>JANAVB010033220.1:67500-337500 GCA_029216955.1 Iris pallida | reverse complement strand
TTATCTGTTGGAACACAATGTACAGTCTGATTTATTAATTTAATAATTATGTCTTGTGAAGTTATGTGTGATTTTGGGATATTTTAGTGTTCGGACCTTACCCTACCTTAGTATAGAGACCCTAAAAAGTTGGTTTAGGTATTGTGTCACCCCATATTGGTCTCCTATGCTAAAGTCATCATTTGGCTAAATATCCAGTTAGAAAGTCGTGTCACACCACTAGTGTCCTAGTATTGAGCTTAGTATAGAAACTAAGATTGAATATCATTTTTGATAATGACAGGACACCGGACATCTATAGATTCATATACATACCCTTGCTTTGCACAAGGCAAGTACCCCTACAAACTTTATTTACTGCATGTGATAATAAAATATGAATGAATCATATTAAAATATTGTTTCTTGAACTGCAAGTCATATCTTCACATGCTTTATACGGTTCTCAGTACCTACCATGCTTTATACTGCTCATAGTATCACTCACATGTTATAACTTGGGTTATGGAAAAACTGATAGCTGAGTATGTGATCATGCTCCCTTCTTCCGTACGTATGTACCGAGCAAGGTTGACATTTTATATGTATACCATATTGTAGGCGTACCAGTTGTATTTGTGCGTATGTACATCTATCGCTTGCTTACTTGTACGGAAGTACATTTTATATACTTGTGCCACAGTACATTTTACACCTATTGATGATCACGTACCTGCTCCAATTTTAAATATTACATGTACATCTGTCGCCATGACATATGTATCATTGACATGATAGATTGTGATATGCTATGAATCATGTTTATTACACCTCTATTTATTCCATGCTTCATATATTTAGTTTATAGAATCAGTACTTGCTCCCTTCCTGACAGGATAACGTTGTAGGTATACTTACCGAGGAGGAGTTGCTATGTGATTCCTATTATAGGGTCACCATCGAGGATCAGGCTTTACCCCACGAGGATGTACCTGTGGGGAAACTGTGAGCACCCTGAATTTCGGGTTGATTTTTTTATTTTTATTTTTATTTTTCTGATTTGATCTGGTTCCGATAAATATTTTATTCTATTTGTTTATCTGTAAGTGTACTTTTTCATGCCTTTGATATTTGGAGTGTCAGGGATGTTCAACTCTAGAAATCTTTTTCACGAGTTTTGGAGTGGATAGGATTACCTTCATGACGGTATATAGTGTCCCATCCAAACTTGTTCCTTTGTACTCTTTTTGCTTCGCTGAACTTCGGGTCAAATTTGACCAGTTGATTATTAATTATTTTTCCCACTCTTTTTCTTGATCATTTTTAGCACGTTACCGTGACTTTTAATTTTGGAGCGCAAGACCAGTCAGTTTCTTGAAACCAACTCCTCATTGATGATCTACTCGAGATGCTCGTCACCCATGTCCTTCGTGTCCCACTCAGACACGTCGTTTTGTGCTCCATTTGATTCGCACAACTTTTCTGACACGTGACCCGATTTTATTTCACTCCACGGTGTCACATTTATTTTCTAACTTGATTTGTGGGTCCCCTGTCGACCAAAACCTGTCAGCCCCAACTATGGACATGGCCCACTTTGAGCCTACTATCCGTCCGCCACTTGTGTCCCATTTATTGGAATCTCCATGTGTTACTTATTTATCCATGATCATCAACATCTATTTTTCATTCGATTATTTCGTAATGTCTGTTTGACCCAAACCAGCTTGACCGAACCCAGCCCAGCTTCGTGTTATTCTCCATCACCATCATCCTCAGTCTCACTGCCCTTGAAAAATACTAAATATCCATGCTATCTATTTTTAATTATTATTGGAAATTTTTGTTGATTTAATCCATTGGGATTTACCTATTTTTCCTATGTTCAATCTAGCCATTGATTTCTCTATGTAATCCCAACCATCCAATTTCCACACTCACAGCCAACAATTGTTGGCCGGCCCTAAAAAATTTTGTGGAGAGAATCATTTCTCTCTCTCTCTCTTTAATTTAATACTTATCCTATTCTCTCTTTCCTTCCTTATCCTTTCATTTCAAACACCCACACCATGCAGCAGCTAACACCACCACCATTGCACCCGAGCTTCACACCTCGACCACCCCAACTCCTCCGGCCACCGGCCTCCGCCGCCGTCGGCCTCCCCCACAGGACCACCCTATCTCCTCCTCCTTCCTCCTAACCATCATCATCATCACCACCTATCATCAACCACCACCATCTCCACCTACATACTCTACTCGGCCACCTCTCCTCCTCCTTAGCCCGACGTCGCCACCTTCCTGGCCGGAGCTCCGTCGGCCACCCTACTCCCTGGCCGTCGGCCACCCACCCGAACAACTCCACTCCTCCTTTTCCTCCTCCTTTCAACACCAAACCGCCACCAACCACCACATCAAACCGCCTCCACCCTCCGTCCAGGCCGCGCCGCGCCGCCCTTGGCCTCGCCGGGCCAGGCTCGACCGTGCAGCCCTCCGTCGTCGCCGGCCCTGGCCGAGCACGGCCGCACCACCAGCGCCCAGCTGCAGCAGAAGCTTCATGCACGCACGCATGCAGGCGCGCATGCGCGCGCGTGGGCCGCCGTCGTGCGCCGCCGCGCCACCGTGCGGGCCGCCGTGGCTCGTCGTGGCTCACCGTGGGTGCGCCCCACTCCGGCGAGTCCTTTCCTGACGGCCACCGTCCTCCGGGACGCGCCGTCGAGACGATTCGTGCGTTTTGAACGACGTCCCGTCGTGACGCGCGCGGGATTGAGTTCGTTTTGACGCTCCGTCGCAGCGACTTCGCGCATGTTTTTTCGGAGATCCGACCGTTGGATCGACGATTTCTTCACTCCGTCGTAATCTCGGTATATCCACCTTCGCTCATGTCAATTTTCGTCCGTTAATTTTATCGTTTGATACATCAAAACCGGCCACCAAGTTGACCGTTTAAATTGTATTAAATTTGGACAGTTTCGCGGGGCCAACTTCGTCAGCTTGTATCTCCTCCACCGCAGCTCCGTTTGGCGTGCTACCAGTTCCGGTGTGAAGCTGGTATAACCCTCTTACTACCCCTCCAGTTTCGTTTCATTGTGAGCTTGTTTGATTGGTTGAATTCGACGCCAAAGTTGGCCGTCCGAATTCGTAATTTCCAACTTGTAAAATTCCATTTTTGAACACGGAACTCCAGATTTCATTTCTGACACCACCATTAGGCTCGTGGCATCGTTCTGGCATGTTTTCATATAAAATTAGTTAGATTTGGAGAACGTGGACCCGGGCACGCATTTTGGTGCAAAGCGGGTCCCACTTTCTGGGTCAACGGGACTTTTTGACGCCGGCTCATCAGAATCCAATTCTGGAGATACCGTTGAGTTCGTATCGTCATTCTGGACTCGTTGACATATAATTTGCTAGGTTTTGGTAGACATTGGGTCTGGCACGTATTTCGGTGCAAGTCGGATACCAATATCCGGGTCAACGGGTCATTTGAGATCGGCTCATCGGAATCCAATTCCGGATATACCGTTGAGTTCGTATCATCATTCTGGACTCGTTGACAGGTAGTTTGCTGAGTTTTGAGGACTTTGGCTCCGGCACGCATTTTCGTGCAAACCGGAATTCCAAGTTCTGGTCAACGGGCCAAATTGAGATCGGGTCAACGGAATCCAATTCTGGAGATACCGTTGGGTTCGTATCGTTATTCTAGTTGCGTGGACATATAATTTGTTATATTTTATTGACTTGTTTTCTTGCACGTTTTTCGGTGCAAAACGGCTCCGACACGGACACCGTTTTGACCCGAAATTACCTTTTTGTCCTTGTGTCCAAATTGGACCGATGGGTAAGCTATCCTAGCTAATTTGACCATTCTGGACACGTTGGCGATGTTTATTTCATCGTCCGACAATGTTTGTTGATAGTTTCTCTGAGTTTAACCTTTCTAATAATTAATTAATAATTAATTCATATAATGCTCGTATTTCGGGATTAGTCCAACGAAACTGAGCTCAGTCAATTCCAGTGATCTCACATCGCTGAAATTGACAAGATGGGCACGTGGATCACTGTAATAAGATTATCAACCTTACCATTGATATTCTTATCTCGATTTACGTGTCGTAAGTTTCGACGTACGAATAACGAAGTACACTTTATATTTTCAATAATTAGACTAGATTGACCCTGTTTGACCAAAGTTGACCAGTTGACCCAAAGTCAACTGTGAGTCAACGCTTGACCTAGTTTGACTAAATTATTGACCGGAGTTAACCCTAGGGTTAATTTGACTAGAAGAACCTAGGATAAAATAGATTGTTTATAGAGACTCTTTTAATACAACTTGAACACCTTGTAACCTGTGTTGCTTTAAATAGGACTCTGTGGCTTCAGTTGGACCCTCTATACTTATCAGCTCAGGACCGCAGGCGAGTACATTCACTGATAGTTTTTATTGTCTTGATATCTACTATATCCGATTCAGTCGTAGTGTTATACTTGATTCCTGACACGACAGTTCACGGACTAGTATACATCGGATCCTGTCATGAGATGTTATTCCTGGACTTTCTTGGTATATGGGTATGGGATATTTCTGTGTTCCTGTACTTATATAGACACACATTGGGAGTGGACTGGCCCCCTGCTCTCGAACCCCGTGTCATGACGTGCCATGTCCGGATCCGTGATACTATTCGGGGGATATATTGGGAGAATTATTAGGGGTTATGTGATCAAAGCCTCCCTGTAACTATACATTGCTAGCGTCACCCTCACCCCACGTAGGGTGTCGCAGACACCTCACTACCGGTTATCCAGGTTGGACGGCATGACTCTCCGTTGAGTACACCGCGGATTGTCGGGCCAAGTGGATAACTTGGCCTTGCTTCCCTAGCCGATCACATATCGCTCTAATAATTCAAATCACTTTTTATTTATTGTTGTCATATCTTACATTCCAGTTCACCTTTACTTACTGTACTTTCACCATGCTGTGATTCATTTCTCATATGCTCTACCTGCCTGTTATACTGTACCATGATGATGGGACTAGGTTCTGTTCGGAAGAAGGGTTACAACCCCGGTCCTTGTTTTGTTTAAAGGTTGTAACTCGGATTTCGAATGGTTCCCAAGTCGCCTATATTCTTTGTCTTGTATTTCATTATTGCTGTCTCTTATAGTATTTCTCAATTCACATAGAACTGCTGTTGGTGTTTTGTACTTGCTCATTTTCCTGACAGGATACGTTGACAAATTTTACAGATAGTTTGGAGATTGCCTGCTAGCCTAGAGGAGACACATTAGAGGTTGTTTAGTTAGCCATTCTCAGTTGTCTGGAGTTGTATTTATTTTATGGATTACTGTATTTGAGTTTTGAGATATATTTCTGGGATATGTATTTTAGACACTTAGACTTCTATCTGTTGTATCTCTTTTCGATTTCATGTTTTATCTATCTTCCTTATCATGCTCTACCTTAGATGTGATTGAGACTGTATCTGCTATGTCACCCCCATTCGGGGAGTATAAACTGTTTAGTCTTATACTGTTAGATGCATTGAGACCTAGGACAGCGTTCTAACCGCCGACACTGCGGCGTAGGCTGGGCGTTGTTACGTTCTCGTGCCCTAACCCTAGGGTGCGGGTCGTGACACGTTTTTAGTGGTGGCCCATGCAGGTCGAGACTAAAGTGTAGTGGTATTCGAACTAGAGTACCACTACAGCCTGCACTAGGAATAGGATATAATTTTTGAAGGTACTCAATCACAGATAGGAACCCTTGAGAGATTCCCGGGACGACCCTTGAGAATCTTATTTAACTTCGATTTGAAAACTCTTTTCCTTGATTGGTTTATCTTTACTTTCTGCAATTGAATTTGATTTTGATGGATTATTATTGAATTTGAGTTTGTATTTATTGATTTTGAAGGATGATTATTGAATTTTAAATTTTAATGATAGCTGTTGCATCCGAGTTTGTATTTCATAGATTTTTGTTCATTTTTGGATTCTGATGTTCGTCGATAAATTTGAATTGATTCTTGAGTATTCATTGTTGATTAAATTAATTTTGTCAAGATGAAATCATATGGGCTAGGTCATCTGAGTTATGGAGTCTAGTCTTCTACAGTCATATTAGCCAGCATGGTGAGGACATATAGTTTGACTTGGATATATCTCTCGGGTGTGGGAATTTAAGATTTTCGCAGCCAAGCTAGCGACATCGCAAAAATGTTAAATACCATGATTTTAGAGGTATGTGCCTAAGTCGATGACTCTGTGATTATCGTAGCCTTGCTTACTAGTATGACGAGGATTTAGTGTACCATAATTTTGGACAGACGCATATGATTATCAGATTGTATCTTAAATGTTTTCGAAACATGTTTTCTCTACTTTTGTTTCTGTCCTTCAAAAAAAAATTTAAAAAAAATTTAAAAATTTTTTTAATTAAAAATTGTTTTGTTTTGTTTGCTTCTCAATATTTAATTTAAGAGTAGGTTTGCCTGTTTTTATAAACGTTTGCGTAACTTATTGCTATGAGTTTCTTCTTAATACAATGAATCGATAATTTTGCTAGATTTTATCTTGGATTTGATAATTCAGCTCTGGATTTCAAAATGGTTCTTCTTTAAATAGATAAGAAAAACAGATTTTATCGTCATTTCTTTCTTGCTATTATTTTTGTATTAAATAATAATAATAATAGAACTGTCTTGATTTCGTCAATCACCTGCTTGCAATTTTGGTAGGAATCTAAATGTTAGTCTTAACGTAGAATTAATTTTTGGGACATGAGAATATATGAGTATATAAATATAGTGACACAAACACTTTGCCTGACACGTATGCATGCTACACTTGATTTCCCACCTGTCTAAATAAATATTAATATGTCGTTAAGGTTTAAATTGTCAAAACCCTAATATTCCTGGTTTTCTGCTTTTCCAGTTTAAATTCGTAATTTAAATAATTTTTTTTATGTTATTTGTTATGTTTACATCACTGCACATGCATGTTATACATACGGTTTCAATTCAAAAAAAATTTAGTTGAGTTTTGTGTTTGAAATTGACAATCTGAGACTGTGTGCATATTAACCCTTAATACGGATTTTTGGAACCCAATTTCTTATATACAATTTCATATGTATTCACGTACACACACGCCTACTATCTAACCATACGAACATGTCCCTATACACATAATGCTAGTTTTTTTTTCTTTTCTCTCTAACGCTCTGTATATATTGTGATTGGATTTCCATGCAATTGACTTTTATTCCTTAACTAGTGATTTTGATTTTTCCTTGAATAGTACCTTTTTTTCAGATAATTGGTAGTTACCTTCATTTTATTTTTGATGAGTACCAGTTTTCATATAGGATGGTAGACTGCCTTACAGTTTTGATGGTTTGTTGTCTCTGTAACCTTTTGTTTAGCACCCTGGATTGCTTGTGTGTTTGATACCCTATAACCGTTTTGGTTAGCATGACTAGTATACCTAGATCAGACTTACTACCACCGTATGCCATGACCCTGTATGCCGTCCTTTTGATGGTATGATTTGTTTAAGTTCTGGGACTTTGATTGTGGGGGTTTGACCTAGAGGGAGTATGGACGTTTTAATTTCAAGGACGAAATTTTTATAAGGTGGGTAGGATGTGAGCACCCTGAATTTCGGGTTGATTTTTTTTATTTTTATTTTAATTTTTCTGATTTGATCTGGTTCCGATAAATATTTTATTCTATTTGTTTATCTGTAAGTGTACTTTTTCATGCCTTTGATATTTGGAGTGTCAGGGATGTTCAACTCTGGAAATCTTCTTCACGAGTTTTGGAGTGGACAGGATTACCTTCATGACGGTATATAGTGTCCCATCCAAACTTGTTCCTTTGTACTCTTTTTGCTTCGCTGAACTTCGGGTCAAATTAGACCAGTTGATTATTAATTATTTTTTTTACTCTTTTCCTTGATCATTTTTAGCACGTTACCGTGACTTTTAATTTTGGAGCGCAAGACCAGTCAGTTTCTTGAAACCAACTCCTCATTGATGATCTACTCGAGATGCTCGTCACCCATGTCCTTCGTGTCCCACTCAGACACGTCGTTTTGTGCTCCATTTGATTCGCACAACTTTTCCGACCCGTGACCCGATTTTATTTCACTCCACGGTGTCACATTTATTTTCCAACTTGATTTGTGGGTCCCCTGTCGACCAAAACCTGTCAGCCCCAACTATGGACATGGCCCACTTTGAGCCTACTATCCGTCCGCCACTTGTGTCCCATTTATTGGAATCTCCATGTGTTACTTATTTATCCATGATCATCAACATCTATTTTTCATTCGATTATTTCGTAATGTCTGTTTGACCCAAACCAGCTTGACCGAACCCAGCCCAGCTTCGTGTTATTCTCCATCACCATCATCCTCAGTCTCATTGCCCTTGAAAAATACTAAATATCCATGCTATCTATTTTTAATTATTATTGGAAATTTTTGTTGATTTAATCCATTGGGATTTACCTATTTTTCCTATGTTCAATCTAGCCATTGATTTCTCTATGTAATCCCAACCATCCAATTTCCACACTCACAGCCAACAATTGTTGGCCGGCCCTAAAAAATTTTGTGGAGAGAATCATTTCTCTCTCTCTCTCTTTAATTTAATACTTATCCTATTCTCTCTCTCCTTCCTTATCCTTTCATTTCAAACACCCACACCATGCAGCAGCTAACACCACCACCATTGCACCCGAGCTTCACACCTCGACCACCCCAACTCCTCCGGCCACCGGCCTCCGTCGCCGTCGGCCTCCCCCACAGGACCACCCTATCTCCTCCTCCTTCCTCCTAACCATCATCATCATCACCACCTATCATCAACCACCACCATCTCCACCTACATACTCTACTCGGCCACCTCTCCTCCTCCTTAGCCCGACGTCGCCACCTCCCTGGCCGGAGCTCCGTCGGCCACCCTACTCCCTGGCCGTCGGCCACCCACCCGAACAACTCCACTCCTCCTTTTCCTCCTCCTTTCAACACCAAACCGCCACCAACCACCACATCAAACCGCCTCCACCCTCCGTCCAGGCCGCGCCGCGCCGCCCTTGGCCTCGCCGGGCCAGGCTCGACCGCGCAGCCCTCCGTCGTCGCCGGCCCTGGCCGAGCACGGCCGCACCACCAGCGCCCAGCTGCAGCAGAAGCTTCATGCACGCACGCATGCAGGAGCGCATGCGCGCGCACGTGGGCAGCCGTCGTGCGCCGTCGCGCCGCCGCACGGGCCGCCGTAGCTCGCCTTGGGTGCGCCCCACTCCGGCGAGTCCTTCCCTGACGGCCACCGTCCTCCAGGACGCGCCGTAGAGGCGATTCGTGCGTTTTGAACGACGTCCCGTCGTGACGCGCGCGGGATTGAGTTCATTTTGACGCTCCGTCGCAGCAACTTCGCGCACATTTTCCCGGAGATCCGACCGTTGGATCTGTGATTTCTTCGCTCCGTCGCAATCCATGTTAATTTTCGTCCGTTAATTTTATCGTTTGATACATCAAAACCGGCCACCAATTTGACCGTTTAAATTATATTAAATTTGGACAGTTTTGCGGGGCCAACTTCGTCAGCTTGTATCTCCTCCACCGCAGCTCCGTTTGGCGTGCTACCAGTTCCAGTGCGAAGCTGGTATAACCCTCTTACTACCCCTCCATTTTCGTTTCATTGTGAGCTTGTTTGATTGGTTGAATTCGACGCCAAAGTTGGCCGTTCGAATTCATAATTTTCAACTTGTAAAATTCTATTTTTGAACACGGAACTCCAGATTTCATTTCTGACACCACCATTAGACTCGTGGCGTCGTTCTGGCATGTTTTCATATAAAATTTGTTAGATTTGGAGAACGTGGGCCCGGGCACGCATTTCGGTACAAAGCGAGTCCCACTTTCTGGGTCAACGGGACTTTTTGACGCCGGCTCATCGAAATCCAATTCTGGAGATACCGTTGAGTTCGTATCGTCATTCTGGACTCGTTGACGTATAATTTGCTAGGTTTTGGTGGACATTGGGTCTGGCACGCATTTCGGTGCAAGTCGGATACCAATATCCGGGTCAACGGGTCATTTTGAGATCGGCTCATCGGAATCCAATTTCGGATATACCGTTGAGTTCGTATCGTCATTCTGGACTTGTTGACAGGTAGTTTGCTAAGTTTTGAGGACTTTGGCTCCGGCACGCATTTCTGTGCAAACCGGAATTCCAAGTTCTGGTCAACGGGCCAAATTGAGATCGGGTCAACGGAATCCAATTCTGGAGATATCGTTGGGTTTGTATCGTCATTCTGGTTGCGTGGACATATAATTTGTTATATTTTATTGACTTGTTTTTTTGTACGTTTTTCGGTGCAAAACGGCTCCGATACGGACACCGTTTTGACCCAAAATTACCTTTTTGCCCTTGTGTCCAAATTGGACCGATGGGTAGGCTATCCTAGCTAATTTGACCATTCTGGACACGTTGGCGATGTTCATTTTATCGTTCGACAATGTTTGTTGATAGTTTATCTGAGTTTAACCTTTCTAATAATTAATTAATAATTAATTCATATAATGCTCGTATTTCGGGATTAGTACAACGAAACTGAGCTCAGTCAATTCTAGTGATCTCACATCGCTGAAATTGACAAGATGGGCACGTGGATCACTGTAATAAGATTATCAACCTTACCATTGATATTCTTATCTCGATTTACGTGTCGTAAGTTTCGACGTACGAATAACGAAGTACACTTTATATTTTCAATAAAATATGGACTGGAACCTGCATGGGCTACCACTAAAAACGTGTCACGACCCGCGCCCTAGAGTTAGGGCACGAGGATGTAACAACGCCCAGCCTACGCCGTAGTGTCGGCGGTAGAACGCTGTCCAAGGTCTCAATGCATCTAACAGTATAAGACTAAACAGTTTATACTCCCCGAGTGGGGGTGACATAGCAGATACAATCTCAATCACATCTAAGGTAGAGCATGATAAAGATAGAATAAACATGAAATCCAAAATAAATACAGGAGATAGAAGTCTAAGTGTGTAAGATACATAAACCCAGAAATACATCTCAAAACTCAAGTATAGATACAGTAATCCACAAAGTAAATACAACTCCAGACAAAATGAAATAACTACCTAAACAACCTCTAATGTGTCTCCTCTAGGCTAGCAGGCACCTCCAGGCTATCTGTAAAATTTATCAACAGGTCCAGTCAGGACTGGAGCGAGTACAGTACATCTCAACAGATCATAGCAGGTTAGAAAATATACACATGCAGTAGAGCAAAATACAGGATCTGAAGAAATATAGTATGTAAACAAGAGAGAAAACTGTAACAGAAATATCTACTATAAATAGAGAACTAACAGTGGCTAGTGAGTCAGAGTACGAGATAGCACATGTGAACAGAACAGATTTGCACAGGATATCGAGGTTGCACAGGAATCTACACTACAATGGAATTGTTCACACGACTACTAGCACTCCCCCGTATCCCAAATCAATACACAAGGATCTAAACAGGTTATATTATTGCACAGGATATCACATGGGGGCCCATATAGGGTGCACATGATAGTATACATGGGGCTCCGTGAACATGAGAGTACAAGATTCACAGGAGTGCACATGTAATGAAAGCACAGGAGTACACGATGAAAGTGAAACGCACATGACACAATGTACCCGATGCTCCCGAGGGGGATAACATCGCATAAGAAGATCCATATAGTACTAATCCATGATAATGTCGTGACAGCATCAAGTATAGTAATCT
This sequence comes from Iris pallida, assembly GCA_029216955.1. Classification (NCBI taxonomy): domain Eukaryota; kingdom Viridiplantae; phylum Streptophyta; class Magnoliopsida; order Asparagales; family Iridaceae; genus Iris; species Iris pallida. The sequence goes on along the minus strand of JANAVB010033220.1, from coordinate 325,705 downwards.
AAAGCAGGAATATAATTCTAAGCAAGATATGAAATGATCAGAGAATGTACTCGCCTGATATCTGAATGTCTAAGGTAAAGATACAGTCCGAGGAGAGGTGTCTGGCTCCTAATTAGAACAACACAAGTCACAACATGTCCAGAAGGGTAATATAAAGCACTACAATGCATTCTACATGAATCTAGGTCAAACTAGGCCAAAGTCAACCCTTGGTCAACTCTGGTCAACTGCACTAGTCAAACTAGGTCAAACTAGGTCATGTCCTAACCCAGCAAGTCTTACTAGGCCTAACCAAGACTATCCTAGCAAGCACACATCAATACAAGGCTATACAAGCCAATATACACCCAACTCTATATAGCATGCAATTATTCAATACTCAAATAGGCAAGAATTCACATTGGATATACACTAGGTAATCTATTACTTTAAGCTATATATGCCTACACATATATACATATGCATATATTGGTATTCAACATTAGGTCTATAATCATGGCATTTCAAATGGTTATATAAACTTATATATTACAACACAATATGCTAACATATATATAATATATATACATAGCTAAGTTAACTATATTCATAAATACTTATTTAAGAGGCTATGTGTGTGTATGTGAACATGGCAAAGAGGAAAGTGAGGATTAAATGGGCATACATAGTGTATATATATCAAAGAGTGTCAAAGTGTAAGTGAACAATGTGTCAAGTGTGATAGTGTCAACATAGTGTAAGGGGGTACATGAGGTAATATAGGATTTGTGTTATCATAGAACATTACATCTCATTAACTTGTATATTGCATACATTACATCTATTAGTACATTACATTTATGCTTGCATTCATTCATCATTCATTTATTCTCTTGCACTACTATATGCACCATACATTACATACTATGGAACCTACATATTCATTACAAGCCATACTTATACATGCTTACATTAGATAGGATACTTACACCTCATACATCATTTATTTAACCATTTACTCATGCTTGCATTCTTTATTAAGTTACATAATGTATATACATTAACATGGGTTAAAATCAAATAGAACATTATATTACACACAAGGGTGCACAAAATACATATGCCGAATAGTAACTCCTACTAATAATCAATACTGTACCAACTCAGCATGAATTAAATTCTAGGATTAAAGTATGTTATAGATCTATGTGTTAGCTTTCCGCTACTTCAAACGGATCGCGTTTTCGTTTCCGAAAACTCTCGGAATCGCGAAAACACCGAGAACGCGTTTGTCTTTCGTACAGCTGACACTCAAATAAATCTCCAGAAAGTTATAGAAATAATTAGGCCTATTAATACATGTTTTTGGAAAGCTAACTTCAATACGCTTCTTTTAAAAAAACAGAAGATTAAACCGAGCTTTGAGCTAGAAGTTATGACATTTCTAAGTTAGGGCTGAAATTAAAAACGTGGATAAAAATCATGACGGATTTAGATAGTTTGAGCCAAAAGAATACACAATATATATCCTAATTATCCACAACAATAATAGCAATAATAATATGAGAAACCACACTCACAAACTTGATTATATAATCATCATGAACCATTTATTACATATATAAATATAGATACACTCTCATTACAATATATATATATATATATATATATATATATATATATATATATATATATATATATATATATATATATATATATATATATATATATAAATCTATATATGTAACATGAACACATCCACAACACAAATGATACTCCTATGACCTCCAAATGGACACAAAATGGACACAAATGGAGATACAACCATGGGGGTCATTCCTATGGGTTCAAAATAGACCTATATGTATGAGGAAATGAAAAGGAGAAGGGATTTATACCTCCCGATAGATCGAATCGAAGAAAAGCCTTCCCGGAGCGACACCGACACGTAGAGATTCCAAAAGGACACGAACGAGCTCCGAATCCTCCCAAACTTGGGTAGCTTCCTCCTTGGCTAGAATGGAGAAGGAAAGAAGAAGATTTGGTGGTGAAATGGAAGGATTTGGTGGAAAAATTGCTAGAGATTGCTCTCTAGGAATTTGGGGAAGAACAAGAGAGAAAAATAGATGGATAATGACAAATGGGAGGTTCAACCCTATCCTTATTGTGGCTGGCCATAAAGGTAGTTTTGTCCTATTAGGAAAGTCCAAAAGTCCCTACTAACCTATTCTATGAGTATTAGGAAAGGGCTAATTGGTTGGGGCTAAATTAGTCATTCTAAAGTCTCTAATCACACTAACCTTATCCATAATAATTAGTCTAACCTCTAACTAAAATATTTCTATCATGTGGACTAAAATTAATATTATGTGGGCCATACCTAACTAGTGTGTGGTCTCACTAGAGTCAAACTACCCCCGGATCCCCGTTTCAAGTCGGATTGAGTTGAAATTCGAACCCGACTCAAATAACCCCAAAACAATATCATAAATAATAAAATAATATCAAAATAATTCAAAGAGGTCAAATGCAAAAATATCCTTAGGTCAAAAATGATATTAAAATATCATAATCACATGGTTAGGCTCTAGGTCAAACAGTCTCTAGGGTTTCACTAGCAAAACGTCAAAACCACAAGTCATTGATTTAAATAATTTTAAAAATGGTTTAAAATTACCAAAAATCATATCATGAATTAAATATCATTATTAAAATAATTATAAACACGAAATTTCAAAATTACCCTCATTTGGAAAACTGGGTGCTACAATTCTATCCACCTTAGAAAAATTTTGTCCTCAAAATTTAAGATCGATAGTACTCCTTCTAGAGCCTCTAACCTACCCAATATCTAAGGTAACACTTCCTAACACTGGAATAATAAACGGACATCTAAAAAGTGTCAATCTAGGAATACCTCCAATACTGCTCTGCTGTACGGCGGTAATGGAACTTCAATAAAATATGGACTGGAACCTATATCCAAGGGACGTCGAGGAATACCTATATCCTCGGCTCAAGTTGTAACTGAGCCAACTGCACATTCTGCGGACGAATCCTGAACTCGATGCCCATCTCTTCAAGATCTCGTAGTACTTCTTTTGCTATTGTTAGGGACCCAACAAATTTTTGACTCAAGGCATCAGCTACCACATTTTCTTTACCCGACGTGTAGGAGATTGTCAAGTCATAATCCTTGATCAATTCTAACCAACGCTGCTGCCTCAAATTCAATTCTTTCTGTATGAATATGTATTTCAGGCTTTTGTGATCCGTGAAGATCTCGCAGGACATACCATAGAGATAGTGTCGCCACAATTTCAACGCGAACACAATCGCCGCCAGTTCTAAATCATGTGTTGGATAATTCTTCTCATGCTGTTTGAGTTGTCTCGAAGCATAAGATATTGTCTTCCCATGTTGCATAAGCACGCATCCCAAACCAAGTCCCGACGCGTCACTGTAGATCTGAAATCCCTCAGAGCCCTCTGGAAGTGCTAAGATTGGAGCCGTGACGAGCCGCTGCTTGAGTTCTTGGAAACTACTCTCACAGTCGTCCGTCCACTTAAATACGACTCCCTTCTGAGTTAGGCGAGTCAAAGGCGACGCGATTCTCGAGAAGTCTTTTACAAATCTACGGTAGTATCCGGCTAAACCAAGAAAACTCCGTATTTCACTTGCTGATGCAGGCTGCTTCCAGTCCACAACTGCCTCAATCTTCTTTGGGTCAACGGCAACACCTTCTGCCGAAACAACATGTCCTAGGAACGACACGCTGTTCATCCAAAACTCGCACTTACTTAGCTTTGCATAGAGCTGGTTGTCCCGCAACGTCTGAAGTACTTCTCTCAAGTGCTCGACATGAGTCTCCCTATCCTTTGAATAGATTAAGATGTCACCGATGAACACAACAACAAACTTGTCTAAGAACGGTCGAAACACTCGATTCATTAAATCCATGAAGGCTGCTGGAGCATTAGTCAAGCCGAATGGCATCAAAAACTCATAATGTCCGTATCTCATACGGAATGCTGACTTAGGAACATCTTCGGGTCTGATCTTCAACTGATGGTATCCTGAACGAAGATCAATTTTTGAAAACACGGTCGCCCCTTGTAGTTGATCGAATAGATCATCTATCCTTGGCAAAGGATACTTGTTACGGATGGTTGCCTTATTCAGTTCTCTGTAATCGATGCATAGCCGCATCGTTCCATCCTTCTTCTTTACAAACAGCACTGGAGCTCCCCATGGAGATACACTTGGGCGAATGTATCCCCGGTCTAGTAATTCTTGTAGCTGCACCTTTAGTTCCTTCAGTTCTGCCGGAGCCATCCTGTACGGCGCTTTAGATATCAGACGAGTATCCGGAAATGTGTCAATTGTGAATTCAATTTCTCTATCCGGCGGCATCCCAGGTATCTCGTCCGGAAACACATCGGGGAACTCTACTACAATTTCAGTCTGATTCGAATCCACACCCTTCATTTGAGTATCAAAAACAGAAGCAAGGAACCCTTCACACCCAGAGTACAACATGTGCCTTGCTGTAACTGTCGATATTACCATAGGTCCTTGGAACGCCGAGCCGCACGAGTAAAAGAACTCTATTTCTCTGGTTAGGCGGAACACAACTCTCTTATCCGCGCAGTCAATCGTTGCATGACAGGCGCTGAGCCAGTCCATTCCCAAGATGATATCGTACTCTTTGATGTCGAGTACAATTGCATCCAGTGACAAAGTTTTGCCTCCAATTTTAATGTAGCCGTCCCTACAAATCAAAGTTGCAGGCATATCTACTCCCGAAGGAGTGCTAACACATAAAGCTGTCTTTAATTGAGTCATACAAAATTTATTTTCTGTTGCAAAATCAGAAGAGATAAAGCAATAAGTAGCGCCAGAATCAAAAAGTACTCTTGCAGGTGTGCCTTTATATAGCAACGTACCTGTTATAACATTCTCCGCGGTCTGGGCCTCTGCCTGAGTCAAGGCATAAACCCTTGCCTGCCCACCTTGTTGATTCGGTACATTCCCAGCTGGAGCCGGTAAGGCTGGTGGCGCTTCGCCACGATGATGGTTGTTATTTTGGCCCCATTTGTGGTTGTTGTTATGCCCACGATACTGATTATTGTTATGCCCACAAGGAGGATACTGATTCCCTCCTCTATTTCTGCAGTCAGCTTCCTTATGGCCCTGTTCGCCACATTTGAAACACTTCACCCGACAATCCTCAGATCGATGTCCCCAACGGTTGCATGATTTACAACGTTCTGAATGCTGAGGCCCTCTATTGTCTCCAGTATTGTGACGCTTAGGTGCGTCGTTCCTGCTAGCAGACCAAGGTCGTTTCTGATGATTCAGTCCTTGGTTGCTCTTCATTGTCTCTCTCTTTAATTTAATACTTATCCTATTCTCTCTCTCCTTCCTTATCCTTTCATTTCAAATACCCACACCATGCAGCAGCTAATACCGCCACCATTGCACCCGAGCTTCACACCTCGACCACCCCAACTCCTCCGGCCACCAGCCTCTGCCGCCGTCGGCCTCCCACACAGGACCACCCTATCTCCTCCTCCTTCCTCCTAACCATCATTATCATCACCACCTATCATCAACCACCACCATCTCCACCTACATACTCTACTCGGCCACCTCTCCTCCTCTTTAGCCCGACGTTGCCACCTCCCTGGCCGGAGCTTCGTCGGCCACCCTACTCCCTGGCCGTCGGCCATCCACCCGAACAACTCCACTCCTCCTTTTCCTCCTCCTTTCAACACCAAACCGCCACCAACCACCACATCAAACCGCCTCCACCCTCCGTCCAGGCCGCGCCGTGCCGCCCTTGGCCTCGCCGGGCCAGGCTCGACCGCGCAGCCCTCCGTCGTCGTCGGCCCTGGCCGAGCATGGCCGTACCACCAGCGCCCAGCTGCAGCAGAAGCTTCATGCACGCACGCATGCAGGCGCGCACGCGCGCGCGCGTGGGCCGCCGTCGTGCGCCGCCGTGCCGCCGCGCAGGCCGCCGTGGCTCGCCATGGGTGCGCCCCACTCCGTCGAGTCCTTCCCTGACGGCCACCGTCCTCCGGGACGCGCCGTCGAGGCGATTCGTGCGTTTTGAACGACGTCCCGTCGTGACGCGCGCGGGATTGAGTTCGTTTTGACGCTCCGTCACAGCGACTTCGCGCACGTTTTCCCGGAGATTCGACCATTGGATCGGCGATTTCTTCGCTCCGTCGCAATCTCGGTATATCCACCTTCGCTCATGTCAATTTTCGTCCGTTAATTTTATCGTTTGATACATCAAAACCGGCCACCAAGTTGACCGTTTAAATTGTATTAAATTTGGACAGTTTCGCGGGGCCAACTTCGTCAGCTTGTATCTCCTCCACCGCAGCTCCGTTTGGCGTACTACCAGTTCCGATGTGAAGCTGGTATAACCCTCTTACTACCCCTCCAGTTTCGTTTCATTGTGAGCTTGTTTGATTGGTTGAATTCGACGCCAAAGTTGGCCGTCCGAATTCGTAATTTCCAACTTGTAAAATTCCATTTTTGAACACGGAACTCCAGATTTCATTTCTGACACCACCATTAGACTCGTGGCGTCGTTCTAGCATGTTTTCATATAAAATTTGTTAGATTTGGAGAACGTGGGTCCGGGCACGCATTTCGGTGCAAAGCGGGTCCCACTTTCTGGGTCAACGGGACTTTTTGACGCCGGCTCATCGGAATCCAATTCTGGAGATACCGTTGAGTTCGTATCATCATTCTGGACTCGTTGACATATAATTTGCTAGGTTTTGGTGGACATTGGGTCTGGCACGTATTTCGGTGCAAGTCGGATACCAATATCCGGGTCAACGGGTCATTTTGAGATCGGCTCATCGGAATCCAATTTCGGATATACCGTTGAGTTCGTATCGTCATTCTAGACTCGTTGACAGGTAGTTTGCTGAGTTTTGAGGACTTTGGCTCCGGCACGCATTTTCGTGCAAACCGGAATTCCAAATTCTGGTCAACGGGCCAAATTGAGATCGGGTCAACGGAATCCAATTCTGGAGATACCGTTGGGTTCGTATCGTTATTCTGGTTGCGTGGACATATAATTTATTATATTTTATTGACTTGTTTTCTTGTACATTTTTCGGTGCAAAACGGCTCCGACCCGGACACCATTTTGACCCGAAATTACCTTTTTGCCCTTGTGTCCAAATTGGACCGATGGGTAGGCTATCCTAGCTAATTTGACCATTCTGGACACGTTGGCGATGTTTATTTCATCGTCCGACAATGTTTGTTGATAGTTTCTCTGAGTTTAACCTTTCTAATAATTAATTAATAATTAATTAATAATTAATTCATATAATGCTCGTATTTCGGGATTAGTACAAAGAAACTGAGCTCAGTCAATTCCAGTGATCTCACATCGCTGAAATTGACAAGATGGGCACGTGGATCACTGTAATAAGATTATCAACCTTACCATTGATATTCTTATCTCGATTTACGTGTCGTAAGTTTCGACGTACGAATAACGAAGTACACTTTATATTTTCAATAATTAGACTAGATTGACCCTGTTTGACCAAAGTTGACCAGTTGACCCAAAGTCAACTGTGAGTCAACGCTTGACCTAGTTTGACTAAATTATTGACCGGAGTTAACCCTAGGGTTAATTTGACTAGAAGAACCTAGGATAAAATAGATTGTTTATAGAGACTCTTTTAATACAACTTGAACACCTTGTAACCTGTGTTGCTTTAAATAGGACTCTGTGGCTTCAGTTGGACCCTCTATACTTATCAGCTCAGGACCGCAGGCGAGTACATTCACTGATAGTTTTTATTGTCTTGATATCTACTATATCCGATTCAGTCGTAGTGTTATACTTGATTCCTGACACGACAGTTCACGGACTAGTATACATCGGATCCTGTCATGAGATGTTATTCCTGGACTTTCTTGGTATATGGGTATGAGATATTTATGTGTTCCTGTACTTATATATACACACATTGGGAGTGGGCTGGCCCCCTGCTCTCGAACCCCGTGTCATGATGTGCCATGTCCGGATCCGTGATACTATTCGGGGGATATATTGGGGGAATTATTAGGGGTTATGTGATCAAAGCCTCCCTGTAACTATACATTGCTAGCGTCACCCTCACCCCACGTAGGGTGTCGCAGACACCTCACTACCGGTTATCCAGGTTGGACGGCATGATTCTCCGTTGAGTACACCGCGGATTGCCGGGCCAAGTGGATAACTTGGCCTTGCTTCCCTAGCCGATCACATATCGCTCTAATAATTCAAATTACTTTTTATTTATTGTTGTCATATCTTACATTCCAGTTCACATTTACTTACTGTACTTTCACCATGCTATGATTAATTTCTCATATGCTCTACCTGCTTGTTATACTGTACCATGATGATGGGACTAGGTTCTGTTCGGAAGAAGGGTTACAACCCCGGTCCTTGTTTGGTTTAAGGGTTGTAACTCGGCTTTCGAATGGTTCCCAAGTCGCCTATATTCTTTGTCTTGTATTTCATTATTACTCTCTTATAGTATTTCTCAATTCACATGGAACTGCTGTTGGTGTTTTGTACTTGCTCATTTTCCTGACAGGATACGTTGACAAATTTTACAGATAGTTTAGAGATTGCCTGCTAGCCTAGAGGAGACACATTAGAGGTTGTTTAGTTAGCCATTCTCAGTTGTCTGGAGTTGTATTTATTTTATGGATTACTGTATTTGAGTTTTGAGATATATTTCTGGGATATGTATCTTAGACACTTAGACTTCTATCTGTTGTATCTCTTTTCGATTTCATGTTTTATCTATCTTCCTTATCATGCTCTACCTTAGATGTGATTGAGACTGTATCTGCTATGTCACCCCCATTCGGGGAGTATAAACTGTTTAGTCTTATACTGTTAGATGCATTGAGACCTAGGACAGCGTTCTACCGCCGACACTGCGGCATAGGCTGGGCGTTGTTACGTTCTCGTACCCTAACCCTAGGGTGCGGGTCGTGACAGAAACTCATCTAGTTTGTTATTTTAGTCGCTCTGGACTTTGAGAGTAGGACTATCTAGATTATGTATTTTGTTACTGGACCTGTATCTAGTTTTACATTTTGGTTATGTATTTTGAACATATTCATATGCTAGATGATTTTGTGTTTGTGAAGATTTTCTTCAATATGACAAATGGAACTGTTAGCACACTTTGATAATATTGTTTATTTTTAAGAACAGCTTACTACGCTTTATCTCAAGCGTAGGCTGGACATGACTCGGCCCGTGTAACGTCCCAGTCCCAAATACTTGAGACTAGATACGTATCATGCCAGCTGTATACATACGAGTAAATATACGGCTCGTATGTATACATAAGCTATAAAATGTAGAAAGCCAAGACACTAAATCTCATCCACGAAAATAAATAATGATATAAAAGCAATCTTTGAGTTTGTCATGTACACAATAGTTGGGTGGAGACAAATCCACTACCAACTAAATTAAATATGGAAAAATATACAAGGAGGAATTGAGCAAGCGAGAGCAAGTGACGAGTCCAAGAGCAATCATCACGGAGGAAGGAAGACATGGCCTTAGCTAGAGCACCTGCAAAAATCATGAAACACACACCTGGAGAGATCACCAGGTCCTCAGAGGGACGTAACAAGACACATAATATCATGCCAAAAAACTGAATAATAAAGCTCAACAGAAAAGTATGCATTAGTAAAGGTTTCTAACCATTTTATGTGATATGCACTTGGAGGACAACGTTCTACGCAGGGGCTGTAACGGATTCACACAAGCAAGTAGTAAAGAGTGGCCGTCAAGTAGCACGCATAGGAGACGCTATCGGCCCAGGCAGAAGGTAGTGCTCATAAGAGTCACCATCGGCCCAAAATGTGTGTAAAAATAAATGTAGCCCCTACGCTAATAACTGTCCTCTCCCCCCATGATACTGTATATGTGTCGTCTCCACGACACTGTTTAATCCTTAATAACTGCCAAGTCTTCTACACAAATCTATTAGCAGTCATATCCTAACGTACGGCCTGTACGCACTGATGTACGGTCGGTACGCAAGTCCGAAGCTATATGCGACTCACAACTCACACACAACCCGTGGCACATCATGACAGTTTATGAGATGCACTAAACATACGGTGGTCCCTTAACTCTAAGCCAATTGCATAAAGTATAATAATTTGCATCTATATATAGTTTTGAAAGAACGACATAAAGAAAAATCATGCATGATATTGAGCAAGAAATTAAACAGTAAAGGCAAGGTGTCTTGCCTGGTGTTAAGCTTGGTGTGGTGCAATGATCCAATAAGTCCTGTTTGTCTAATAGCCATGGTCGATGCAACATGGTCCGAATTCGCGAGAAAATATGAATGGATGATTAGTCTAGACATGAAAAGAAAATTTGCGGAGGGTATATACTTTATAAAATATTTTTATAAAGTATTTGCATTACTTGAAACAATAAATTTTATTAGCCGAAATAGGTTTTTAGATAAATATTTAGAAAAATAAAAACTCGTTTTTAGGCAAAATACCATAGTTTTGTAAAAAAAATTATAGATACAAAACTAGTCATTAAAATAATAAATATTTGGAAATCGTCGTAGTAAAAAAAAATTAAGTTTAAATACTGAAATAGAGATAAAACAAAACTTTGTTTATATATATATACTTAGGCAAAAGTCATATATAAATATAGTAAAATACTGATAATTTAATATTTTAGGGCCTTAAATCTCTATTTGAAATTACAAGTAGTGTCCAAAAATAAAAACTATATATTTTTTATCAAAAATATAATTATATGAAATTTTTAGTGTGTATATATATTAAAATATCATGCTTAGTGACATTAATACCATTAATGTGCTAATACCATTATTACCATTTGTAAAATATAATTACAAGAAATTACTTTAGTACACAACATCAAGACCACTAATGTACTATTAACACCACATCCTATTTAGTATTAGTAACCTTACTTTAAAGAATAACAATATTAATAACTAAAAATAATAGAAATAATAATAATAATAATAATAATAATAATAATAATAATAATAATAATATAAACGATTATAACAAATAATAATGATAATTTAATAATAATAACAATAGTAATAACATACGGTTGCCTGACAGCAACTAAAATAATAAAAAAATTCAAATAAAAACAAAATAACCTATCCCCTCTTGTCCATCAGCTTCTTTGGGAAGCACGAGCAAGAGCATATTAACTAAAGTAATGGAAGCATTTATAATAGGAAAGAGAGAAACAAGTGAGGGAAAGAAAGAGAGAGAGAGGGATTTAGAGAGAGTGGGAAGGAGTGAGCGAGAGAAGAAGGAGGAGGAGCTTACAGTGGGGGCGGCGGCTGCTCGCCAGTAGACGGTGACGGATCGGAGACAGGTCGGCGTGCGGGCGGTGGATCGCACGAGGAGACGAAGCCCCGCGGAGGAGGAGACGGCCGGGGAAGGCAGAGCTCGCGGGGTGGTGGCAGATGTGGGCGACGGCGGTCGGCTCTAGCCGCCGGCGCTGGGGTTCTCGAGCGGTGATGGCGCTGTGGAGAAGACGGAGGTTGCCGTTGATGGCCGGGAGCAGTGGAGGTGACAATGGCGGAGACGGTGGGTCGTCAGAGAAGTCAGGGGTGCTGGTGTGTTCCGACCATCGGGAATGATGGTGGTAAGGCGGTGACGGTGATCGGGGTTGTGGAGTCGACGGGGTGGACAGAGCAAGATGGTGATGGTGGCTGATAGGATGTTGGCAGTTGGCGGCCAGGGCGGCCGGAGTTTTGGAGGGGGTTGTCGGAGATGACGTTGGTGGCGTGTGTCGTGTCGGGGGTGTGTCCCGACGTGAGATGGATAACTGTACAAGAGCTGGAATAAGATTGACACCGACACGGTGCACGCTTGCTTGGGTTGGCACGGACACGATGCACGCACGTGTGGAGAAATTTTTTGGAGGAATTTGTGAATGATAGAAATATATGGATGAGTATCTCTCCTTACATAGGAGGTGGAAATTCCCAGTTGGATAATGATTAGGATTTATTTAAACCACATTTAGATAATTAATTTTAAATAAAATCAAATCTAAATTCAAATTAAATTCCAAATTTAAATTTAGTTAATCTAAACTCAAATTAAATATAAATTCTACCTTTAAAATTTTTAAAATAAATCATTAGAATCAAATCGAGATTTAAAATGGCCACAAAAATTTCCAAATATATTTTCAAAAATACCAATAATAATAATTTAGAAAAAATAAATATTTTTAAATATCATTTTGAATAACAAAATATTAACATTATTTAATTTCGAAAATAGCCTTATATATATGAAATTTAAATTTATGCACCTCATATGCAATGAAACATAGTTTTCTAAAATAAGTTTTGAAAATTTCCAATGCGTCGCATTTTAACATTTTAAGTAATCGAAAATATTTATTATTTGAAAAAAAAATCAAGCTTCTAAAATAAATGTTTTACAAAAATATGTATCTCGCACATATTCCCACTCGACGAGGTATACAAAAATATGAACTCATACGCGACGTACAATACGAAAATAAAATTTACACAAAAAAATATAGTAAAATTTAGGGGATTTACATCCTACCCAACTTAAAAGAATTTCGTCCTCGAAATTTAGGAAAGATTTTAGGATATGTAGAGTTGAGTAGGTTGAGGAATATTCTTGATATAAAAACACGATCGAAACATTTCGGTGAAGAGAGAGAAACGACAGTAGTGAAAACGGACTATTTAGTTGGCTGAAAAAGCAACGGATATCGTTTAGAAATGACCATGTGCATGACAACCCCTCCATGTCTATTTACTACCATCAATCCTAGATTTGCAGGAATCTCAAGATTGTTAATAACTTCCTCGATCTCAATCTAAGATCAGTAACTCATTATTTGAGTTGTGTCATAATCCTTGAATCGTCAATATTATCTCATCAATAATCGCCTTTTACAATTTTGGTTTCTCATTAAAATTTACATTCCATAACTTAAATTCCTTCCTTCCTTTATTTAATTTGATAATCGTCCTCGAGAATTATTTTTTTTTTTACAAAATTTTTACTCTAAAATATATATTCTAAGTCCGTTATCTCGTACTAGAAATTCTATGAGTTCCAAAATTTTCAATTCAAATAATCTCTACTCTTCTTCTTCAATATATCTATATAATTTTATATATATATACCTTTTTCCTCAAGCTAAATTTCGTCTTTCCTCGAAAATTAAAATTTAATAACCTTCAATCAATTTAGTCGAAGCGAAATCAATTTCTATCTAAATCATGAAATTTGTATTCATAATCATCATAGAAAAATATAATCCTTAAATCATCATGAATAAAAAAGAAAAACTTATCCTCAATGTTGGGGTAACTTTGAGAACTAAAATACCCTATTTATTATCATAAAAAGTTTTTCAATAATGGATTTACCTCGAAAAACTAATATGTCAATTGAGAAGTCTACTGTCCCTTGCTCATATCGTAATATCACCTTTCTCAATTCCCTTTTATATGGTACCACAAAATTTCACTAATGTCTATAATCACACAATTATCCCCTCTTTTTTTTTTAATGATACTACTAATCTCCTTTATGGGACTTTCTAATTTAGTCCCGTACGACTGAAGGGTGTCATGATACAACTATCATCTTTGCACAAGGGAATCAAAAGAAACAAGGTTGCATATATCATGGGGAAGTCAAAAAAAATCCTCAAAGGGGAGGGCCAAACAATTTGGGAGGAAATTTTGGTTAGGTTCAACGGTTGTGGTATGGTTTGGGCAGTGATTGAGAGTTACTAATTTAACGCACAAAATAAAAAGGATAAGGGTTAGGTAATCAAGATAAAACATAAAGTAAAGCATATTAAGGAATTAAGTAGAACAAAATCACATATCGGTTTGAAGGAATTGAGTCGAGGTTCATGGTCGATAAATATATCGGTATCATGGTAAAGGTTACCGTTTAGTCTCTTATGACCCCAAAGTCATATCATGAAAACAGAATACAAGGAGAAGTGTTTTAGTGGCACGTGATATACCTACATGAAGGTGGGCTCGTATAGGTCTTGCATATAAAATTTGTGGGATGGAAAAGTCTAGTGTTGTGCTCCAAATATCCAAGTCACGGTAACGGACACAAAAGAATTTAAAATAGAAAGTGAGAGTTCATGAGATAATAATTAACGCACGAAATAATTGACAAGTTAAAAGCATGAAATAAAGATAATTCAGATTCTAGTAGATCAAGGTAAAATAAGTTAGGGATAAAGTTTCTAGAGATATGATAGCCACTTAGATGAAGTACGATCAAGGAACAATCTAATCATTTCTCAAGTTTCAAATGGTTAGAAGCTCACGATAAAATCTAGATTTGAGGAAATGTCGAGTGAGTCAAGATTGAGATATCTTCACAAAGTTTGGCAGATGACTTAACTACACTCGAGTATATACAACTATCATGGCAATTAATGAGGAATACTTGTATCCCATTAGGGTGACTTGCTTGCTTCTTGGTCCTCTACCAATATATGATCTAATTTCAAATTTCAAGTTCCTCAAAAGTTTCGAAATGAAATCTCAAGATACTCCATCAATTATTTAATCATAAATTCCAATAACCTTCATCATATCTAATGCAGCACAACTAGACTTTCATCATAAGCCATCACTTTTAAAATTTTCCAATTCTCAAATGTACCTCGAGATAAACTCTTAGCTTATTTCATTATTCGCAAATCATGTAACCCAAATTAAATCTTTCTTCTTCTTTTTTTACCAAAGTTTAAATATCCATAATCAAGGCTTTAAACTTGGAATCTAATTAACTTTATAGATCATATGACACAATTTAAAATTTAAATTTTTCCTTCAAAGTCGCTTTTATATCCTTTGTCACGCCCCAAAACCGAAATACGGAGACGGACTAGGCCAGCTACACCATATGAGGTACGTAACATCATACGGCGATCGTGGCTGTCGAGAGACTAGGGGGTACATGCTACAATCAAGTCTCCTATGGTCCCACAGAGTTCTATGTCTCAATCAATCAAATCACATCAGCAAATAGATGAACATTAAAGATAAAGCAGTAAGGCGTCCCCGACGCTGTATCAAAATGATCATGAGAGACTAGCTTCATAATTTAGCTATCTCAGAGAGTCAGGAGTACAAAATTATACACAGCTGCAGTCTGTTTAATTACAATTATGTACTGACACAAAATATCAAGTAATCCGGCTAACAGATGCCGGTGGCTAAACGCCGCACAAAATATAAGCAGGAGTGGTGGAGAAGGAACACACTCGAGTCCCCGAACTGCCATGCTCCTAGTATGCACCATGGATGTCAGGGAGGAAGATCGTGTCCTCTGGCTCTGCTACGGGATCTGGCCAAACAAAACCAGTGGGGTCAGCCCCGAATAGCAAGTACCGCCAAAGGGGCACAAGAGTTAAGATTAAAAACCCAGTTAAATAGAATGATTGATAATAGTAATACTTATACTACCATTATAGGGTAACGCCACATCCTCGAACCCATATGGCACCCTTACAACCAAACAAGGACAAAAGGTGCCGCATGGAGTCGGGACGCGTCGTACTCTATAACTTTCGCATAAGTTAAAGGGTATAAACAATAAAATCTCCTGATCGTGACATCGGTCGACAGCCCATCGTGGCACAATAACCAACCCAACAATCAAACAAGAACATGGGTTGGATCATGCACCATGATAGACTATGTTCCTCAGTCATTCACAGAAGTAGCACTTCACAACCAGAATAAGTCTTCCGTTTATAACTTCGGTCCACAGCCTGTCATAGTATGATAACCAATCCAACAATCAAACAAGAACATGGGTTGGATCACGTACCATGACAGTCCGCTTCCCTCAGTTATTCACGGAAGGTAATAGGATACAAGCAAGTCGTTTTTACGGCCAATCAAGTCTACGAGTTTCTAGTGGGACGAGGTTATCCTCGCATCATGTTAATAGGAAATCCTCAGATCGTATCTTTCCAGCAAGGCTAGCCAACCCAGGGGTTCGCGTAGACAGGTATGATTGAGCACAGGTCCCTCGCAAGGCCACCTTGCTAAAACATATAATATATAGCAGGAATTAATCGGATACAGTCATCCACTCGTTACAGATGACACAGTATCCGTGGAGACCAGTCGGCGCGTCAAGACAGTATCTCAAGACGGCTGGTGTAACACGATCTCGGGATTCTTGCCCTCCCCATGCATCTAGTATATTTAGTTGCCTAATTTAACCCTAGGTGAAATCTTGGATTTTCATGCTGTGGCCTGCATGATTATCCTCCTAAAGTCGTACTTTAGTACGAGTACCCCAAAGAGGATCCATGTCAATCAGTATGTCAACATGTTCTACCCTCTTTAGTGTAATGCATCATTGCAAATACGCCACATGGAGTTACGAGTCATTTGTCGAGCATGAACAAGAACTGGGACATTCAGGTACATGTATCAGGTAGGAACACTTTGTTCTCCGGGTCACATTAGTGCTCATATCATGCTCGGGACAAAAGGCGTAAGGATATAAAATGGGCATATAATATATATATATATATATATATATATATATATATATATATATATATAATAATAATAAGGTAACAATATAGGGCACAAAAGTCCATGCGACTCGAGGGGAGTGAGTCCATGCGGCCGGGTCAATACTGGTTCATGCGGCTGGGACTACACGCTCATGCGGCTAAGAGAGCCCCAAGGCGCATGCGGCTGGAAGGTCGGGTTCATGCGGACGAAGGGGTGTCAGCGTATGCGGCTGGAAGGTCGGCGATACATATGCGACTGGATGATGGATGGGCCTTATGCGGCCCAAAAACCGTAGCGCATATGCGGCTGGGACTTCAAAAGAACTCATGCGGCTCGAAGGCTAGCCGCATGAAGTCCATGCGACCGGGGCTCATGCGGCTGAGTCTGAACAAGGCTTATGCAGCTCAATTACTTGCCGCATGAAGATTCATGCGGTCAAGTACTCAAGCAAGTCTTATGCGGCTAGGAAGGACTTTCCATGCGGCTGAGCTCGAACGAGTCTTATGCGGCTGGAAAGGCCATACGGCTCAGAGGCTTGCCGCATGAGGATTCATGCGGTCAAGTACTGCTCTTCTTCTCCACTTGTTCGAGAAGAGGAGTCAAGCAACCATGGCTTCCAAACTACACAAAACCTTCATCCAGAGCCCAAATCGGAACTTCCTTAGGTCAAAATGGGGTAGAACAAAATTCTCTACAACGTGGAACCATCAAAACTTGAAAATAATAAAGTTTGCTAGATCAAAACCAAGAAGATCCGAAAATGGTTAAAAACCTAGATCTACAAAAATTAAAGCTTCAAAATGGAAAACTTCAAGTTCTAAACTAGTATAGAATAAGGAGAAGAACATATTTTGACAAATAATTTTATAAGAAAACATCAACAACATTTATGGATCCATCTCTTGAGCAAGTTGGTACTTGCCTTGGTTGGTGGAGGAAAGTAAATGAGAGAAAATAAATGAGAGGAGAGAGAATGAGTTGAGTTATTATATAGAATCTTGAACCCATGGGTTCATGATGAACCAAGGTGAACCAAGAATAGGTTCCCCAAATGAGCCAAAACTGTAGGCCCAAATGCAGAAAATAAATTACGAAATAATATTGTGTCAAATATTTTGGGAAATGCATGAAGAAATACAGCATAATAAATATAGTATAAATATAAGGTAAATACGGTTTATCGGTTTACGTATTAAAATACGTATTCCAGGATCGGAGAGTGACATCTCTACCCTTCTTAGAAAAATTTCGTCCTCGGAATTCCAGCCAAGACAGGATAGTGAAATCAGGGCAAGCAAGGCACAATCATATACAAGTTAACTATCATAGCAGTTATTATCATACATCACAAGGTGCAAAATAAGCAGGTGCAGATAAGCATGGAATCGTGTCAATAAGGTGCAAAAATATACCTTATCAGTCAAACAAATACGGATACCGAGATCTGATCTCGTCCTCGCGCTCTCAGGTTGACTCTCCCGGAGAGTGATGGTTCCAAGAAACACGGACAAGGCTGATCGTCCGATTCTTGAGTACCTTCTCTCGTCGGTCTATAATAGATACGGGTTGTTCCTCGTAAGTTAGGTCGGTACCAACGACTAACTCAGAATGATCGAGGACATGACTCGGATTCGGGACATACCCACGTAACTGGGACACATGAAACACATCATGTATGCCAGTTAACGAAGGCAGAAGGGCAAGTCGATAAGCTACATCGCCTACCCGAGCGAGAATCTTAAAAGGACCAACGTATCTTGGACTAAGCTTTCCTCGGGTTCCAAATCTGATGATACCCCGAGTAGGTGAAATCCGCAGAAACACTTGGTTGCCTGCTCTGAACTCTAGAGGCCTACGATACTGATCTGCCCAATGACGATGTCGGTCCTGCGCAACTCGAAGGCGCTCTCTGACCAACTTAACTATCTCCACAGTCTGTGTGATCATCTCTGGTCCCAACAACTTTTGTTCTCCAACGTCGTCCCATGCCAAAGGGGACCTGCACTTCCTTCCGTACAATGCTTCGAACGGGGCCATCTGAATGCTAGCCTGATAGCTGTTGTTATAGGAGAACTCCACTAGATGAAGGTGATCCTCCCAAGATCCGCCAAAATCCAAGGTACACGCCCGTAGCATATCTTCTAACGTCTGAATGGTTCTTTCTGATTGCCCGTCAGTTTGTGGATGATAAGCAGTACGGAATCTTAACTTGGTTCCCAAACTTTGGTGTAAGCTCCGCCAAAAATAGGAAGTAAACCGCGTATCCCGATCTGATACTATACTAACTGGAACACCGTGCTGCCTTACTATCTGCTTCATGTACATTTCTGCTAACTGCTCAGTAGTCTGTCCAACTCGAAAGGGAAGGAAATGAGCGACCTTCGTGAGTCGATCTACTATTACCCAGACTGCATTCTTGTCAGCCGGGGATCTAGGTAAACCGGTCATAAAATCCATCGTGATGTGCTCCCATTTCCATTCTGGGATAGGAAGCGGCTGTAGCAACCCTGCTGGTCTCTGCTGCTCGGCCTTCACCTACTGACATACCAGACACTTGGATACAAATCTTGCTATCTTTCTTTTCATGCCATTCCACCAAAAGTACTGCCTGATATCTCGATATATCTTTGTTCCTCCTGGATGAATGGAGTAAATAGAACTATGAGCTTCGGACATAACTTCTTGCCGAAGGTCTCTACTCGGTACACAGAGTCTGTTTCCAAACCTGAGCGTACCATCTTCATGAATCACTAACTCCTTCCTACGGCCTGATTCACACTCCGACCGCAACTTCTGAATCTGTGGATCTCCTGCTTGTGCTGCCCTTATCCTCTCTACTAAGGTTGACTGAATCTGCATACTGGTCATTCTTCCTATATCCCTTGGCAAAACTACTTCGATTCCCATACTCTGAAGGTCTTCTAAAATATGCTTCTGTGAGGTCAAGATAAAGGCACTGTCTCTCCTACTCAGTGCATCTGCAACTATATTCGCCTTGCCTGGATGATACTGAAGATCCAAGTCAAAATCCTTCAGTAGTTCTAACCATCTTCTTTGCCTCATGTTCAAATCTCGCTGCGTGAACACGTATTTCAAACTCTTATGATCAGTATAAATCTCTACCCGATTCCCGTATAAATAATGCCTCCACAACTTGAGTGAAAACACCACAGCTGCTAACTCCAAATCGTGAGTCGGGTAATTCTTCTCATGGTCTCGAAGCTGCCGAGACGCATATGCTATCACCTTTCCATGCTGTATCAATACACATCCAAGACCCTTCCCAGATTCGTCACAATATACTGTAAAGCCTCCCGCTCCTACCGGAAGCGTCAAGATCGGGGCTGAGATCAACCTCTTCTTCAATTCTTCAAATGATGCCTGACAGCTAGCTGACCAAACAAACTCTACATCCTTGTACGTCAAACGCGTTAAGGGCGCAGAGATCTTGGCAAAGTCCGCCACGAACCTTCTGTAGTAACCAGCTAATCCCAAGAAACTTCGTACTTCTGCAACCGTTCTCGGGACTGGCCAATGCTCTACGGCCTCAATCTTCTTCGGATCCACTGACACTCCTGTCAGAGAAATTATATGCCCCAGGAACGAAATATGATCTAACCAGAATTCACACTTGTCGAGCTTCGCATATAGTTGATGTTCCCTCAATGTCTGCAAGATAGTCCTAAGATGTTTCTTATGCTCCTTTTCGGTGCTGGAATAGACAAGAATGTCATCTATGAATACCACCACAAATTTGTCCAAGTACGGCAGAAAGATGCGGTTCATTAAATCCATGAATACTGCGGGGGCGTTGGTTAGTCCAAAGGGCATTACTAAAAACTCATAATGCCCGTATCTAGATCTGAATGTTGTCTTCGGTATGTCTTGCTCCCGGACTCTTACTTGATAGTATCCCGACCGAAGATCGATCTTGGAAAAGACACTGGCCTTGCTCAACTGGTCAAACAGGTCATCAATCCTTGGTAGCGGGTACTTATTCTTCACTGTTACTGTATTCAGCTTGCGGTAGTCGATGCACATCCTCGTCGACCCATCCTTCTTGGGAACTAGAATCACTGGCGCGGCCCATGGTAATTTACTGTCTTGGATGAATCCCTTAGACCTCAACTCTTCTTCATGTTGATACAACTTATCCTGTTCTGACGGCGACATTCTGTAAACTCTGTCTACAATAGGCCTCATTCCAGGGTTCAACTCAATGCTAAATTCTACCTCTCTGACTGGGGGTATCCCTGGGAGCTCATTAGGGAAGACGTCGAGAAAATCTTCGACCACTCTCGGAATCTGTCCTGGCTCTGACACTGCTGCTGAGATGACGCCTCCGGCCTGATTCTTCAAGGTTCGAGTAAAGATGAACTGCTCCATCCCAGGAATGCTGAATATGACCCTACCTCCTCTACAATCAATGGTCGCATGACTGTCTCTCAACCAGTCCATGCCAAGAACAATATCAAAATTCCCCATAGGGAATTCAATCAATGACGCGGGCAGTAAATGCCCACACACCTCTACCGAACATGAAAAGTGCACTCTGCTAACTTCTACGAGCCCATTGCCGGTGAGTATATCCATCCTCTCCGGCAATGTCTCAAACTCTAATCCAATCCGTGTAGCATATTGTGCAGAGATGAATGAATGAGTAGCGCCTGAATCAAACAATGCTACAGCGGGAAATGAGGTGACGAGAATTTTACCTGCCACCACGTCACCAGACGCTAGAGCCTCTCCCAAGGTCAATGTGAGAGCCTGGCCCCGCGGAGCCCCTTGTTGCGGCCTTCCTCGACCATGCTGTTGCTGCCTCTGAGGGCCTTCGGCTTCCTGTACCTGGCGGAACATCTGAGCCTGCGTTGGTAGACGCTGGGCTAGGGGCCTTACTGCTAATACTGGCCCTCCACTCGGGGTTACCACCGGAGCTGGCAACGCTGGAAACTGCTGAGCTGGCCCTCCTGGCCTCTGCATCATAGGACAAGTAGAAATACGGTGGTCTGAACTACCACACCTCAAGCATAAGCCATTCGCTGACCGGCACACCTCCCTCGTGTGCCTTGCCTTCCCCCAGAATGTACAGCCCTGGGGTGCTCCCTGACGCTGTTGCTGGTTTCTCGGCTGTTGATGCCGAACTAGCGCTGTATTAGTTGACACGGCCGTTCTCCATGGTGCTCCTGCATCATGAATACGTACACCGGGTGCTGGTGCCGATGTTCGCTGCATTGCTCCTCCTCCAACCTGGGAATGAGATCTCTTCTGACCTCCTGCCCTCGATGCCAACCTCTGCTGGGTAAGCTCGTGCCTCCGAGCTGCCGTCAAGACAGCGTCAAACGTCTGGTAGTCGTGTCCTTCCACAAGCTGCAATAATTCCAAATGAAGTCCCTGCTGGAACCTCATAGCTTTTTCTGGCTCCGTTGCCACCATTGATGGTGCGAAACGGCACAATCTGCAGAACTCTGCTGCATACCCATCTACGGTCTTGCCTGCTTGCTTGAGACTGATGAACTTCTGCTGGAGCTCATATCGAGCTACTACGCCAAAATACTTGGCCTTGAATCTGTCACTGAAGGTGGTCCAACGAACAGGGCGTCTTGTACCAACTTCTTCTGATGCCCACCAGTCGCGGGCAAGATCCTGAAGTACCAGTTTGACCTGATCAACCTTCTCATCATCTGGAATCTTGGCTGCCACAAGAATGGCTTCAATGTCTTGAATCCATGCATCCGTAGTGATGACATCCTCCGTGCCATCAAAATACCTCGGGTTCAAGCGACGGAACCTTCCTGATGCTCCCGAGTCAACCCCGGCACTCCTCTCAAGAGCTAACTGAATCCCTTGGTTCAGCAACACGTTCTGCTCCTGCTGTCGAGTCTGTTGCTGTTGCTAAGTGACAAGAACCCCCCGGATGATCTCCAGGAGTGCTACGGCATCTGGTACTGCCGTTGCTGCTGGTGCGACAGGAGTTTCAATAACCGGCGGCTGTACTGCCTCTGGTTCCATTTCTGCTCGTACCTGCACTGGAGAAGGTTCTCTCTCCTGTTGCTGCCCAGTCGAGCCATGCTCTTGCTGCTCTTCCTCATGGGCCTCACCTGCTATTGAGAATGAAGCACCCCTATAGAGAAGAATATAAGATTATCAAGTCCGGACGAGGAAGATTTCGAGGATGCAAGTCAGGTTAGAGATCAAGGCAAGGACAGAGAATTCGAAACAGAATTTCAAGGGAAACAAGTCTTGATTGAGACTCCTAATAATTCGCAATACCCCACAAGTCTGAAAATCTGACCTGCATGGGCCACCACTAAAACCTTGTCACGCCCCAGTACCAAAATACGGAGACGGACTAGGCCAGCTACACCATATGAGGTACGTAACGTCATACGGCGATCGTGGCTGTCGAGAGACTAGGGGGTACATGCTACAATCAAGTCTCCTATGGCCCCACAGAGTTTTATGTCTCAATCAATCAAATCACATCAGCAAATAGATAAACATTAAAGATAAAGCAGTAAGGCATCCCCGACGCTGTATCAAAATGATCATGAGAGACTAGCTTCATAATTTAGCTATCTCAGAGAGTCAGGAGTACAAAATTATACACAGCTGCAGTCGGTTTAATTACAATTATGTACTGACACAAAATATCAAGTAATCCGGCTAACAGATGCCGGTGGCTAAATGTCGCACAAGTTATAAGCAGGAGTGGTGGAGAAGGAACCCACTCGAGTCCCCGAACTGCCATGCTCCTAGTATGCACCATGGATGTCAGGGAAGAAGATCGTGTCCTCTGGCTCTGCTACGGGATCTGGCCAAACAAAACCAGCGGGGTCAGCCCCGAATAGCAAGTACCGCCAAAGGGGCACAAGAGTTAAGATTAAAAACCCAGTTAAATAGAATGATTGATAATAGTAATACTTATACTACCATTATAGGGTAACGCCACATCCTCGAACCCATATGGCACCCTTACAACCAAACAAGGACAAAAGGTGCCGCATGGAGTCGGGACGCATCGTACTCTATAACTTTCGTATAAGTTAAAGGGTATAAACAAGAAAATCTCCTGATCGTGACATCGGTCGACAGCCCATTGTGGCACAATAACCAACCCAACAATCAAACAAGAACATGGGTTGGATCATGCACCATGATAGACCATGTTCCTCAGTCATTCACAGAAGTAGCACTTCACAACCAGAATAAGTCTTCCGTTCATAACTTCGGTCCACAGCCTGTCATAGTACGATAACCAACCCAACAATCAAACAAGAACATGGGTTGGATTACGTACCATGACAGTCCGCTTCCCTTAGTTATTCACGGAAGGTAATAGGATATAAGCAAGTCGTTTTCACGGCCAATCAAGTCTACGAGTTTCTAGTGGGACGAGGTTATCCTCGCATCATGTTAATAGGAAATCCTCAGATCGTATCTTTCCAGCAAGGCTAGCCAACCCAGGGGTTCGCGTAGACAGGTATGATTGAGCACAGGTCCCTCGCAAGGCCACCTTGCTAAAACATATAATATATAGCAGGAATTAATCGGATACAGTCATCCACTCGTTGCAGATGACACAGTATCCGTGGAGACCAGCCGGCGCGTCAAGACAGTATCTCAAGGCGGCTGGTGTAACACGATCTCGGGATTCTTGCCCTCCCCATGCATCTAGTATATTTAGTTGCCTAATTTAACCCTAGGTGAAATCTTGGATTTTCATGCTGTGGCCTGCATGATTATCCTCCTAAAGTCGTACTTTAGTACGAGTACCCCAAAGAGGATCCATGTCAATCAGTATGTCAACATGTTCTACCCTCCTTAGTGTAATGCATCATTGCAAATACGCCACGTGGAGTTACGAGTCATTTGTCGAGCATGAACAAGAACTGGGACATTCAGGTACATGTATCAGGTAGGAACACTTTGTTCTCCGGGTCACATTAGTGCTCATATCATGCTCGGGACAAAAGGCGTAAGGATATAAAATAGGCATATAATATATATATATATATATATATATATATATATATATATATATATATATATATAATAATAAGGTAACAATATAGGGCACAAAAGTCCATACGGCTCGAGGGGAGTGAGTCCATGCGGCCGGGTCAATACTGGTTCATGCGGCTGGGACTACACGCTCATGCGGCTCAGAGAGCCCCAAGGCGCATGCGGCTGGAAGGTCGGGTTCATGCGGACGAAGGGGTGTCAGCGTATGCGGTTGGAAGGTCGGCGATACATATGCGACTGGATGATGGATGGGCCTTATGCGGCCCAAAAACCGTAGCGCATATGCGGCTGGGACTTCAAAAGAACTCATGCGGCTCGAAGGCTAGCCGCATGAAGTCCATGCGACCGGGGCTCATGCGGCTGAGTCTGAACAAGGCTTATGCGGCTCAATTACTTGCCGCATGAAGATTCATGCGGTCAAGTACTCAAGCAAGTCTTATGCGGCTAGGAAGGACTTTCCATGCGGCTGAGCTCGAACGAGTCTCATGCGGCTGGAAAGGCCATGCGGCTCAGAGGCTTGCCCCATGAGGATTCATGCGGTCAAGTACTGCTCTTCTTCTCCACTTGTCCGAGAAGAGGAGTCAAGCAACCATGGCATCCAAACTACACAAAACCTTCATCCGGAGCCCAAATCGGAACTTCCTTAGGTCAAAATGGGGTAGAACAAAATTCTCTACAACATGGAACCATCAAAACTTGAAAATAATGAAGTTTGCTAGATCAAAACCAAGAAGATCCAAAAATGGTTAAAAACCTAGATCTACAAAAATTAAAGCTTCAAAATAGAAAATTTCAAGTTCTAAACTAGTATAGAATAAGGAGAAGAACATATTTTGACAAATAATTTTGTAAGAAAACATCAACAACATTTATGGATCCATCTCTTGAGCAAGTTGGTACTTGCCTTGGTTGGTGGAGGAAAGTAAATGAGAGAAAATAAATGAGAGGAGAGAGAATGAGTTGAGTTATTATATAGAATCTTGAACCCATGGGTTCATGATGAACCAAGGTGAACCAAGAATAGGTTCCCCAAATGAGCCAAAACTGTAGGCCCAAATGCAGAAAATAAATTACGAAATAATATTGTGTCGAATATTTTGGAAAATGCATGAAGAAATACAGCATAATAAATACAGTATAAATACAAGGTAAATACGGTTTATCGGTTTACGTATTAAAATACGTATTCCAGGATCGGAGAGTGACATCCTTCAAATATTTAAACAAAATTTTACCATCATTTTTTTCAACTCAAAATTAAATAAACTTATAAATTGTACGACTCAATTTTTTTTTATCCTCAAGCTTTCTCAAACTAAACTTTCGTCTTCTCTAGTTGTCTAAAATCATAATTAAAACTCCTTAAATAATCTTGAGATAAACTTTATAATATTACAATCCAAACTTTTAAAGTTAACCGTAAATCATGCATCACAATATAAAAACTTAAGCTATTTCCCAATTGATTTCATATCCCTAATAAATCATAACCATTTCAAAAAAAATTCGTAAAAAAAATTTGTTTTCTCGATCTAGCTATCCTCTTGTGTATACACCTTGTAATAATAAAATTCTAACCATCCTTTGAAGGCGGTAATATGCTACTACCCAACTTGAAATTAACTAATCCTTAAGATCCTATATTTAGGAAAAATAAATGCCTTTATACTCAAATATAACCTCAATGGATATTATTTGTCAATATAATCTTTCTAGCCATAGGGTTGACCAATAAGTATATAGTAGTGTAGTCATCTTTCTAACCATATTTTAAGCACGAGATGATAGGGTGTTGGAAGAAAGAGTTCAAGCAAGATGCAAAAATCAAGGGAAGCCACGGGAGTCGGAATATGGAAATCAAGGAAGGTTAAGGAAGGTGATCAAGTATGTGGATGAGATTCCTAGATTCTAATCCTATATTGCAGGCCCGCTCGGTACAGTCATGTAACTGAAACGGCAAACTTGACCTGCATGGGCCACCACAAAAACATGTAACACCCCAGTCCCAAATACTTGAGACTAGATACGTATCATGCCAGCTGTATACATACGAGTAAATATACGGCTTGTATGTATACATAAGCTGTAAAATATAGAAAGCCAAGACACTAAATCTCATCCACGAAAATAAATAATGATATAAAAGCAATCTTTGAGTTTGTCATGTACACAATAGTTGGGCGGAGACAAATCACTACCAACTAAATTAAATATGGAAAAATCTACAAGGAGGAATTGAGCAAGTGAGAGCAAGTGACGAGTCCAAAAGCAATCATCACGGAGGAAGGAAGACATGGCCTTAGCTAGAGCACCTGCAAAAATCATGAAACACACACCTGAAGAGATCACCAGGTCCTCAGAGGGACGTAACAAGACACATAATATCATGTCAATAAACTGAATAATAAAGCTAAACAGAAAAGTATGCATGAGTAAAGGTTCCTAACCATTCTATGTGATATGCACTTGGAGGACAACGTTCTACGCAGGGGCTGTAACGGATTCACGCAAGCAAGTAATAAAGAGTGGCCGTCAAGTAGTGCTCATACGAGACACTATCGGCCCGGGCAGAAGGTAGTGCTCATAAGAGTCACCCTCGACCCAAAATGTGTGTAAAAATAAATGTAGCCCCTACGCTAATAACTGTCCTCTCTCCTCTATGATACTGTATATGCGTCGTCTCCACGACACTGTTTAATCATTAATAACTACCAAGTCTTCTACACAAATCTATTAGCAGTCATATCCTAACGTACGGCCTGTACACACCGATGTACGGTCGGTACGCAAGTCCGAAGCTATATGCGACTCACAACTCACACACAACCCGTGGCACATCGTGACAGTTTATGAGATGCACTAAATATACGGTGGTCCCTTAACTCTAAGCCAATTGCATAAAGTATAATAATTTGCATCTATATATAGTTTTGAAAGAACGACATAAAGAAAAAGCATGCATGATATTGAGCAAGAAATTAAACAGTAAAGGCAGGGTGTCTTGCCTGGTGTTATGCCTGGTGTGGTGCAATGATCCAATAAGTCCTGTTTGTCCAATAGCCATGGTCGATGCAACATGGTCTGAATTCGCGGAAAAATATGAATGGATGATTAGTCATAGACATGAAAAGAAAATTTGCGGAGGGTATATACTTTATAAAATATTTTTATAAAGTATTTGCATTACTTGAAACAATAAATTTTATTAGCCGAAATAGGTTTTTAGATAAATATTTAGAAAAATGAAAACTCGTTTTTAGGTAAAATACCATAGTTTTGTAAAATAATTTATAGATAGAAAACTAGTAATTAAAATAATAAATATTTGGAAATCGTCGTAGGAAAAAAAATTTAAGTTTAAATACTGAAATAGAGATAAAACAAAACTTTGTTTATATATATATACTTAGGCAAAAGTCATATATAAATATAGTAAAATACTGATAATTTAATATTTTAGGGCCTTAAATCTCTATTTAAAATTACAAGTAGTGTCCAAGAATAAAAACTATATATTTTTTTTTATCAAAAATACAATTATATGAAATTTTTAGTGTGTATATATATTAAAATATCGTGCTTAGTGACATTAATACCATTAATGTGCTAATACCATTATTACCATTTGTAAAATATAATTACAAGAAATTACTTTAGTGCACAAAATCAAGACCACTAATGTACTATTAACACCACATCCTATTTAGTATTAGTAACCTTACTTTAAAGAATAACAATATTAATAACTAAAAATAATAGAAATAATAATAATAATAATAATATAAATGATTATAACAAATAATAATGATAATTTAATAATAATAACAATAGTAATAACATACTGTTGCCTGGCAACAACTAAAATAATAAAAAATTTCAAATAAAAACAAAATAACCTATCCCCTCTTGTCCATCAGCTTCTTCGGGAAGCACGAGCAAGAGCATATTAACTAAAGTAATGGAAGCATTTATAATAGGAAAGAGAGAAACAAGTGAGGGGAAGAAAGAGAGAGGGATTTAGAGAGAGTGGGAAGGAGTGAGCGGGAGAAGAAGGGGGAGGAGCTTACAGTGGGGGCGGCGGCTGCTCGCCAGTAGACGGCGGCGGATCGGAGACAGGTCGGCGCGCGGGCGGCGGATCGCGCGAGGAGACGAAGCCCCGCGAAGGAGGAGGCGGCCAGGGGAGGCAGAGCTCATGGGGCGGCGGCAGATGTGGGCAGCGGCGGTCGGCTCTGGCCGCCGGCGCTGGGGTTCTCGAGCGGTGATGGCGCTGCGGAGAAGATGGAGGTTGCCGTTGATGGCCGGGAGCGGTGGAGGTGACAATGGCGGAGACGGTGGGTCGTCGGAGAAGTCAGGGGTGCTGGTGTGCTCCGACCGTCGGGAATGATGGTGGTAAGGCAGTGACTGTGATCGGGGTTGTGGAGTCGACGGGGTGGACGGAGCAAGACGGTGATGGTGGCTGATGGGATGTTGGCAGTTGGCGGCCAGGGCGGCCGAAGTTTGTGAGGAGGTTGTCGGATATGACGTTGGTGGCGTGTGTCGTATCGGGGGTATGTCCAGACGTGAGATGGATAACTGTACAAGAGCTGGAATAAGATTGACACCGACACGGTGTACGCTTGCTTGGGTTGGCACGGACACGATGCACGCACGTGTGGAGAAAATTTTTGGAGAAATTTGTGAATGATAGAAATATATGGATGAGTACCTCTCCTTATATAGGAGGTGGGAATTCCTAGTTGGATAATGATTAGGATTTATTTAAACCACATTTAGATAATTAAATTTAAATAAAATCAAATCTAAATTCAAATTAAATTCCAAATTTAAATCTAGTTAATCTAAACTCAAATTAAATATAAATTCTACCTTTAAACTTTTTAAAATAAATCATTAGAATCAAATCGAGATTTAAAATGGCCACAAAAATTTCCAAATATATTTTCAAAAATACCAATAATAATAATTTCGAAAATAATAAATATTTTTAAATATCTTTTTGAATAACAAAATATTAACATTAATTAATTTCGAAAATAGCCTTATATATATGAAATTTAAATTTATGCACCTCATATGCAATGAAACATAGTTTTCTAAAATAAGTTTTGAAAATTTCCAATGCGTCGCATTTTACCATTTTAAGTAATCGAAAATATTTATTATTTGAAAAAAAAATCAAGCTTCTAAAATAAATGTTTTACAAAAATATGTATCTCGCACATATTCGCGCTCGACGAGGCATACAAAAATATGAACTCATACGCGACGTACAATACGAAAATAAAATTTACACATAAAAAAATATAGTAAAATTTAGGGGGTTTACAGTCCGGCCCAACAATTTGGGCTAGCGGGTCGTGACATATTTTTAGTGGTAGCTCATACAGGTCTAGACTAAGTTGTTTGGTTACGTCATTGTACCATGCATTCCTGCAATTAGAAACTTAAGATAACTAGATAACACTAGGAATAACATTTAGAACACCTAGAGGATTACTAGGATGGCAACATAGAAAACTCATCACAGCATAGGACCGTTATTATAAATTAGACTTTTTGTTTGTTTGTGATTTGTTTACTTAAAAAGTTCTTATAGTTTTTTTTATTTTCTATTAGATGGTGCTCACACGCTCATCCCAGTATGCCACACCTGAAAATGGCATATCTCATATCCAGTCGGTCGACCAGTTGACCGGAGCACTTCTACCTCCACCTACCATACACCCCCACTCCACAAATCCACATACCCAGATGCCACCACCACCTCCTACCTCACAATCCCAGCAGGACCTAAAACTCCCACCACTACCTGTTTTTATACCTGCCCAGGCTTCCGTCACTCTCGACGGGAACCAGCTACTTACTCTGATCCAGGGGTTCCTAATGACCCATCAGGAGCAGACCACCTTACTTCGCCAGAGCATGGAGCATTCTGAGGAGCGTACCATGATCCCACCACCGGTAGAGCCACGACCGAGAGAGGAGAATATCATGGACTTTATAAACTTGAACCCAAGGAGTTCATAGGGACTGAGGGCATCATAGTCGCAGATGACTGGTTGGACTCAGTAGAGAGGAAGCTCCTCAGAACTAGGTTGCCAGGTGACCTTCAGGCCGAGGTAGCGAGATTTCTGCTGAGAGACTTAGCAGGATTCTGGTTCAGGAATGAGCCACTATTCGCGAGAGAGGGAGCCACATGGGATCAGTTCAAGATCCAGTTCAAGAAGAAATTCTTCTCGACTACCGCTAGAGTAGCCATGGGGCTACAATTCCAGAACCTCCAGTAGGGGAACCGTTCTGTTGACGAGTATGCGACGGAGATTAGTCATTTGAGTCGTTTTGCCCTAGCCTAATTTCAGACCCAAAGGAGATGGCATGTAGATTTTGCCATGGTCTGATCCCTGATATCGGCATACTACTGGTGGCGAACGAAACTATCGACTACTATCAAATTCTCGAGCTAGCTCAGAGTATAAAGGAGCGCCTTCGATCTTATAAGAGGCCAGTTATCGGACACCATAACGGGCCGTCTAAGCGCCAGGCTTTCCAGTCGAAGGCACCTGCTCAGCATTAGAAAGCTTATCGTTCTCCAGCACAGCATCAGCATCAGCACCCTCAGGCACCACTTGCCAGATCTCCAAGGCAGCAGCAGCAGAGGAGTGTCTCATGCTCGTTCTATAAGAGGCCAGGGCATGACCACTCCGTCTGTAGGAAGAGGTTGAACCAGTGCCTAGCATGCGGGTCTACCACCGACCAGCTTCTAGGATGCCCGCTAGCGGAGAGGGCACCAGGTACTGGGCCACCATCTAGAGGACCGTCGCTCTCGACTCAGCAGCAGAGGTTCGGACAGCATCTACAGCAGCAGCAGAAGGGACCCCAGGGGAAGGCTTATAGTCTAGCACTTGAGACGGAGGCGGAGCAGGTTTCGGAGCCAGATTATTTGGCCGATGTCATCACAGGTCATATTTATTTACATACTTTTCTAGCCATATGCTTGTTTGATTCTGGTGCATCACATAGCTTTCTGTCATTAGAATTTTTACAAAAACACCATTTAGTAGCTACACCCACCAAAGAGATGAGTAGAGTAATGACAGGAGGCGGACCAATACCCATTATATCTATCTATAGATGCTTTATTACTATAGCTGGGAGAGATTTGGGGGGACGATTCTTTGTGATGCCACTTCCCGGATATGATATCATATTAGGAATGGATTGGCTTAGCTACGTTCATGCAGCTATAGACTGTCATGAGGGTAGTATTCTGTTCAGTCCACCAGGAATGACACCATTCAGTGTCAGGAGGACAGGGCTGGAGATCATCCTAGAGACGAACTATTATGCTACAGTTGGGGAGCTAGCACCGCCACACCCTATCATTGTGGAGTTTATGGATGTATTCCCAGAGGATCATCCAGGACTTCCGCCTGACAGAGATGTGGAGTTCACTATAGATTTAGTACCGGGCTCATCACCAGTGTCCCGGGCTTGCTATAGAGTGAACCCCAAGGAGGCCGTAGAGATGAAGGAGCAGATCGATGACCTATTGAGAAAGTGTTTCATCCGATCTACTGCTTCTCCATGGGGAGCACCAGTGCTCTTTGTGTCGAAAAAGGATGGTATGATCCGGTTGTGCATTGACTACCGGGCATTGAATACCATCACCATTAAGAACAAATATCCTCTGCCTCGGATAGATAATATGTTTGACCAGTTGAATGGGGTGAAGGTGTTCTCCAGGATACACTTGAGATCAGGTTAGCACCAGGTGAAGGTCAGAGCTGAAGACATCCAGAAGACTGTGTTCAACACCAAGTATGGGCAGTACGAGTTTTTGGTGATGCCCTTTGGTCTCACAAATGTGCCAGCTATCTTTATGAACTTGATGAACAAAACATTTCACAAATATCTGGATAAATTCGTTATGGTGTTTATCGACGACATCCTGATATACTCGAAGATGACGGAAGAGCACGAAGAACCCTTGCGGACAGTTTTGGGGATTCTAAGGAAGGAGAGGTTGTATGCTAAATTGTCGAAGTGCGAGTTCTTTCTCGACCGAGTGGAGTTTCGCGGTCACGTGGTCACTGAAGAGGGGATCTCAGTGGATCCTAGGAAGATTGCTGACGTCGAGACATGGAAGGCTCCGATATCAGTTTCAGAGATCCGAAGTTTCTTAGAATTAACAGGCTATTACAAAAAGTTTGTCTAGGACTTTACTAGAATAGCTGAATCTATAACAAAGCTGACACGGAAGGATGCAGAGTACATCTGGTCAGAGGACTGTTATGCAGCATTTGAGGAGCTGAAGAGGAGATTGACGACTACACCAGTTCTGACATTACCTTCAGGATCTGGAGGTTTCACCATTTACAGCGATGCTTCGAAAAAGAAGCTAGGATGTGTTTTGCAGCAGCATGGGAAAGTGATTGCTTATGCATCTAGGTAATTACGAACTCATGAACGGAACTATCCTACTCACGACCTAGAGTTAGCTGCGGTGATCTTTGCATTCAAGTTGTGGAAACACTACTTATACGGAGAGCGAGTGAAAATCTTTACTGACCACAAGAGCTTGAAGTATGTGTTCACGCAGAAGGAGCTGAACATGAGGCAGTAAAGATGGTTGGAGTTGATGAAGGACTTCGACATCGATTTACAGTATCACCTTGGGAAGGCAAATGTGGTAGCGGATGCGCTGAACAGGCATCCGATGGCATGGTATCTGATGATAGATCGACATTTGTGGGAAGATCTGGAGAAGCTCGGTATTGAGATGATTCAGCCAGGATCAGAGATACAGATAATGGGGCTGGATATTCAGTCAGGTCTGATGGAGCAGATCAAGGAGACTCAGTCTACAGATGAGAGCCTCCGCAGACTCAGAGGTCAGGCTTTAGCTGGATTGCTTGATGACTTCACCATAGCAGAGGATGGATCTTTGAGGCACGGCAGCCGGTTATGCGTGTCGAAGGGTGAGCTGATAGAGGCGATCTTGCAGGAGGCATACCAATCGCGATATTCTATTCACCCCGGTGCCAACAAGATGTACCGTGACTTGCGAAAACATCTTTGGTGGCACGGGATGAAGAGAGATGTATCATGCTTTATTTTGAGGTGCCGAGTTTGCCAACAGGTCAAGGAGGAGCGTCAAAGACCAGCTGGTCTATTACAGCCATTACCTATTCCCGAGTGGAAGTGGGAACACATTATGATGTACTTTGTCTCAGGGCTTCCTTGTTACCAAGGAGGGAAGGACGCCATATGGGTTATCATTCACAAGCTGATGAAGTGTGCTCATTTCATACCCTTCAAGGTGGGGCTCTCCATCGAGAAGTTAGCGGAGCTATACATGCAGCAGATAGTTCGCTTGTACGAAGTACCGATGAGCATCGTATCAGACTGAGACAGCAGATTCACATCCCATTACTGAAGGAGCTTACAGGAGGAGTTTGGCAGTCGACTCAAGTTCAGTACAGTGTACCACCCACAGACCGATAGACATTCTGAGAGGATGATTCAGACGCTCGAGGACATGTTGAGGACTTGTGTACTGGACTTCGGCGGATCATGGGAGAGTCATCTTCACTTGGTAGATTTTTCATACAATAACAGCTACCAAGCCAGCATCGGTATGTCTCTATTTGAGGCATTATATGGACGACGATGACGTACTCCACTATTTTGGGATGATGTTGGAGATAGGGTTATGCTTGGGCTAGAGATGATCAATAAGGCAGCAGAGAAGGTCAGGATGATCAGAGACAGACTCAGAGTTGCTCAGGACAGGCAGAAATACTGGGCCGATGCTAGTCGTAGATCGATGGAGTTCGCCGACAGAGATATGGTATTGGTAAAGATATCACCTACCAGGGGGACGATCCGATTCGGACGAGGCGACAAGTTGAGCCCTAGAAACATTGGACCGTTCGAGATACTCGGCAGGATCGAAGAGATAGCTTACAGGGTTGCACTGCCACCCAACCTGGCGGGAGTTCACTATGTCTTTCATGTGTCTCAGCTGAGGAGATACGTTTCCGACCCCAGCCATGTACTGGATCATTCAGAGTTGGAGATCGGACCGAGTCTTGCAGTTACTGAACAGCCAGTGGAGATATTGGACCGAAGGGAAAAGAGACTAAAAAACAAGTCATATCCTTAGTCCGAGTAGCTTAGAGCCGTCACTCTCCAGGAGAATCTACTTGGAAAAGGGAGTCGAACATGAGAGAGAGATATCCTTACTTGTTCGACCCACCAGCCGTGCGGGAACCATCCGTTCCCGCTTGATACCTTAGAGGTTAGTCTTAATAGTAGACTTAGTCATTGTTTGAATTGCTTGCTATATTGAATGTTTGTAGATTCTTCTATCCTTTTGAATTTTGAGGACAAAATTTTTCAAGGAGGGAAGATTTGTAAGCCCTTGAAATTAGTTTACATTTAAATTAGGGTTTTTAAAACTACAAATGATTATTTTAGCCTTAAATTAATTTATTATAATTATTAGGAATTTTTTAGAATTTTTAAATGGTTTTTAAAACTTAAAATATTAGTTTGTAATTTATTAAATTGTTTTTATAGCAGTTTATAATTAATTTAAATGTTTTAAATCAAAACTGCAATATTTGAATTATTTGTGCAAATTAAATTTGCACAGAACACTGTGGGATAGGTTTTGCAAATTAGGAATTTGCATATTGCTAAGGCGGTGGTCTGTTTTGCAAAATGAGAATCTATGAGGGTTTTTCTACAAAACTGACCCTCGTCGTCGGTAGGCCATTGGCCGAACGACGACCGGCCACCGCGACATCGACCTAAAACCTAACCCTAGACCCTAATTTCTCAAAGAAAATCCCAAATTGACCCCCAAATTTTCCCTATAAAAACCCCCCCAGTCGAAACCCTAACCCAATTTACTACCCCGACCACCCTAGCCACCGTCCTAGACTCATCTTCTCCGACGAGCTCGCCTGAACCCTAGATCTAGGTTTTCCGTCGATCTAGCCGTCATCAGCCGCTCCAACCACCGCCAAACAGTTCGCCTCAACGAAACAAACTCGGCCATATTTTTCTCCGACCACCACGACGCCTCCTCCGTCGTGCAGCAACCCCGACAGCCCCCATTCGCCGGATACGTACGTGTCATTCTTTTTGTGGTTTGTGTCGTATCTCGTGTACACGTGTATGAGGTCGTCGAGTGTCGAGGAATCCAGTGGTGTGCATGGACACGTGAGATTCGTGTCGTGCATGTCGTTCTGACTTTGGATACGAGACACGGTGTCAGATTCGACTACTCGTGTCC
The DNA here is from genome assembly GCA_029216955.1 of Iris pallida. Taxonomy (NCBI): domain Eukaryota; kingdom Viridiplantae; phylum Streptophyta; class Magnoliopsida; order Asparagales; family Iridaceae; genus Iris; species Iris pallida. Next base: position 289,747 of record JANAVB010033220.1, on the reverse strand, counting down.
CTAACTGTCCGGGCATGAGTATTATATAATGGGTTAACGGGTTTAATTATGTTTATTGGCTGTAAACCCGTTTGTTAATGGGTTTGGGTTCGGGTTTACTGTTCATTGGGTCGGATTTTGGCACAATGGGTTTGGGCTGGATATATATATATATACTGTTCATATATATATATATATATATATATATATATATATATATATATATATATATATATATATATATATATATATATATATATATATATATATATATATATATATATATATATATATATATATATATATATATATATATATATATATTATTTATTTTCTTATTTATTTTTTTATTTATTTTCTTATTTATTTTCTTATTTATTTTCTTATTTATTTTCTTATTTATATATATGAACAATATATATATATATATATATATTTTTTTGAACAATATATATATATATATATATATATATATATATATATATATATATATATATATATATATATATATATATGATTTTGTGCTATATTTTAATATATGTAAATTTATATGTTATTTTAGTATCAGTAGATATTATGGCTAAGTATATTTTACTGATTATAATTTTTTAATATACATATGTCTATATATTTAATTTCATATTTTTATGTATTCTGATAATTATGGCCATTTGAGTCCAGACCTAGCATGAGTTTTGTGGACTTAAATGAGTCTAAGTACATTCAAGGTCTGTGAGAGTCATATTGGACTTGATTCATGGCCTTGGGTCCCGTATCTGGACTTCGGTTCAATTTCGTATACGTAGATAAATATATTAAATAATTATTTATTTATTTTTAGAAAATGTATCTTGATGTATTTGAATTTTTAGATAGTATATAAATGGTGTAGAAATCTGGAAAAAATTTATTTAAATACTATGTTAATTTAGATAATTTACCATGATTTATCCAGGATTTAATTTTTATATTTGCCATTTTATAAAAATAGGAAAACAGAACTCATTTTCAAAGTACTTGTGTTTACTGATTTTTAATAAATATCTATATTAGTTTATAAATTCCAGAAATATTATTGTAAAATTCTATAATTAACAAGGATCATTTTGGTACTTTATTTTAGATATATTTGAGCCTTTTGCCTATCTTAATAATTATTGGAACACAGTATACATTCTAATTTATTAATTTAATAATTATGTCTTGTGAAGTTATGTGTGACTTTGGGATATTTTAGTCTTGGGACCTTACCCTACCTTAGTATAGAGACCCTAAAAAGTTGTTTTAGGTATTGTGTCACCCCACATTGGTCTCCTATGCTAAAGTCATCATTTGGCTAGGTGTCCAGTTAGAAAGTTGTGCCACACCACTAGTGTCCTAGTATTGAGCTTAGTATAAAAACTAAGATTGAATATCCTTTTTGACAGTGACAAGACACCGGACATCTATAGATTCATATATATACCCTTGCTTTGCACAAGGCAAGTACCCTACAAACTTTATTTATTGCATATGATAATAAACTGTGAATGAATCATATTAAATTTTTTGAACTGCAAGTCATATCTTCATATGCTTTATACGGTTCTCAGTACCTACCATGCTTTATACTTCTCTTAGTATCACTCACATATTATAACTTAGGTTATGGAGAAACTGATTGATGTGTACGTGATCATGCCCCCTTCTCCCGTACGTATGTATCGAGCAAGGTTGACATTTTATATGTATACCTTGTCGTAGGCATACCAGCTGTATTTGTGCATATGTACATCTATCGCTTGCTTACTTGTACGAAAGTACATTTTATATACTTGTGCCACAGTATATTTTACACCTATTGACGATCACGTACATGCTCCAGTTTTAAATATTACATGTACATCTGTCGCCATGACATATGTATCCTTGACATGATAGATTGTGATATGCCATGATTCCTGTTTATTACACCTCTGTTCATTCCATGCTTCGTATATTTAGTTTGTAGAATCAGTACTTGCTCCCTTTCTGACAGGATAACGTTGTAGGTATACTTACCGAGGAGGAGTTGGGGTCACCATCGAGGATCAGGCTTTACCCCATGAGGATGTACCTGCGGGAAAACTCGTCTAGTTTATTATTTTAGTGGCTCTGGACTTTGAGAGCAGGACAGTCTAGACTATGTATTTTGTTACTGGACCTGTATCCAGTTTTACATTTTGGTTATGTATTTTGAACATATTCATATGCTAGATGATTTTGTGTTTGTGATAATTTTCTTCAATATGACAAATGGAACTGTTAGCACACTTTGACCTTATATTGTTTATTTTTAAGAACAGCTTACTACGTTTTATCTCAAGCGTAGGCTGGACATGACTCGGCCCGGCCCAACAATTTGGGTAGCGGGTCGTGACATCTCTCACACCCCTTTCGACTTGCTCCATCATCCTAGAAACTCTCGGGAGCACCACGATGCTTTTGGAGAGAGAACCAAGCCCTCGAAGACAATGAAACTCGTCGTTTATTCTAAAATTCCAACAGCATGTTGGTGTTTTGTAAAATAGGTTAAAAATAGTTTTACTCATCTATTTTGCCTCAAACCAAGTTTAGTGGATATCCCTATATGTCTACTTTCATGTCAAATCACTAACTCACACATTCCACTCTGTTTGGCTGTGGCGTCCGTTACACTAAAACATGTCTAGAAATGACGAATTTCGGTGCAGAGACTTTTTCGACGACTTTGAACCCCGTTTGATGTCAAACAAAACCTTGGTAAAGTCTCTAACGTCTATATCTATCATCTAGAATCATTGTTCATGAATATTTGCAACTATTTCATGATGTTATGCTATCACTTTGCTTCTATCAAATTTCAACACCAACACACCTCTCAAAATCAATCTTTTTGACTCCAAACTTTTGTAGGATTTAAATATGATATAAATCTAATAGTTTTAGATAAAAATCATATTTAACCCTAATTATTCTGATTTATTCCATAATAAATAGTTTTCATATTTTTTTATGATTTATCGCTTCCGAATCAAATTTCTATGTGGCATGTTATGTTGATACTTTAATAAAGCAATCTAACGTATTTTACTAAAAATATATTTATATAAAATATATTCAAAATTATTTATGATATTTTCTAGAAATTAAAAGTATATATTTTTGGGATATAATATTATATAATTGTTGCCATATATAGATTATTGTATCTTTAAATAGTTTAGACTAGTGGACTAATTTTTGTTTAGCCTAATAAGGTAAGTATATATAAGGTAAGTATTATGGGGATGTTTATTTAGTTTATTTATATCTTCTAGGAGTTCGTGATCACTTGTCTACGGATGTTGAAGCCGAACCGATACTTTATTCCTTTGTCGAAAATCCAAGCAAGATACCGTGCCACTGTGATCTTATTTTATTTTCTGATATACATGGACGTATTGTTGTGTGTTAGGAGAGCGTCCAAGTGTGACTTGGGTGTCGTCGATGATGCCATTGATGACATATAGTGGGTGTGTGTGACCTAGCGTGCTAGTAGACTTCCTCGTGTTGAAGTTATTTTATATGACTTCTATAACTTGGACACGACTCATGACATGACACTTGGAGTGAGAGTTACATTAGTATTGGCACGCACCTTGTACTTGGTCGGTATAATGGGTTCGTGTGACGGATCATATATGACCAGTTGTGTTAGTTAGAGGACTTGCATGTGAGATACGAGTCGTGCGAGTCATGGACTTGACCTTGTACTACTGCTGGACGGGGAAGACTATTAGTAGGCGTACGAGATTACCCTATCCTCACCAGTCTCAGTGTGCCGAGTTATAGGCTATACTAGTGGGTATTCTATTATCGTCTGCGGACTAGTCTCCGATTTGGGTGGGAGTATGCTAGTATATTCGTGATATTAGTTAATGTTAATATCACTCATTACCTACCTATATGATCCCAAAGTAGTTTTCAAGTGCATTACACTTGGATGGATAGTTTACCTTGTCAGTTATATTCATGTCCATGTATATTACTTTTATTGTTCATATTGTGGCTAGTTGTTATATCTTGTTACGTCCCTATGAGGACCTGATGATCTCTCCAGGTTGTTGCTGATCTTATAGTATAGACAGGTGGATGGTATAATTTTGGCTGCAGGGTTCAGGTATTGCTTGTTGTGTTAATTTATCATTTTTTTGTGCTTTCTATTTTCTTTCATGTTATATCTTGCTCATTTAGCCTAGTTTTACTAAACCTCTGTTATTCTTTGGGTCCATTCCAAACATATATGCTAATAGGCTGCAAACCATGACATATATTATTTGTTCTTATTTTTTCCATTCCAAACATATATGCTAATAGGCTGCAAACTACGATTAGGTTGTCCATTAAATAGGGAATACTTATTCTAACTGTACAGCTGGCATGCTCATGTCTTGGATTCTTATATGTTTTGGAACTGGGGCATGACATATTCGTGATGGCCCATACATATCGAGTTAGCCATTTCGGTTATGTTATTGTACCAAACGGGCCTACGATAGGATAATATAATAGGATCTCAATCAACAACTGACTTGAAATCTCTTTTGAATTTATCCATCGTCCTTGCAACTCGAAATTGAAGTTGATCAACTTCCTTGACCTTCTTGTTTTGGATTCTCATCATTCCCTATTTTGAAAAGATGAACGCTCGTGCTTGGTGAACCATCTCTTCCATTATTGAATAGAACGTAGTTGATAGAGTATTATAAAAGGGGATGATTATTAAGAAAGGATTATGTAGGTACCTCTATTAGGTAAACCGAGCAGATCAAATAGGTAATATAGGATTCACATTGATGAATTAACTCTAGAAAGAGACTTTAGGACCAATAGATTACAACCCTTCTATCCTTATCTAGGTTAGATAGAGATGTTTTGGGGGAAACCGGAAGGAACATATAGTAGGACTTTAGAGAGTAGTTGTAGCTTCCCACTAGAAGTGATAGTCACCCGAGAAAGACTAGTGGAAATGGGCCAAAGGGTCTCGTTATAAATAGAAATATTCAGCAAGCATCACCTAGCATCAACTTCCACCCTTACTCAATAGAAATGTGTATAGTGGGTAGGCATAGTCGTGAGTGCTAGATGGTAGACTAGAAAGAACCAATTATAATCTATCATTTGAGGAAGGTTGATAGGTGGTCTATGGAAGTATGTCTTAGGGTTTAAGAAATAGATTTTGTATTTATATCCCTTAAGGATAGACCTACCTAGAAACTCGATGGTGAAATTGGAAACCTTACCTTAAAAAGACCAATGGATCATACACATATGCAATAGAGATCAAAGAGGGTTGGACCAAGCGGACTACGTTCTTAGTGTGTAATACCATGTTAGTGAAGTTAACATATGAGAAGACCATGTCACAAAAGTGAGCAAAAAGATTAGAGATAAGAAGTTTTAGGGTGTTATAAGTGGGGGCCATGACCTTCACCGATTAGTTAGCCATAGCCTCACAAATCAAATGTTATCCTAGGAACCCTTGATAGAAAAGCCAATATTCTAGTAGGAGTAGAAGCTCGACACCCTCTGTCTGACTGATCATCCGAAGCTCAGGATTATGCTAGAACCTCGAGTAGGGTTCGTCCTTGATCATGCCACTATTTCTTCAATTACGAATACATTCTGCAACTTTCCGTCTCAAGATTTTTGTCATAACTAGTTGCCTCATTTAGGTGAATGAGTATGGCCTATATTCCTATCCAAGTCGAGCCACACTAAAGATAAATCTTTACTCCTTTGTACCTCCGTAAATATAACATCCATATCACGATAGGTACCAGTCATTACCTACTCAAAATTTTCTTGATCAAGTCACTATGACTTAATGCTCATTATATATAGTCATAATTGATTTCTTTCAAAATGATTTCCTAATCCTCTTATATAGTGCTACCATTTAGTTCCGATAACCCAGGGTTCCATAATAGCTAGATTATAGGGCCTCACAAATTTTAGGGCTTCCATATAATTATGAGTGATTGGGAGAATCTTCGTTCCAAATAAGCTAATAAGTCCATTGTTATGACACCCACTTTTTAATCAGACTATTTGGTGTTCGCTACAGTGACTTTGATATTTTGAGCGCAAGACTAGCTGTTACCTTCAAACAAATTTCATATACATGACCTAGATAAGTCCACCTTCGATTATGCCTATCATGTCTCACTCAAACGCGTCTCCTCGTGCACTATTTTTAAAGCACAACATTCGGGCCTAGGGCCTCAACCTTAGCCACTCCCACGATACTGTTGACCATTCCAACCTAAATTGGAGGCTCGATCTCGACCAACCACTACAAGAATAAGGGCTTTTCTTGACAGTGATTCCCCATCAAGAAATGGGTATCTTGACGGTTGCGGATCCGTCAAGTAGGCCGGAGTCAAGAAAAGGGCCCCCCTTTCTTGACGGTCGCTGGAAGTTCTTTTGTTGACTGTTTTTGGCCGTCATATGAAGTACTTTTCTTGACTGTTTTTAGCCGTCAAGATAGCAGTTTTTAGAAACCGTCAATGTAGGCAAATACTTTTCTTGACTCCGACCTAGATGAAGGTTATTAGCCGTCAAGAAAAGCATTTATTCACAGGCTATTATGCAACATGATTTGAATTAAAATTGACATTTGACAACCGTCAAGAGAAGCTATCCAAAGTACCGTCAAGAGAAGCTTACCAAAATTCCATCAAGAATTATATATAATATTAATCAAACACACATAATATCAATCCAGAAGCTACACACATCAAATTACTATAAAACTCAAATTTCATATTAACAAACTGTATTGTTCATACAATAAAAACTTTCGATACATATCCCACCACATGTATTCTTTACTTGTCCAACCACAACATAATCCAATTAACCACAAAGTACACATATCCCACATCTATTATTTCTATACCACTTAAACATCTAAACCACAAACATCCATCACTTGTCACCACAAAACATAATCCAACTATACAAAATAAAACCAAAAAAGTAGCAAACCAGATCGGAGCACATCCCTCCCATATCCACAATATTTCCCTATTCACAGCATGCATGCACCTTCATTTTTCAGCAAGTTCTTGAGAGAACAAGAACACAAATTATCAATATAGTTTCCTACATGCTCTTATATATATATATATATATATTCAACTCACTATTAAAGAATTGTCAATACAGTTTGACTTTATTGCTGCATACACAAGAACTCGAGACAATTTGAATCCCTTGACAAGAATCTGAAGGCTAGCCATACTGAAACTATAACACAAACATGTATCAATCATGTAAAGAATCTGAAGGCTAGCTAAATTATCAATCATATAAAGGTATGGGGTTTGGATCTCAGCGTATTACAACCATCTTCAAAGCCATTTTTCAGGCAATTACCAACCAAATCCTTTATTTTAACACTAAGAAATGTTCTTTGTTCTTGATCTCAACACTCGTTACATGTATGCAAAGTTTTATACTCACTGTGATGCTTATAGCTGTTTTGTCGATAAATGTATTTCATTGGTTAACAAAACATGTCTTGTTTTATCCATGTCTATTCCAGGCGCGCAATTGAAGTTACTTAATAAAGTAAAATATTTCACATAATAGCTTATAGCTGCAGATGCTTGGACGAAAAATTCTTCTTCATTTTGCAACAACAAAGCTGAAAACTTTCCCTCATTTCTTCATTTTGCAACAACAAAGCTACATTGAATAGTAAAAATTAGGTTGAAAACTTCCCCTCCTTTCTTCGTTGTTCTCCTCTGTATATGTGTATTTCGTGTATCACAGTGTATTTTGTGCAACCATAGCAGATACACAACGTACCTGGTATGTCCACTCTTGTGAGAAAAGATCTATCGTACCATTTTGGCCAATTAGCTTTACAGGACCAGTATTCCCGCACACGTTAAGTCAAAAATGCACCAGAGTTATGCAAATAGGAAGAATGTAAGAAAAATAGGGAGTTATAAATATAATTCAGATAATGTTCATCTAGGAGCTTTTGTAGTAAATTCAGTTCTAAAGGGAAACTGTTAGAATAAGGAACCGGGTACAACACATCATTATAGATAGTATAAAAGTTTAACAAGTCTCTTCCAAAGAAAGGAAAACCAGTATGAGAAGAAGTAAAATAATCCAGATTGCGGACAGGAACAACCTATAGTCCTACAGTTGCACTCAAAAGATCTATCTTGTTTGTTCCCACTGTGAGCATGATCAACTTCTGAAAGGAAACCTTTGCATTGTTACTATTGCCTATCCCACTGCCTTTAAATGTTCCAATATTACTTACCAGCACAAATTGCTGCAGTCATTCTTGTATTCATCATATAGTATGAAAGAAAAAGAGCAAGTGCACCACAAATAAATCCAAGTTCATTTATTTTTACCCCTAGTTCTACCAGTTCTTTAACTAATATTTAATCACTCCTAACTGGTACCTATATTGCACTTCTTTGCACAAGTGTGTACCATCTCGAACAATTTTCTCATATATTATCCTTAAATGATGCCACAGTTTCCATGTAGGCTCGTTTCTTATTGATTTTGTAATTATTACCACTCCTCCATATCAGAATTCTCGCTTTAGTAGAAAATATTTATTATCACAATGTACAGATGTCATAACAAATAAAATAAAGAGTTCCAAAAAAATCATCTTTTTCATGCAATAACTTAACCGGAGGCCATTATGTAGTCAAAAGTAAATATGATTGGAAGTATCAGAAGAAAACCAACAAAATGAATAGGGAAGATTCACCAAATAATCATCTTTTTGTACTATTGGATTTAAAGCTTATGTGATTGATGAGTTAGACAGGATACACAATTGAACATACCCTGAATATGGAACATCAAAGCTGACTTTGATAGTTTGATAGATGTCAGCAACATGAACTCGTGCAGTGTAGCGCCTGGAATTCCTCATTTTTCTGTTTTTCTAATATGGATGTTAGGCTAGTGATGGTATCAAAAGCACTAAAATGATTTTTAACTAGTCATACTAATGGGACTGGAACAGAACAAACATGTATAAGATTAGAGGTCCTACTAAGCAAGGCTGCAATCTGATAAGAAGATAAATTCAACTAAAAATTTGAATATGCTTATAATAAATTTGCCTTCCAAGGAATAATAACAGATATTCAAAGATACTTCAATGTCAACTATGTATCTAGGAGCTTTGAGACATTCAAAGAGTATGTATCATCATTTACATGGTGTGGCGGCCATACAGACCTATACAGATAATTAAACGGTATAAGTAACCATTACTCCAGACCTCAATGTATCTTCGGACCGAAAATTGGGATTGTCTAAATAGCAGAACTACAATGTGGAGTCACAGAAATATGTCACTAGTTACCACAAAGTGTCAACCATCTGATACAAGACAGTCTTGGCCAAGGTCTAATGGTAACTGATACCAATAAACTGTAAAAGGCCAGATGGCAAGTAAGAAGTACCATGTTTATCATGTAATTTCAGCTCATGAAACTGGGATCAAGCTTCAAATGCCAAGGAAACGACGATGATAAGGTTTTAGCTATAGATAATAAAATGTTATATTAATTACGCTTCATGATTTTCTATTTACCTAAACATCTTCAATGTTTTGTATACGTTGCCCCCCCCCCCCCCTCACTGTCATATTGTATTTCCACCTCCAGTAGTAACTGGTGTTCAAGGTTCTACAACTAATATAATCATATTACAAATACTTACAAACTGCTTACCAAAATTCTTTTTCATACAATTATTTGGTGTATTATAATGATAAGGACCTAGCTGCTGACATACCTTGCTTGTACTGACAATATGACATTGGCATTATACAAGGCTCAGTTGGAAGGTTTATTCGAGCAGCAGCAGCATCATTAAATAAGGGTGGACTTGGCTCAGTATGGAAGAGACTGGTGTGGTTTGATAACAGCCATAAGCAACATTATGCAGCAGAGTGTTCAAATGCAGTGTGAACTTGTGCAGTAACTGAGCCACAAGTATTCAGTATCCGAGTCATCTTTCCATCATCATTGCCTTATCATCTACATTCCAGCTCATCATCACCATGTCAATAAATTTGCCATGTCAGCAGACGCAGTTAGCCACGTCAGCTAGGTCGGTTGCAGCTAGGTCGACATATCACTAAAATGTAACTGCTTCTTGCAGCTATAAATAGGATGAAGTGAGAAGAGAAGGTGGTTGAACTATTATTCTGTCATTTTTCTTATTCTTCAGTGTAATTGTCTCCTTCTTCTTCCTCTACTATTCCAATCAATAAAACCATAAAATTCTCGATCCCCAATTCTTTTTCATATACATTTCTCTTACAATGTCTAATGCTAACTTTTCTTCTTCGACACTTGGACTCCTAGGAAGAGGACCGCACCATATAACAAGTAAACACATGGCATGATGACTAAGACTACTAAAATTATTAAGAGTTTATATCAAATGTACCCAAGCGAGTACCAAACATTCAGATTCTTAATACATGTTTGATATTCTCTAACAAAAGAAAGTAGTCGAACTTTGTTGCATGGACACCAAAATGGTGTCCGTATTATATCATTTTGAATACCCGAATATGTCCTGTATTGAGCAACATAAGTGACTATTATTGTACCATGAAAAAGTATGTACCACATATCCATATCATGTCCCATATCAGTATTGTGCTTATTCTGTGTCCGAATTTGTGCACCATTATAAAACACCTAATGACCAACTCCAGCATATTAGAGCCCAATATATAAAATGCAAATACTAGCCGAAAGGAATATTTAGCTACTGGAATGAACTTTGGAACATATATGTGATAGCAGAAAACCATATAAAAGAAGAAGGATATAGACTAAGAAAACCACGGTAACTCGGATATGTCCTGTATGACTATTATTGTACCATGAAAAAGTATGTACCACATATCCATATCATGTCCCATATCAGTATTGTGCTTATTCTGTGTCCAAATTTGTGCACCATTATAAAACACCTAATGACCAACTCCAGCATATTAGAACCCAATAGTATAAAATGCAAATACTAGCCGAAAGGAATATTTTGCTACTGGAATAAACTTTAGAACATATATGTGATAGCAGAAAACTATATCAAAGAAGAAGGATATAGACTAAGAAAACCACAGTAACCCGAATATGTCCTGTATTGAGCAACATAAGTGACTATTATTGTACCATGAAAAAGTATGTACCACATATCCATATCATGTCCCATATCAGTATTGTGCTTATTCTGTGTCCGAATATGTGCACCGTTATAAAACACCTAATGACAAACTCCAGCATACTAGAACCCAATAGTATAAAATGCAAATACTAGCCGAAAGGAATATTTAGCTACTGGAATGAACTTTGGAACATATATATGATAGCAGAAAACCATACCAAAGAAGAAGGATATAGACTAAGAAAACCACGGTAACTCAAAAACATGATACAGCTTCCAATGGCTCACCACCACAAGTTTGGTTCATATTAGTTTACAAACAACTTGATTTCAAGACACAGAAAAGCAGCTCTAGGCTACATCTATAATGTTTGCCAAAGAAAACAACAATATGCAGCTAAAACTGGAAGATAAATCTTATGTAGTATGGAAAAGCTACAAGTTAAACAAGTGACAATGTTGTAAAACTATAAACACGAAGAGGACATGCTTATTTTATAATGCAAGGCGAACTGACAGCTAAAAGCCTAATATAATTTTTTCAGAAAGATTAACAAACTGTCAGCATTGACATTTCCCTGTTTTAAGGTTCAAACAAGCTTTGTACCAATTGTTGTGCTACCTATTCACTTACTTTCCTCCTTGGGCAGCATTTTATTTGACAAGAACGATCATAATTAATCAACTGCATCAGTTAATAAGGTTGGGAGAAATCAGAGAGATTCAAGCAATATTGTGGCTAAATTAAAATGTAGCCCCATAATTGAGGCCTAATATTTGCACTGTAAACAAACCAAGTACATCAACCTATCCTCATCATTTGATCGATTGAACTCGATACAATCAAACTTCTTAACATCCCATAAGCTATTATTCTATATCCCCTCGAGAAATCAATATTGTGGCTAAATTAAAATGTAGCCCCATAATTCTTAACATCCTATAAGCCTAAATATGTAACGGAAAATAGAGATGAATAATTTGGCAGAAAGATGTCAGAAATGTGAAACTTATGCAGCACTATTGGCCATGGGATATTTTACAGATTGGCCATAGAGAAGGGACGGCCAAGATCCAGGCCCAGATTGGACAACCAAATATGTTAATTAAAATGCAGAATGTCCTAGGTCCTCGAGGCATGAATGATGATCTCTATCCTCATTGAGTCACCCTGACCTCCATACCGGAGTAACGTCCTCGACGAGATCGCGCGTGAGCATCTCGTTGAGCTCCACGTAGAAGATGACTCAAATAGAAAAAAATTAAGATCTAGAGAGAGTAAAAAAAATTAGGGCAAGGGTTTCGGAACTAATTGCCTTTCTCTTTTGCTCATTTGAGTTGCCATGGCCGGATTGAGAGGATTCAGGGCATTTCAAGAGCTTTTTCAAGGAAAGAAAATGCAACCCTAGATTTCGAGGGCTGGATGAAACCAACTCTTGAACACCCCGGACGCCATCGGCAAAATAATTATCAGAGAAAAAATTTAGATCTCGAGAAAGTAACAAAAATTAGGGCAAGGGTTTCGAAACTTGCCTCTCTTCTTGCTCAATTGAGTTGTCATGGCTGGATCGAGAGAAGTAAGGGCATTTCAAAAACTTTTTTAAGCAAAGAAAACACCAACCCTAGATTTTGAGGGTCGCTGGGGAGGATGAAGATCCTAGGTCGCCGGAAGGAGAGGGAAGGATGGCTCAACAACGAAGGGTAGGCTAGATGAACGTGTAGGAAGGATAGGAGAGGGAGGGGTTTCTGAGAGGGAGAGAGGATGAGGAGTTTCTGAGAGGGGGAGAGAGGAAGAGGAGGAGAGAGGGGTTTATGAGAGGGAGAGAGGGGGATTTCGAAGAGAGCGGGGGAGAGAGGAATAGTTTTTCGTTCTACTGCCTTGTATGTCTTAAAATTATTTGAGAAAAAACCGTCAACAATTTTAAGAGTTTTGAAATAATTACCATAATGGCAAATGAAAAAATTGCGGCAACTTTTTCTCATATATATTAGTTGACGGTTATTATCAAAATGTCAATATAAAAGTTGCTCTTTCTTGACGGATCCTTCGAAACCGTCAACATATATGCTATAAAATTGCTAAAGTAACAAAAAAATGTCATATCTTGACGTAAGCCTAAAAACGTCAAGATAACCACTATTGTTAACGGTTTTCGACGACCGTCAATTTATAAACCGTCAAGAATCATTATTTTTCTTGTAGTGAGCCCTTTCAACCCACCATACTATTTTAGTAGCCAGGCTATTAAACTTGGTGTTAGTTATAGCGCCTCAAGAAAACATGATTCCCTTGTGATAAGTTCTAGAGAGTTTGTTAGGAATAGAATGGCTTCATAAACCATGTATTTAAGGTTGGACCAAGACTGTGAAGAACCATTATTTATGGAAATTTTCAAGTTATGGTTCCAAACTTCATAAGACCAGGTAAATAGCTAAGATGGGTAGAATTTTATAGATATTCTCCTAAGATGGAAGTTAGAATAGAGTACATTGTAGGATTTGACCCTAACGAAAGACCCTAAGATTACTAGACGAATCTATGCTACCCTTTGCCTAAGATAGAACCATGAATAGAGTACTAGAGGGATTTTTATCGAGTGCTAATATCGTGATAGGTGACCTAGAATTATTAAATAGAGTATGAAGGTTTGAGTTAGGCTAGACGACTATCTCTATATATGGTAAGACTAGCCTTAAAACGATCTATAAAATACCATGACTAGAAGATTGACCAATAGGTGTGTGTATCTGTTCAGCTCAGCCTCGACCCTTGTCTAGCAGAAAAGTACAAAAATTTTGGTATACTTGTAAAAAAAATGTATAGCCTGTTGATAGTCAAAAAGAGTAGAGTATTATTTTCTTTCTATTTTGTTGAAGACCTGGCCTATATAGGAATAGTATTGAGTTAGTAATAATTTCTTGTTATAGAGTTGCTAACCAATAGCACCATGATGGTACTTAGGACTCCTTAGAAAGCCTTGATTTCATTCCGCAATACCTAGGTTTTGTATTCCATATAGGAAGTTGTACCATTCTTGACATTGATTTTTGTTGTCGTCGTCACATAAGTTAGGATGGAGCTAGAACTAAGGGTACCTTATTTCCTAGTAGGTTACATGAACTTAGAATCCCTTTGGTACTAGCATCCTCTAGAAATTGTGATTGATTAGTTTCTTTTATAGCATATTTCATGTTTAATTTTGAGGATAGCATAGAAGACCAATCCGACGACCAGGAGTACATCTTCAGCAGATGGTCGCCTGTACCAGACAAAGGAGCTCTCGACTTGTCACTTTTGCGGCAAGAAGGAACATGATCAGAGGGACTACAAAAAGAAGCTGGGATTGTGTCATTGATTATTTATTAAGTATTAATATTATGTTATGTATATTATTGTATGCTTAATTTTGAGAACGAAATTTCCTAAGGTGGGTAGTTATAAGCCTCCTGGATTTTTTATTTTCTTAATTTATTTTTATTTAGTATAGTTATTAATAGATTATTTTCCACTATTATTTATGATCATAATATATATATATATATATATATATATATATATATATATATATATATATATATATATATATATATATATATATATATACTTTTACGTAGCTTTGATTTTTGGAGCACAAGATATGCCAATCTCTAGAAACTTCCTTCATGAGTTTTTATCTATATGAGTTTAACTTCAACTTGATATATCATGTCCCACTCAAATGTATTCTCTTGTATCCTATTTTGTCGCACAACTTTTTGGTCAATTTAGGCCAAAATGTTATCTACCGTAAAACTTGTTGTACTTTCCAACTTGATTTCGGGACTCGATATCGATCCAACCTAAACGATCCAATATATAATTTTGACTATTTTTCAACCTACTAGACATATGCATATGGTGTCACACTCAATTGAGTTTTCATGTGCTACTTATTTTCAAATGGCACATAAGACCCGTTTTTAGCCATTTCGGTGTTTATTTATCTTAGAAATAATTTCGGGACTTAACCCTAGTCAACCTAACCTAGTGGGGTCCACTATAGGGTGTCAACTCTTGAAAGAATACTATTAAATTTATTTAAATCAATTTATAAGCAGCCATATGCCAAAATCTCAACTACTTTGACCAAAGTCAAACATCCTATCCAATTAAGGAAACTCTTTCCACTCAAATTTAATTGATTGATTGGAAGACCAAATCAAATCCAAATCAATCCAAACCAAGCCCTAAATTTCCATAATTCATAGGAGATCAAACCTTTATATATACATCCCATACATTGCCACCCACCTCCTCTCTACATATCAAAATTTGCCCACCTCTCTACATAGGCCGACACCCACCAAAGCTTAGGCCGACCACTTCCAACCACCAATTCTTCGATTTCCAAGCCATCCACCACCTCTCCCTCACCCCTCTCGACTTCCTCCACTGTCCTAGTAACTCTCAGGAGCACAAAGACGCTTTCGGAGAGAGAAGCAAGCCCTCGAAGACACCGAAACTCGTCGTTTGTTCTGAAATTCCAACAACAGGTTGGTGTTTTGTAAAATAGGTTAACAATAGTTTTACTCATCTATTTTGCCTTAAACCAAATTTATTGGATAGATCTACATGTCTACTTTCATGTCTAATCTCTAACTCACATTTTTCCACTCTGTTTGGTCGTGGCGTCCGTTACACCAAAACGTGTCAAAAAATGACGAATTTCGGTGCAGAGACTTTCCCGATGACTTCAAACCCCATTTGATCTCAAACAAAACCTTGATAAAGTCTCTAACATCTATATCTATCATCTAGAATCACTTTTCATGAATATTTGTAACTATTACATGATGTGCTATCACTTTACTTCTATCAAATTTCGGACACCGACACAACTCTCAAAATCAATCTACTCCAAAATTTTGTAGAATTTAAATATGATATAAATATAATAATTTTAGATGAAAAATCATATTTAAACCTAATTATTCTAGTTTATTCCAGAATAAATAGTTTTTATTTTTTTATGATTAATCGCTTCTGAATCAAATTTCTGGGTAGCATGTTATGTTGATACTTTAATAAAGCGATCTAGCATATTTTCCTAAAAAGATATTTATATAAAACATATTCATAATTATTTACGATATTTTCTAGAAATTAAATGTATATATTTTTGGTATATAATATTATATAATGGGTTGCCATATATAGATTATTGTATCTTTAAATAGTTTAGACTAGTAGACTAATTTTTGTGACTATTTTAGCCTAATAAGGTAAGTATATATAAGGTAAGTATTATGGTGATGTTTATTTAGTTTATTTATATCTTCTAGAAGTTCGTGATCACTTGTCTACGGATGTTGAAGCCGTACCGATATTTTACTCCTTTGTTGAAAATCCAGGCAAGATACCGTGTATTGTGATCTTATTTTATTTTCTGATATACATGGACATGTTGTTGTGTGTTAGGGGAGCATCTAAGTGTGACTCGGGTGTCGTCGATGATGCCATCGATGACATATAGTATGTGTGTGTGTGTGTGATCTAGCGTGCTAGTAGACTTTCTCGTGTTGAAGTTATTTTTATATGACTGTCACCCTCATTTCCCATATTTCCCGTCTTTCGTATTTATACTCGTATCTGGATTTTGGCATGTATTTTTATTTTTCTCAACTTGTGGAATTTTGGTATTTCTCGTATTTTGGGTTTTGTCATGGCTCGGTTTTAATTAGATTGGATTGGGTTAGTTTGGTTTGGTTTAATATGCATTGGAACACCTTAACCTACACTCCACCTTCAACACACCACAACCCACCCTCTTTATATTCCCCACCTACCACTCTCTCTCCTCATAACTTCCACCATTTATTTTCTTCTTCTTCTTCTTCTCCTTCCTCTACCCAACTCTCCTAACCCTAGGCAAGTGCATCTTGCCACTACATGAGAACCCTCTTTTATTTGTCCATTTGCTAGATTAGGACATGGTGATCAACATTAGTTCTTGGCATTTTGTGATTTGGAGTCTCCATTGTTCTAGATCTAAGTCTTTCTATTTTCGGATTTTTGCATGTTTTGATCTATTTTAGTTGTTTTTCTATGAGTTTTGATGTCTCCATGTGGAAGAGCATTCAATTCCACCCAAATTGGAACTTTGGAAATCTGGATTTGGAGTTCGGATGGCCAAGTTATGATGCTGTGTAGCCTCGAGTTCAACCATGGTATTCTTGCTGTTTGGAGAAGACAGTGAGCAGTGTGCAGAGCTGTTTAGCTTACGCACACTGAGCTGCGCGTGCTCTTTAACGTGCGTACGCAGACTTGGATACGCTTCCTGTTGGAAGCGTGTCTCTCTGTAGCGTGCGTGACTTTTCACCTACGCTGCTCTCTCAGCGTGCGTGACTTTTCACCTACGCTGCTCTCTGAAGCGTGCGTGACTTTTCACCTACGCTGCTCTCTCAGCGTACGTGACTTTTCACCTACGCTGCTCTCTCAGCGTGCGTGACTTTTTACCTACGCTGCTCTCTGAAGCGTGCGTGACTTTTTACCTACGCTGCTCTCTCAGCGTGCGTGACTTTTCACCTACGCTGCTCTCTCGGCGTGCGTGACTTTTCACCTATGCTGCTCTCTCAGCGTGGGTGACTTTTCACCTACGCTGCTCTCTCAGCGTGCGTGACTTTTCACCTACGCTGCTCTCTCAGCGTGCGTGACTTTTCACGTATGCAGCTCTCCTGCGTGCTTGACTTTTGCGTACGCTGCTCCCCTGACCCCTTGCTTAACCCATTGGCTCTTGGAGTTTTGGTCTTATTTCTTTAAGCTTGGCTTTTCTATAGCCCTGTATATTGATATTTTATTAGATATTTTATGCCTATTTTATATCTTTACGCCTTTTGTCATGAACTTGATTTTACTTAATATGTTCGGAATGACTACTGTACATGGCATGGTATGACAAGGAACTAGCATAACACGACAGTGACCTGTAGTGGTACACTCCTGACATGACCAACCTGACATGATAGTGGCCCGTCGTAGCGCACTCCTGACAAGTACCCTGACATAATTTATCTTAATGCTATTGCGACGGCTAAATTAACTTGACTTGCCTTGACACCGTAGGTAGTTCTTTCTTGCTTGCTTGTTAAATCCACTTGTCCTGTCTTGCATCATGTCTAGGATGGGACTCCTGAGTACCACAGTCAGGAGTACCTACTAAAATAGATTAAGGTTAACAACTAGAATTACACAGTAGTCATGAAGAGATGACACAGCTACAGGCAATCCCATTACCTGGGCGCTCTTGGGATCTGTAGCCTGCCGTCGAGTAGGGCACATTTCCAGCACACCGTCGCGTGTTGTACCCTCTAAGTCACCTAAGGGTACATTTGTCTCCCGAACGATGTACCCACCTGAATTTAACCCCTAATTTTCGTCATGGGTAACCTGGATGGTCTGCAGGGCTTGTGGCTGTGGAACAATCTCACTGCATCTTGTTAGTAATTAGGCCTGTGATAACCCTAGTTAGTTAAAGTAGTAAGTCATAGTATCTGCTTGGTCGTGATTGATTGAATGAGGTATAACCAGTCTAGCCATGTCTTGATTCAGTACAAGATTTCTCCCTGTCTTGATTTCTTACATTATTATCTTACCGATAAATGGTGGGAAATCAAGTTCTGTTCAAACGAAGGATTACAACCCCGGTCCTTGTTTGGTTTACGGGTTGTAACCTGGCTATCGGAATAGTTCCATGGTTATCTCGTCGTATATAATCCTGACATGTTTTCATAAATTCTAGTTTTAATATTAAATTTTTTGTGCTAATTGCTGGCTTTGTTCTTATTTCGTGGCCCTCTTGTGGCACTTGCTCTTTCTGGGGTTGACCCAGCTGGTTTTGTGTGGCCAGATTTTGGAGCAGCTCCCGAGGATCTACCAAGCTTCCAGTCCAATGGTGGCGACTAGAAGGAACCCGGGCTACGAATGGGTTTTCTATTTTGTTTCGCTCACTCTATTGTAAAGTTATTCTTTTGAGGCGTTTAGCCGACGAGCACCTGTTAGCTCGATGCACTTTTACTTACTGTCTGCCTACGGGCTGTAAACATGATTAACAAATCCTAGGGTTGATCATGTATGACTTAACTCTTGCTAGTCCTAGCATTTTGTACGACTAGCTTCATGATCAGCTGATATGTAATATTTGGGACGCCTTATTATTGTATATTTAATGATCATACATCTTGCGACCTTACTTACTTGCTTGTGATTGAGACATTAGGCTTGTTCATGACCATAAGAGACTGTTGGCTTTTAGTAAACCCTCATATTTCTAGACAGTCGTGACCGTATATCGAGGTGGTTCCCATTTTAATATACGTAGCTGGCTATGTCTGCCCCCGCTCTCCAGTATTCTGGTTCTGGGGCGTGATACGGTTTAAGTGGTGGCCCATGCAGGTCTAGTCAATCAAGAAATGTGAGGGTTTACCGAATAGATGTCTCAATCAGTATTCGCCCTTGATCTCCGTCGTATTTTCAAATTCCCAAAATTCTTTCCCTGATTACATGCTTGTATCGTTGATCTGTCCTGGTCCTTCCTTATTGTTTCCCTGTGTCGTCTTCCTCAGCGGCACTGTACCTGACCCTGCCGATCAGCAAGGAAGAGCACCTCCCAGAGGATCGTGGATAGGACCGAAAGTAGGAAGCGGTCCCACAGGCAGATACACCAATCATCAGCTCCAGCCCCGACAGTTAGGGGGTTGACCATTGGAACTCCGAGGCGGGCGGCCTCAGTAACGTCGGTTCAACATTCGACCCCGACGTACCCGCAGAAGCAGAAGCAGACTTCCACGATGGGATGTTCTCATTACGGTAAGCCAGGGCATGTGGTGGCAGACTGTCGCAGGGCACAGGAATTGTGCCTAGCTTGTGGATCAGCAGATCATAGGATAGGGGCTTGC
Organism: Iris pallida; assembly: GCA_029216955.1. NCBI lineage: Eukaryota > Viridiplantae > Streptophyta > Magnoliopsida > Asparagales > Iridaceae > Iris > Iris pallida. The sequence goes on along the minus strand of JANAVB010033220.1, from coordinate 269,614 downwards.
CCGAATAGGGGTGGTTCATCAGCATCCAACCCTTCTAGCTCTTCGGTGAGAGGACCGGCCCCATCACCAGTTCAGCAGCAGCAGTATCAGTCTTCGAGGCCCTTGCCACCTCAGTCTCAGGCATTCCAGCAACAGCACCCCCAGCAGTATACACAAGCCCAAGCTCAAACCCAGAATAGGCAGAGAGGTTTCCAACAGAGGGGACCAGCAGCCAGGGGACAAGGTCAGGCCATGATGATGGCTATGGAAGAAGAAGTTGCACCAGGTGAGGTTGTGGTAGGTACTATTCTCGTCAACTCCTCTTCAGCGTCTGTATTATTTGATTTTGGTGCGTCACATTCATTTATGTCTGCACGATTCGCGACACGGATAGGATTGGAGCCCGAGTCATTATCAGTGAGGCTCAATATACTTACTGGTAATGGCCTTGTGGGAGTAGATCGAGTATTTTCCTCGCGTCGGATCGTAGTTAGCGGTAGGGAGTTCCCCGCTAGATTCATAGAGTTTCCAATGGCAGATTATGATGTAGTCCTAGGCATGGATTGGTTGAGGAACCAGTATGCTAGGATAGACTGCCATATTGGCAGAGTTGTCTTTAGTATCCCCGGCGAGCCAGAGTTTTTATTTTCTAGAAGCGCAGTGGAGTCGTCTTCCCCAGCATTACGGATGGCAGTAGCAGCAGTGCAGTTACCCTGGATAGTTGAAGAGTTTTCAGATGTCTTCCCAGAGGAGCTTCTAGGGATGTCGTCGGAGCGGGAGATTGAGTTCACTATAGACTTGCTTCCCGGGACAGCACCAGTATCAGAGAGAGTCTACAGGATGACGCCTTTAGAGTTAGAAATTTTATACAAGATGATTGAAGAACTCAGGACCAAGGGATTCATCCGTGCAAGTGGATCGCCTTGGGGAGCCCCGATGCTTCTTGTGAAAAAGAAGGATGGTACGTCCAGGCTATGTGTTGATTATCGTACCTTGAATTCGGTGACAATCAAGAACAGATACCCTCTTTCGAGGATAGATGACTTGTTTGATCAGCTCAGAGGGGCTTCAGTGTTCTCGAAGATCGACTTGCGGTCGAGATACCACCAGATCAGAGTCAGAGAGCAGGACATCCTGAAGACAGCATTCAGATCAAGGTATGGACACTGGGAGTTCCTTGTTATGCCCTTTGGAGCGACCAATGCGCCAGTCGTATTCATGGACCTCATGAATCGCATTTTTATGCCTTACTTGGATCAATTTGTGATCGTGTTCCTAGATAACATCCTGGTCTATAGCAAGAGTGAAGCAGAGCATGAGCAGCATCTCAGAGTCGTCCTCCAGACGCTTAGGGAGCATCAGTTGTACGCCAAGTTCAGTAAATACGAGTTCTGGCTCGATCGCATATCATACTTGGGTCACATCATTACCCGAGGTGGAGTGGAAGTGGATCCCCAGAAGATTGTGGCTATCGAGTCATGGCCTGTACCCAGCTCAATGGCAGAGGTTCGTAGCTTCCTTGGATTGGCCGGCTACTACCGGCAGTTCGTTTCAGATTTCGCAAGGATTTCAGCGCCGATGACCCAGTTAACCCGCAAGGATGTGTCGTTTGTTTGGATAGCAGAGTGTCAGGAAACATTTGAGAAGTTGAAGCGAGGTTTGATAACGGCTCCCATTCTCACCCTTCCAGATAGGACCGGAGGATTCACAGTTTATTGCGACGCTTCAGGCAGAGGATTGGGGTGTGTCTTGATGCAGCATGGGAAGGTAATATCTTATGCGTCAGGTCAACTACGTGATCATGAGAAGAATTACCCGACCCACGACTTGGAACTGGCGGCGGTAGTGTTTGCTTTGAAGTTGTGGAGATACTACTTGTACGGAGATAGAATGGAGATATTTACTGATATAAGAGCCTGAAGTATGTTTTCACCCAGAAGTACCTTAATATGCGGCAGAGAAGATGGCTCGAGCTACTGGTGGACTATGATGTGGATTTGCAGTATCATCCCGGAAAGGCCAACGTTGTAGCAGATGCATTGAGCAGGAGAGCCGGAGTTTATTTCCTGACGGCACAACCAGAATTATTGGCAGATCTTCAGAAGATGGGAATTGAAGTGGTTCTTCCAACCAGCGTGGCATTGATGGCCAGCCTACAGGTTCAGTCCAGCATAGTTGAGAGAATCCGGGTGGCACAGTTAACAGATTCCAAGATCCAGCGACTCAGAGCAGAGTGTGAAGCAGGAAGAAGGCCAGAGTTATTTATCCATGAAGATGGTATACTTCGGCACGGTACTCGTCTTTGTGTACCCAGTGGAGATATCAGACAGAAAGTCATGGCAGAAGCCCACAGTTTACAATATTCTATTCATCCGGGTGGTACGAAGATGTACCGTGATATTCGTCAGCATTTCTGGTGGAATGGCATAAAGAGGGAGATAGCCCGGTTTGTCTCTCGATGTTTGGTTTGCCAACAGGTTAAAGTTGAACATCAGAGGCCCGCTGGACTTCTTAAACCCTTACCGATCCCAGAATGGAAATGGGAACATATAACCATGGATTTCGTGACCGGATTACCCAGATCTCCGGCCGGCAGAGATGCTATTTGGGTAATTGTGGACAGGCTTACCAAGGTGGCACACTTTCTCCCATTCAGAGTTGGACAGTCGACGGCACAGCTAGCAGAGATGTACCTCAGGCAGATCGTCAGGCTTCACGGTGTGCCAGTCAGCATCACCTCAGACAGGGATTCAAGATTCACATCACACTTTTGGCACAGCTTGCAGAAGAGTTTGGGGACTCGTCTTCAATTCAGCTCAGCTTATCACCCGCAGACGGATGGTCAATCAGAGCGCACAATCCAGACCCTTGAAGATATGTTGAGATCCTGTACCCTTGACTTCAGTGGTTCATGGGAGAATCATCTGTACCTGGTAGAATTCTCATACAACAACAGTTATCAGGTCAGTATCCAGATGGCACCCTTCGAGGCTCTTTATGGCAGGAAGTACAGATCCCCGCTAGCATGGGACAATATCGGGGAGAGGCAGATGCTCGGACCCGAATTGATTTCCCAGACGGTTGAAGTGGTCATGAAGGTCAGAGATCACCTCCGAGTTGCCCAGGACCGCCAGAGCCATTGGGCCGATGCTCATCGGCGTCCCTTAGAATTTGCTGTCGGCGACCATGTATTCCTTAGGATCTTGCCTAACCGCGGCGTCATTCGCTTTGGCGTACGGGGAAAGCTTAGTCCTAGGTATATAGGGCCGTTCGATATTCTAGAGCGAGTAGAAGATGTATCCTATCGTATCGCTCTTCCGCCGTCGCTAAGTGAGGTACATAATGTATTCCATGTGTCCAAATTACGACGGTATATTTTGGACCCGAGCCACATCCTAGACCATTTGGAATTGGTTGTTGGTACCAACCTTTCGTATGAGGAGAGGCCCGTGTCTATATTTGACCGGAGGGAGAAGATACTCAAGAACAAGAATTAGTCCGTGTTGCTTGGGGTCATCACTATCTAGGTGAGTCAACGTGGGAGCGTGAGGACGACATCCGATCGCGATATCCCTACCTGTTTGACTCGTGAGGTATAATTTCTTTCTTATGCCTTACGTTTTTCCTTCCTTGCTTGCATTGTATGATTGTATGATTGAACTGCTTAGTGCAACTTGCCTGTGCTTAGTGTAGCTTGTCGTAACAATCTCTAGCTCCTTGATTAAATTCTGTTGACGGAATTCTTTTAAGGTGGGTAGAGTTGTCACCCTCATTTCCCGTATTTCCTGTATTTCGTATTTATACTCGTATCTGGATTTTGGCATGTATTTTTATTTTTCTCAACTTGTGAAATTTTGGTATTTCTCGTATTTTAGGTTTTGTCATGGCTCGATTTTAATTAGATTGGATTGGGTTGGTTTGGTTTGGTTTAATATGCATTGGAACACCTTAACCTACACTCCACCTTCAACATACCACAACCCACCCTCTTTATATTCCCCACCTACCACTCTCTCTCCTCATAACTTCCACCATTTATTTTCTTCTTCTTCTTCTCCTTCCTCTACCCAACTCTCCTAACCTTAGGCAAGTGCATCTTGCCACTACATAAGAACCCTCTTTTATTTGTCCATTTGCTAGATTAGGACATGGTGATCAACATTAGTTCTTGGCATTTTGTGATTTGGAGTCTCCATTGTTCTAGATCTAAGTCTTCCTATTTTTGGATTTTTGCATGTTTTGATCTATTTTAGTTGGTTTTCTATGAGTTTTGATATTTCCATGTGGAAGAGCATTCAATTCCACCCAAATTGGAACTTTGGAAATCCGGATTTGGAGTTCGGATGGCCAAGTTATGATGCTGTGTAGCCTTGAGTTCAACCATGGTGTTCTTGCTGTTTGGAAAAGACAGTGAGCAGTGTGCAGAGCTGTTTAGCTTACGCACACTGAGCTGCACGCGCTCTTTAGCGTGTGTACGCAGACTTGGGTACGCTTTCTGTTGGAAGCGTGTCTCTCTGTAGCGTGCGTGACTTTTCACCTACGCTGCTCTCTCAGCGTGCGTGACTTTTCACCTACGCTGCTCTCTGAAGCGTGCGTGACTATTCACCTACGCTGCTCTCTCAGCGTACGTGACTTTTCACCTACGCTGCTCTCTCAGCGTGCGTGACTTTTTACCTACGCTGCTCTCTGAAGCGTGCGTGACTTTTCACCTACGCTGCTTTCTCAGCGTGCGTGACTTTTCACCTACGCTGCTCTCTCAGCGTGCGTAACTTTTCACCTACGCTGCTCTCTCAGCGTGCGTGACTTTTCACCTACGCTGCTCTCTCAGCGTGCGTGACTTTTCACCTATGCTGCAATCTCAGCGTGCGTGACTTTTCACGTATGCAGCTCTCCTGCGTGCGTGACTTTTGCGTACGCTGCTCCCCTGACCCCTTGCTTAACCCATTGGCTCTTGGAGTTTTGGTCTTATTTCTTTAAGCTTGGCTTTTCTATAGCCCTGTATATTGATATTTTATTAGATATTTTATGCCCATTTTATATCTTTACGCCTTTTGTCATGAACTTGATTTTACTTAATATGTTCGGAATGACTATTGTACATGGCATGGTATGACAAGAAACTAGCATAACACGACAGTGACCCATAGTGGTGCACTCCTGACATGACCAACCTGACATGATAGTGGCCCGTCGTGGCGCACTCCTGACAAGTACCCTGACATGATTTATCTTAATGCTATTGCGACGGCTAAATTAACTTGACTTGCCTTGACACCGTGGGTAGTTCTTTCTTGCTTGCTTGTTAAATCCACTTGTCCTGTCTTGCATCATGTCTAGGATGGGACTTCTGAGTACCACGGTCAGGAGTACCTACTAAAATGGATTAAGGTTAATAACTAGAATTACACAGTAGTCATGAAGAGATGACACAGCTACAGGCAATTCCGTTACCTGGGCGCTCTTGGGATCTGTAGCCTGCCGTCGAGTAGGGCACATTTCCAGCACACCGTCGCGTGTTGCACCCTCTAAGTCACCTAAGGGTACATTTGTCTCCCGGACGATGTACCCACCTGAATTCAACCCCTAAATTTCGTCCTGGGTAACCTGGATGGTCTGCAGGGCTTGTGGCTGTGGAACAATCTCACTGCATCTTGTTAGTAATTAGGCCTGTGATAACCCTAGTTAGTTAAAGTAGTAAGCCATAGTATCTGCTTGGCCGTGATTGATTGAATGAGGTATAACCAGTCTAGCCATGTCTTGATTCAGTACAAGATTTCTCCCTGTCTTGATTTCTTACATTATTATCTTGCCGATAAATGGTGGAAAACCAAGTTCTGTTCAGACGAAAGGTTACAACCCTGGTCCTTGTTTGGTTTACGGGTTGTAACCTGGCTATCGAAATAGTTCCATGGTTATCTCGTCGTATATAATCCTGACATGTTTTCGTAAATTCTAGTTTTAATATTAAATTTCTTGTGCTAATTGCTGGCTTTGTTCTTATTTCGTGGCCCCCTTGTGGCACTTGCTCTTTCTGGGGTTGACCCAGCTGGTTTTGTGTGGCCAGATTTTGGAGCAGCTCCCGAGGATCTACCAAGCTTCCAGCCCAATGGTGGCGACTAGAAGGAACCCGGGCTACGAGTGGGTTTTCTATTTTGTTTCGCTCACTCTATTGTAAAGTTATTCTTTTGTGACGTTTAGCCGACGAGCACCTGTTAGCTCGATGCACTTTTACTTACTGTCTGCCTACGGGCTGTAAACATGATTAACAAATCCTAGGGTTGATCATGTATGACTTAACTCTTGCTAGTCCTAGCATTTTGTACGACTAGCTTCATGATCAGCTGATATGTAATATTTGGGACGTCTTATTATTGTATATTTAATGATCATACATCTTGCGACCTTACTTACTTGCTTGTGATTGAGACATTAGGCTTGTTCATGACCATAAGAGACTGTTGGCTTGTAGTAAACCCTCATATTTCTAGACAGTCGTGATCGTATATCGAGGTGGTTCCCATTTCAATATACGTAGCTGGCTATGTCTGCCCCCGCTCTCCAGTATTCTGGTTCTGGGGCGTGACAATGACTTAGACACGACTCATGACACGATACTTAGAGTGAGAGTTACATTGGTATTGGCACGCACCCTGTACTTGGCCGGTACAAGGGGTTCATGTGACGGATCATATATGACTAGTTGTGTTAGTTAGAGGAATTGTATGTGATATACGAGTCGTGCGAGTCATGGAAATGACCTTGTACTGCTCCTGGGCGGGGAAGACTATTAGTAGGCGTACGAGATTACCATATCCTCATCAGCCTCAGTGTGTCGAGTTATAGGCTATACTAGTGGATATTCTATTATCGTCTGCGGATTAGTCTCCGGTTTGGGCGCGAGTATGCTAGTATATTCGCGATATTAGTTGACGCTAATATCACTCCTTACCTACCTGTACGATCCTAAAGTAGTCTTCAAGTGCATTACACGTAGATGTATAGTTTAACTTGTTAGTTATATTCATGTTCATGTATATTACTTTTGTTGTTCATATTGTGGCTAGTTATATCTTGTTACAACTCTCTGAGGACCTGATGATCTCTCCAGGTTGTTGCTAAGCTTATAGTATAGACAAATGGATGGTATGATTTTGGCTGCAGGGTTCAGGTATTGCTTGTAGTGTTAATTTATTATTTTCTAGTGCTTCCTATTTCCTTTCCTATTATATCTTGCTTATTGAGCCTAGTTTTACTGGAACTCTATCATTCTTCGGTCCCAATTCCAAACATATATGCTAATGGACTGCTATCCATGACACATATTGTTTGTTCTTAATTTTGTTCATTATTATGGATTAAGACATAGTTGAGATAGAGTAGATTTTGTTTACTTTACAGCATACTATGATTATGATAAGTCCATTAAATTAGAAATACTTATTCTAACCGTACAGCTGGCATGCTCATGTCGTTTCTATATGCTTTGGGACTGGGCGTGACACCAACGCAATAATGACAACGAGGTGGGAGGTAGATCGACGAAGCTCGTCGTCCGGTCAACACATGAGTGGCAGCGTGACCGCCCCGGCGAGAGCTGGCACACGGTTGACTATACGGCGCCATGGCCCCAAATATCAGGACAAAGTTCGTGAAGTACTAGGCCTTGTAGACCCGCTCGGCCTATCGGAGCTCGTATGCAGGACCAATATGACCCCCCCCCCCCCCCCCCCGCGATGCTCAGCTGCGCGACCGAGTTGAGGGAGAAGGCGGTGAACTTCTGCTCCACGACCAGAAAGACGTAGAGCACGGTGAACATGAGCTGAGTGTAGATGAGGAGGGCGAAGGTGGAGACGGGAAGGAAGGAAAGGCTGTAGGCGTAGAGGAACACATCAAGGTTGATCATAACGTCGAGGGCGACGTAGGCGAGGAAGACTTGGGGAGTGATAAGGATGGGCTTGGCAAAGGGTCGTGGCGGTGGTTGAGGAAGGAGAAAGAGATTGTAAGGAGGATGATCGGGGCTTTGATGATGAAAATAGGCTGTTATTCCTTTTTTATGGAACAATGAGAGGATAGGGTTTCTATTCTAACAAGTGATATATATATATACATATATATATATATATATATATATATATATATATATATATATATATATATATATATATATATATATATATATATATAACTACATAAAGGTTGAAAGGAACTTATATTGCTAGTAGGAGAATGTAGGCTATCCAATCAATAAGTAAATAAATATTTGGTTGAAATGGTTTTGGATGATATTAATGGGCTTGTTTCTGATGGCTGGTGACTTAAAATAATATATGAAGAAAGAATATAGGCTTTGGTTCAAGTAATGAGAAATTTGACAAATTCAATAACATTAGACATAATTTAAAATAATAATAATTTAGTTCCTAAAATACAGTTTAAAAATTTAGGAGTTTACATCTATATTCGAATAGAAATTGGTTTACTTATATATAAACCTAATCACCCCTTCGTCTCCCATTTCTCTTTCTAACCAAGAATCTCCTCTCTTTCCTTTCCTAATAACCAAAAAAAACCCCTCACTTATTGGATTGCATACGTACTTATCTATGTTTTATATAAGAGGACATAATAAAAAATAGTACTTATAAGTGCCAAAAAAGAACAACAACATCACTTATTAAATTGAAAATAACACTAATAAGTGGAAAAAAAGAACATTTTATAAGTACACTTATAAGTGAAATAGAGTAAGTGACACTCATTTGGTTCGATGAAAGGAATGGAAAGAAAATTTAATTGCTTGGCATTTTATTTCCTTTGGAAGATTACAATTTCTAGGGGTGTAACTCGGGCGTGTTGGGTCGGGCTTGAGGTCAACCCGAGTCAAACCTGATGAATCATAAGCTTAGCCTGAGCCCAAGCTTGGCCCGACCTCGGGTTCAACATATGAAGCCCAAGACCAAGCCCGGAGGATCGGCTTTGGCTCGGGTTGAACTCTGGTGGGTCCAACGAATTTAGCGGGCTCTAATATAATATTTAAAATAATTTTAAATAAAAGTAATATTAAACACATAATCAAATAGCAATCAAGTCTTGATCATTATAAAATACAAACTAAAATAAGATTTAGGATAAGGAGCTGAAGAGCTTGGGTGGAGAAATTTAGGATATAAACTTTATATATATATATATATATATATATATATATATATATATATATATATATATATATAAAATATATATATATATATATATATATATATATATATATATATATATATATATATATATATATATAAAATATATATATATATATATATATATATATATATATATATATATATATATATATATAAGTCGGATTTTAGGTTCTTCGGATAATCTGACACATGAATCCGAGCCCAACTCGATTTTTGATCGGGTTCAAATATTTTAACCCAAATCCGTGCTCGAACCTGAGTATCTTCAATCCTAACCCGACCCATAACGGGTTTACCCGATCGGGCTTGGGTTCAGCCCGTCCGAGTTGCACCCCTAACAATTTCTATTGATTTTTCTTTCCAATTTTTGAAAATGCCAAAAATTTTGGAAAGGAAAGTGAATACTTCAATGTGGAAAAGTAATTTTTTGGCTTGGGTAGATGAAATCATTTTTCTTCATAATTTCTATCCCACCATGAATTACTTACTTTTCTCATTTCCTTTAACACCCAAAATTAGAAAAGTTCCTTTCCCAACCCGAGATACAAGTAGAGCTTTCAAGTGGGCCGGAACGTGTTACGCCCCGATTCGACAAACCGTTCGTCCCCATTAGTATTATGCCGAATCGATCGTCCTCGCTAAGGCGTGATGCCGTACGAGACTGGAATTGCACTCGTACAAGGCAAGAACGTTACGTTTGATCGTTATATTGAAACACTAAGTTAAAACTTCATAAATCACATCAGAATTGAACACGCAGTTTAGGAAGATAGAAATATGCTTTTCATTCAAGCTTGCAACGAAGTGCAAGTCATAATTACATTGGATGCCGTTGCGGTTAAACTGATTGAAATATAAGAAATATACTCGACAAGATGTCTGAACAAATTCTTGTCGTTCCATACATTCGCCCTTTTATACATAAGCCTTCGATGAATTGGCTTCAAAATACTTTCTGAATAGGAAGAGCTTCATAATGCCTCTCCAAAATTTAGCTTCAGTCCAGAGCTCCCACAGCACCTGGGGAGTTGGAGGAGGGGGTTATCACACTTGCTAAGTGGACGGAACAAATCCACTCGTCTAAACCGACTCTGATTGTTAAGGTAGGCATGCTTTAGAGTTTTTTTTTCTATTTAGAACTAAATTAATTCAGTTCATATCGATAGCCATCTTTTGAAGTAATAAAGCATACAGTGAAACCTAACAATTTATCATAATTCTTACCACGGCCGTGCTCGTTCCTGCATAAAAACAGAGATAATATTTACTACATGCATAAGAAAATAGGTGAGCATGCTACTATCTTATATGTGCGGTCACTGATGTTATACACCACTTGGGACTATCTCAACAGTATTTCGGCCCATTCAGTCTAGGTTGCAAGCCTGACTGACGGTCCCGCAATGCATCAGTGTCGAAGCACGATTATTCGTTCCCCCTAGGTCGATTCGATACCGATACCCCGGATATCGATTTGAGAAAAATCAAACTTATGCACAAGATGTCCATGACCATGCCAATGTGTGAATAGTTTAATATATGCAAACATATTTGTATAGCACGGACAGTATTGAACGGCATTATCATTTCTTCCAACTCATGCAACGATTCATTTTCTCCAAAGCCGTACTTCTGATTTAGTGTCCTGTAGGTACCAAATTGCCCGAGGCATCATAAGCCACAATTGACGTTTTATATTATTTTGTAGCATGTGAAATAGTCTATATTTTTACTAGAACCTTAAACTTTCTCGTTTTGGTGCGAAACTTATATTTTCAGAGTAGATTACTCTAAATCGATACATTTTTTCCGAGTTCTTGATCTTAGTGGATTGGCATGCATTTAACTTGGCATCATCGATTTGAATAAGTTTGAGGCAAAAGAATTTCGTTTACGGGACAGAGTAGCAAAGAAGGGGCCGAACCACCCACCAAGTATTCAATCGTGCCGATAGTAGAAGTGCTTCGTAACGTTCAAGATTCAGTTATGCGAGCTCCTATAATGGCACCAACACTTAGTCAGAATTCTTTTTTTAATCCTTCGTTTCGAAATTCATAGAATGCGTTCAAAAAAGGACACAAAAACACATTCATCAAAACCAAGCGATGAAAGCTCCAAGAAAACCATACGGCAGCCTGGTTCCATCGAAGGGACTCTTATATAGAGCTCACTCGCCGAGACGCAGCCTGCTGCATCTAGGACTTATTCCAACATAAGTCGTTCTATTAATTGGATCGATTCTCGTAACATTTATCCAAATCGATTTGATCGATGCCGCAAGGTGTTATCATTTTACTAAGCTCAGCGATCGAGTCAGATAGCCATCTAAGTTCCAGACCGATCTGACTCAGCGTAAGCATATTACGGAGTCCACCGCCTATCGGAAGCAGGACACTACATAATATACCACTAACAAAAAGTTTTGTCCCGAAACTTAAGAACAAGGGTCTGACCTTAAATTAGGCAAACAACGAAGGGTACTTCTCCTTCATCTCCGCCTCTATTTTCCACATCGACTCTTCAACTGAATGGTTTGGCCAAAGCACGTGGATCAAGAACATCGATCGATTTTGCAATACCTTCTCCTTATGGTCCAAAATTTGAATAGGCTCATCCGAATAAGACAAGTCAGTACATAGCTCCAACTGATCGAAGCTAACTACGTGACTTGGATCGTGCATGTATTTTCGAAGTTGTGAAATATGGAAAACATTATACACATCAGCCAAGGTAGGAGGTAGTTCGATCCGATAAGCAACCATTGTAACTCGCTCGATGATCTTGAAAGGGCCTACAAATCTCGGGCTCAATTTACCTTTAATACCGAACTGCATCACGCCATGCATAGGCGTTACTTTCAAAAGCACATGGACCTCGACCAAAAATTTTAGCAGTCGTCGACGAAGATCTGCATAGGTCTTTTGTTGACTTTGTCCGATACAGAGTCTATTTCGGATCAAACAGACCTTTTCGACGGCCTGCTCCACCAGTTTCGGTCCGAGCACTTGTCGCTCTCCGACTTCGTCCCAGCATATTGGATAACGACACTTCCTCCCGTAGAGTGCTTCATATGGAGCCATCTGAATGCTCGACTGATAACTATTGTTATACGCAAACTCTGCAAGCGGCAAATATGTATTCCAACTAGTCTTTAGATCGATCGCACACAGACGCAACATATCCTCTAAGATTTGTTTTACCCTCTCTGTTTGACCGTCTGTCTAGGGGTGGTATACATAACTAAAATTTAGTTTGGTCCCTATTGTCGCTTGTAGGCTTGTCCAGAAACGCGATAGGAATCGCCCATCTCTGTCCGAAATTATTGAGGTCGGTACCCCGTACAGTCGAACAATCTCGTCGATATAGATTTGCGCTAACCGATCGACGCTCCATCCTACTTTAGTTGCGATAAAGTGAGCCGACTTGGTCAATCTATCAACAATGACCCAAATCGCATCATTCCCCCGTGGCATCTTCGGAAATCCTATAATAAAATCCATCGAGATATTGTCCCACTTCCACTCGGGAATGGCGAGGTTCTGCAGCTCTCCGCCTGGCCTTTGGTGTTCTACCTTCACTTGCTGACATGCCATATACTGTAACACGAAAGTAGCCACGTCTTTCTTCATGTCGTGCCACCAAAAGTTTATGCACAAGTCCTTGTACATCTTGGTGCTCCTAGGATGTAATGAGTACTTTGCATAATGTGCTTCCGTCAAAATTTCTTTTTTGAGTTTGGCGGTTCCAAGAATACAGAGCCGTCCTTTTAGTCGTATTGTCCCGTCTTCGTCTTTCGCAAAGTCAGTCGCCCTTCCGGTTGAAATCAGCTCGCGCATCTTCTTCAGGAATGAATCGTCTTTCTAGGCAGTCTTTATCTTGCTAAGCAGGCTCGACCCAAGCTCCAACTGATCTATGTGCAGATATCGATACTCACTTTTGAGTTCGATACCTATCACTTCAAGGCCTCTCCATATCTCATTATTTAGGGCCAGCGATCCCATAAACATTCTGCTTAGCGCATCGGCTACGACGTTTCCCTTGCCTGTCATATACTCGATCGTTAGCTCGTAATATTTTATGAGTTCGAGCCAACGTTACTGCCGTAGGTTGAGTTTTCGTTGTGTAAACAAGTATTTGAGGCTTTTATAATCTGTATAGATTCTGGAAGCCACACCATAGAGGTAGTGCCACCAGAGTTGTAGCCTCCTTTCCCGAAATTTTTTTTGAAAATATTTTTTATTATTTATTTGTTTAAAAAAGTGATTTTAGAATTTTATGAATAATTATTTAGTTAATTATTACGGTGGATGATTTTAGCCATGGTCGAGTTTTGAAGTACAAGACGACTAAGAATAATGGCACGGATAGTGCAGTGGCGTGCCTTGACTAGTGTATTAGCCATGCCAAGAAAGATCCAGCCATAAGTATGTCCTAACTAGGAAAACCAGGCCAAGTTATAGCATGACCATTATAAATAGTTTAAATTATTTATTAATAAATTTATTGACTTCGTAGCGACCCGGTTGTACCGAACCAGCCCGGACTGGACCCGTACCAAGCCCAAGCCCATGTAGTCATGCGGGACGTCCAATGACATTCGTGTCGATGTATTTTGGTATGATGGTGTCGCATTCTGTTTTAATAATACAATGAATATTTTCTAAGTATTCTTAATTAAATATTATAATTATTATTTGTTTATATTCAATGATATTTGTATATAATAGGCCCTATACATTTTTGGGATTATTAGACTGTGCCTGGTGGTATATACACCACTATTGGTTTATCGAATTTTGCTATTATTCTTATTATTATTATTATTATTGTTATTATTATTATTATTATTATTATTATTATTATTATTATTATTATTATTATTATTATTATTATTATTATTATTATTATTATTTTTATTTTTATTGTAGATATTAAAATATAAAATTAAGGATTGAATTTCAAATGTTAATTATACTTAATATTTATTTCATTTTTTTGGTGTGTGTATATATATATATATATATATATATATATATATATATATATATATATATATATATATATATATATATATATATATGTGTGTGTATGAAGGTATATATATACGTATATAAATGTATACGTATAGATAAATATATATATGCATACGTATGTGTGTACGTGTATATATATTAGTATAATTGCATAAGTATTTATATTTCATATTAGTATAATAAAATAGAATATATAAGAAATAATTAATAAAAGAATATTAATAATAATAGTAAAATCCCCGCCCAGGCCAACCCAGGCCAATGCCAAGCAACCCGAGCCCTTGTGGCCCAGCCCGTGCTGATGGCCCGACCTTTCCAGGCCGAGAGCTTCCCCCCAACCGAGAGCAGACTTAACCAGCCCGAGAGGAAGAGTTGTACACAAACGCTTATACATAAACTATCGAGAGTTTAGAGATCAAGAAAACAAATCGAAACCCTAACTCCTCGACACAACCTCCGCCACCACCACCTCACCCTGGGCGGCCACCAGGCGCCGCGCGCGCGCCAGCGCCACCACTGTATGGCCGTCGGCCGGCGACAAGGCCGCACGCGCGCACAGTCGCTGGGTTGCAGCAGCGGGAGCAGTTGCAGCGACTCTACTTCGAGGTGAGATTTCTCCCTCGTCTCTTCATCATTTTGTGAACCGTAAATTGTTTTAGGAAGCCAATATAACTACATTTCAATCCCAGTAGATAGTTTTTGTGATAGACAAGCACCCCGTCCAGAAAATCGATGTAAAGTTCATCGAAAAACCTGTTTGGAAACAGGACGTAAAATAGTCCAAACTTCCATGATGGGAGACAAATTGAGAATAATCCATTAACTTATTAGAAAACAATTTGAAGACAGTCTTAGACACCATGTAGGGCTTCATAACCCTTTTTGCGGATTTGAAAATCATCGACTGAGCGTTGAGAAATTGAATCCCAAAGTTTCCCAAAAATCTGTTTTCAAAACTAGAAAATTGTTCCACACGACGTGCGTCCCGCCATTCCGGGCGACGTGGTCGCGAACCGAAAGCATCAAAAGCTGCGTATCGGCTTCGTGGTCGTGTGGGCTTTGGCGGAATTCAAATTGGTCGCGTGTGCGCGACGAATTTGATGCGTATCCGTCGAAATTCACCGTATCGTGCACTTTGCAAATTCTCCAATTACTTTGTGCATGCTCGTCAGATCGAGACGAAACTTATGCCAACAGAACCGTATCATTTTTCTGGTCCTGTATGCCAAGTTTGGTCCGATTCTGAGACCGTTGATAAAATCGTCGTTTTGCGGGCCCCACGGTCCCACTCAACGGGCGATTTTATGCACGGCCCGCCGGAATCCAACTTTGGACATACGGTTGGGTTTGTATCAGAAAATTGGATCCATAGACATGTAGTTTGACAACTTTAGAGACCATTGACTCTGGCACGCTTTTCGGTGCAAAGTGGGTCCAACGACGGACATCGTTTTTGCCCAAAATTACCGTTTTGCCCCTGTGTCCAGAATTGGACTTAAGGACAGGCAATCCTAGCTAAATTGACTATTCTGAGAATGTTAGTATTATTTATTTCAGCATCCGGAGACTTCTACATGTGTTGACTGATTGTGGCTCGTTGAGTGGTATAGTGTTATTGGTTTCTCCAGCTAAGGACCTCAGGCAAGTGCACTTTCTGATTGCTTTCCGATTCATAGTAGTCTTTTTATTTCATGTCTATACATATATCTTGCTGCTTGTTGACACGCTCGTCACACGGAGTAGTCGGAAGGGGAAATATCTTAGTAGGCATGTGGACTACCCAGAAATATCCCAAGATGTCTATTCGTGAACAATAGCATCTGCACACGGCACGTGTAGATGCCGGATTTTACCCCCTAGTCGTTCACATGTCGAAAATGATATTTCACACCACCTAGATAGATGTCTTTTATTAGTTTTTCTTTGTTTACTTCTCTATCGTGCTATGTCATCAGTTTCTTACTAGCTTTCATATTCCATATGCTATTTTCATGTCTTGTTAATTCTATTGTGTTTTGCATTGTCGTCAGTTTGTGTACTTGTTCCATTCCTGACTGAAAACCAATATTTTTCAGGTTTAGCCGCGATCACTTTTAGCACTGGGAGAACTTGGGTATGCTGAAGACAACCTAGAAATAGAAAGTAATTGTATCAATTTCATAATTATAGAATCTTGTATTTTCTTTAATTGTAAATTTTATAATAAATTTAGAAATGTGAATGAGCAACAAATGTTATTTTTCTTGAGCATTTATTTTTTGCGGGCTTGACAGCGTTCTACCGCCGACTCTGCGGCGTAGGCTGGCTTGCACACGTCTCGTATCCGAAATGCGGGTGCGGGTCGTGACAAGTTTTTGTGGTGGCCCATGCAGGTCAGTTTTCGCAAAATATTGTGAACTCGTGATGGTACGTTAGTCGTACTATTACGAGCCTGCACCCAGGAAATGCTCATTCACAAGGATTAAAATAATTTAGGAGAATAACTAGGACTAGGAGTTCCTTGTTCAAATTGACCATTGGGTAGTTAAGGTTATTAAATAGGCCATGCAATTTAGATAGCTTGCTAGAACCCTATAGGTACACTGATACTTTTGATACGACATTATGATCCAATATGGATTCACTATTCACTGGTAAGTTAGACTTACCCATAATCAAGGCTTTAATCGCGATAAACTGTTTGATTTACCTTTTGCTCTATTTAGATATAAACATTATATCATAAATTAGAACTGTCTATTTAAATTCTCTTTTGCTGTAAGGATTTAGTTTATAATTTCTGATTCTGCAATTCGTGTGCGAATCTCGAGATAGATTGATTTGAAATTTTCCTCAACCATAGAAATGCAAATAGATACTCGAATGTTTGAATTCCCTTCGTCTTTAGTTAATTCCTCTATGTTAAATCTTTTAATTTAAGTATTGTGACTAATAGGACGAATACCTACGCCCTATTTTTAGTCAACTTGTTTGAATCTCTAGAAGCTCATGGATTTTACGATTATAGTTAGAGGAATATTAGTTAACCCATAAAGTTTAGACAGCAGCGCACTGTCATCAATTATTTGAGAGTGAAGAATGTGGGTTAACTGCAGCCAGCAGCGCACTGGCGAGGCACAACCCACAGAAATAAAACTATTCCGAAGAATCATAGTCTATGGGACATTGGTAAAACTATGTTCCCGTTGACCTCTTTAGATCTTAGATACCCTTGTATCAATATAGAGTAGAGTACCTGGTAGCATATCACCTCTGAATCACGGAACCAAGGGTTGCTGCAACCTGAGCATATAGGTAAGGCATAATTCTTGGTAAAATAATTTTAGACGGGATTATAAGTTTAGGGTACCATAGAGGATAGGAAAATGCCCTGTAGGTACCCTAAGATCCAAAGCCAATACTAGTGAAAGTTCTGTAAGCTGGATAGCGTGTCCCCCGACCTAGTCTTCTGTGGTCTTTATGATCTATTGACGAAGTAATTGACTGATATTAATTGGTTTACCCAGAATAAAATTTTTGAGTTCCATAACCCATTAGTCGACCCAGGCCTTATGGATAGGTAGATAATACGTTGACTGTATAGGCAAGAACATCAGGTAAGGATTTGATTTTCTCAAAACTCAAACTACTTGTATCTCTTTTCAAAAATCTCGCATACTTATATTTTACTATCTTGACCAACGCTGCTATTACAGCCTAGTTTTTGTAAGCTTACTCTTTTATCGAGCTTGATTCAAGACATATGCTTATTGGGGACGCCCGCTAACATATCGTCTAATCAGAATCATTGTATCACGGTCTGATCAACCATGATGCATTTGGTTCGCTCTTTATTTAATTACCCTACGTGGACTGAGATATAGAGATATCCAGGATCTCATCCGCGATTGTTTGACAATTCCTCTTGAATTATATATTCGCCTTTGAATCACGTAATTGTATTCAACGACATCTCTTGAACTCTTTATTGTTTTTGTCTTTCGCTGATTGGAAAGGCGAAAACTCGTAATTGATAGATAGATACAGAGTATTCCTATGGCTATAATAGTTGTATATGCAAGTGTAGCTACCATCGGCCAGCCCTGTGACAGGAACCTTGCCACCATATCCTAGCCTCTAAGGTGGGTAGAAGTCCTCGGAGTTTCGGAGTTACAAAATGACAAGAAGGAGGATACAACTATTTTTGAGAAATTAAATTTGAGGAGATTAAGGGAATACTAGACTTTAAATTTTAAGAAATAGTTATGAAATTGAATTTCGAGGACGAAATTATTTTTAAGGTGGGTAGATTTGTAGCCTCCCTACCCAGAATTGTTTTTGAAAATATTTTTTTATTATTTATTTGTTTTAAATAGTGATTTTAGAATTTTATGAATAATTATTTAGTTAATTATTGCGGTGGATGATTTTAGCCATGGTCGAGTTTTAAAGTACAAGACGACTAAGAATTATAGCACGGATAGTGCAGTGGCGTGCCTTGACTAGTGTATTAGCCTTGCCAAGAAAGACCCAGCCATAAGTATGTCCTAACTAGAAAAACCAGGCCAAGTTATAGCATGACCATTATAAATAGTTTAAATTATTTATTAATAAATTTATTGACTTCGTAGCGACCCGGTTGTACCGAACCAGCCCGGACTGGACCCGTACCAAGCCCAAGCCCATGTAGTCATGCGGGACGTCCAATGACATTCGTGTCGATGTATTTTGGTATGATGGTGTCGCATTCTGTTTTAATAATACAATGAATATTTTCTAAGTATTCTTAATTAAATATTATAATAATTATTATTTGTTTATATTCAATGATATTTGTATATAATAGGCCTTATACATTTTTGGGATTATTAGACTGTGCCTGGTGGTATATACACCACTATTGGTTTATCGAATTTTGCTATTATTATTATTATTATTATTATTATTATTATTATTATTATTATTATTATTATTATTATTATTTTTATTGTAGATATTAAAATATAAAATTAAGGATTGAATTTCAAATGTTAATTATACTTAATATTTATTTCATATTTTTGGTGTGTGTATATATATATATATAAATATGTGTGTATGAAGGTATATATATACGTATATAAATGTATACGTATAGATAAATATATATATATATATATATATATATATATATATATATATATATATATATATATATATATATATATGCATACGTATGTGTGTACGTGTATATATATTAGTATAATTGAATAAGTATTTATATTACATATTAGTATAATAAAATAGAATATATAAGAAATAATTAATAAAAGAATATTAATAATAACAGTAAAATCCCGGCCCAGGCCAACCCAGGCCCAGGCCAATGCCAAGCAACCCGAGCCCTTGTGGCCCAGCCCGTGCTGATGACCCGACCTTTCCAGGCCGAGAGCTTCCCCCCAACCGAGAGCAGACTTAACCAGCCCGAGAGGAAGAGTTGTACACAAACGCTTATACATAAACTATCGAGAGTTTAGAGATCGAGAAAACAAATCGAAACCCTAACTCCTCGACACAACCTCCGCCACCGCCACCTCACCCTGGGCGGCCACCAGGCATCGCGCGTGCACGCCAGCGCCACCACTGCACGGCCGTCGGCCGGCGACAAGGCCGCGCGTGCGCGTACAGTCGCTGGGTTGCAGCAGTGGGAGCAGTTGCAGCGACTCCACTTCGAGGTAAGATTTCTCCTTCATCTCTTCATCATTTTGTGAACCGTAAATTATTTTAGGAAGCCAATATAACCACGTTTCAATCCCAGCAGATAGTTTTTGTGATAGACAAGCACTCCGTCCAAAAAATTGATGTAAAGTTCATCGAAAAATCTGTTTGGAAACAGGACGTAAAATAGTCCAAACTCCCATGATGGGAGACGAATTGAGAATAATCCATTAACTTATTAGAAAAACTATTTGAAGACAGTCCTAGACACCATGTAGGGCTTCACAACCCTTTTTGCGGATTTGGAAATCATCGACTGAGCGTCGAGAAATTGAATCACAAAGTTTCCCAAAAATCTGTTTTCAAAACTAGAAAATTGTTCCACACGACGTGCGTCCCCCATTCCTGGCGACGTGGTCGCGACCCAAAAGCATCAAAAGCTGCGTATTGACTTCGTGGTCGTGTGGGCTTTGGCAGAATTCAAATTGGTCGCATGTGCGCGACGAATTTGATGCGTATCCGTCAAAATTTACCGTATCATGCACTTTGCAAATTCTCTAATTACTTTGTGCATGCTTGTCAGATCGAGACGAAACTTACGCCAACAGAACCGTATCGTTTTTTTGGTCATGTATGCCAAGTTTGGTCCGATTCTGAGACCGTTGATAAAATCGTCGTTTTGCAGGCCCCACGGTCCCACTCAACGGGCAATTTTGTACACGGCCCGCCGGAATCCAACTTTGGACATACGGTTGGGTTCGTATCAGAAAACTGGATCCGTAGACATATAGTTTGACAACTTTAGAGACCATTAACTCTGGCACACTTTTTGGTGCAAAGCGGGTCCAACAGCGGACATCGTTTTTGCCTGAAATTACCGTTTTACCCCTGTGTCCAGAATTAGACTTAAGGACAGGCAATCCTAGCTAAATTGACTATTCTGAGAATGTTAGTACTGTTTATTTTAGCATCCGGAGACTTCTACATGTGTTGACTGATTGTGGCTCGTTGAGTGGTATAGTGTTATTGGTTTCTCCAGCTAAGGACCTCAGGCAAGTGCACTTTCTGATTGCTTTCCGATTCATAGTAGTCTTTTCCTTTCATGTCTATACATATATCTTGCTGCTTGTTGACACGCTCGTCACACGGAGTAGTCGGGAGGGAAAATATCTTAGTAGGCATATGGACTACCCAGAAATATCCCAAGATGTCTATTCGTGAACAATAGCATCTGCACACGGCACGTGTAGATGCCGAATTTTATCCCCTAGCCGTTCACATGTCGAAAAGGATATTTTACACCACCTAGATAGATGTCTTTTATTAGTTTTTCTTTGTTTACTTCTCTATCGTGCTATGTCATCAGTTTCTTACTAGCTTTCATATTCCATATGCTATTTTCATGTCTTGTTAATTCTATTGTGTTTTGCATTGTCGTCGGTTTGTGTACTTGTTCCATTCCTGACTAGAAACCAACATTTTTTAGGTTTAGCCGCGATCACTTTTAGCACTGGAAGAACTTGGGTATGCTGAAGACAACCTAGAAATAGAAAGCAATTGTATCAATTTTATTAATTATAGAATCTTGTATTTTCTTTAATTGTAAATGTTATAATAAATTTAGAAATGTGAATGAGCAACAAATGTTATTTTTCTTGAGCATTTATTTTTTGCGGGCTTGACAGCGTTCTACCGCCGACTCTACGGCGTAGGCTGGCTTGGACACGTCTCGTATCCGAAAAAGCGGGTACAGGTCGTGACAAGAGTTTCAATGCAAACACGATCGCCGCCAATTCTAGGTCATAAGTCGGATAGTTTTTCTCGTACTGCTTCAACTGTCGTGAAGCGTAGGAGATGACTTTATCTTTCTGCATAAGTACGCACCAGAGGCCAGTTCCCGATGCATCGCTGAATATCTTAAAGCCTTCTGGACCATCTAAAAGTGAAAGGATTGGAGCTGAGACGAGCCGTTGCTTCAACTCTTGAAAGCTGGATTCACAGTCGCCACTCCATTCAAATACGACTCCCTTCTGGGTGAGGCGATTCAGAGGCGATGCTAGTTTTGAAAAGTTTTGCACGAATCTTCGGTAGTAGCCTACTAAGCCCAGGAAACTCCGAATGTCGCTAGCCGAGGTAGGTCGTTTCTAATCTACCACCGTTTCGTTTCAATCTTCTTTGGGTCCACTGCGACACCTTCGGCAGAGATTACATGCCCGAGGAACGTCATACTACTCATCAAGAACTCGTATTTACTCTGTTTGGCGTATAATTTATTTTCACGCAGTGTCTGTAATACCGTCTTTAAGTGCTCTGCATGCTTTTCTCGATTCTTCGAGTAGATAAGGATATTGTCGATGAACACGACTACAAATTTATCGATTTGGGGTCAGAAGACTCGGTTCATCAGATCCATGAAAGCGGCTGGGCTATTCGTCAAACCGAACGGTATGACTAGGAATTCATAATGACCACATCGAGTGCGGAAGGAAGACTTCGATACGTCATCGGACTTGATCTTCAACTTATGATAGCTTGAACGAAGATCGATTTTTGAAAATATTAACGCACCTTGCAGTTGGTCAAACAAGTCATCAATTCATGGCAATGGATACTTGTTTCGTACGATCGCATTATTGAGTTCACGATAATCGATGCATAGCCGCATCGATCCATCCTTCTTTTTCATAAACAACACGGAAGCTCCCCACGGAGAGATACTAGGGCGAATAAATCTGTGGTCTAGAAACTCTTATAATTGCACCTTCAGCTCCTTCAGTTCTGCTGGAGCCATTCGGTAAGGCACCTTTGATATCGGTTGTGTATCCAGGAAGGTGTCGATGATAAATTCTATTTATCGATTCGGCGGCATCCCGGGCATCTCATCAGGAAAAACGTCAAAAAAATCTGCCACAACATCAATCTGCACTGTGTTTGTATTATCCTTCCGCGTATCCCGAACTGATGCCAAGTATCCGGTACAGTCGGAACGCACTATACGCTACTGATACCACCATGGTCGTCTTCGAGACCGTACTGTACGAATATGAGAACTATGTCTCGCCAGGAAGATGTAACACAACTCTTTTCTCTGCGCACTCGATTGTTGCATGACAAGCGCCCAACCAATCTATGCCCATGATTATGTCGTACTCTTTGATGTCTAGTACGACGGCTTCCAAGGATATATTTCTTCCCCCGATGCAAATATGGCCATTCCTACAAATAAAGTTCGCAGGCATATCTGTCACGCCCCGCTCCCGTAGGAGCGATCGTCCTCACTAAGGCGTGATGCCGCACGAGCCTAGATTGCTCTCGTGCAAGGCAGTTCTATAACGGCCGATTACAGCGGCGGCGACGGGGTCGTCGCACAGAAGTCCAAAGCAGATACATTGAATACGCAGCAGAAATTTGAAGCAAGTACACATGAACACAAGTCATTCAAAAGAAGCTCTTTTGAAGCAAGTACACATGAACACAAGTCTTATCTCAGCCAAGACTCCGCCTTCGGGAGGGAGTTCCAGCCACCAGACCTAGTTGGAGGTGAGTCCTTGACCTATATCTTAGCCAGTCTTAAAAATTGATGCACCCCACCATATTGTTGTATGTTTCGATACCTTATGATTGCTTTGATCTAGTGTGACTAGTATACCTAGATGAGACTTTCATTACCATCGTATGCCATGATCCTGTATGCCGTCCTTTTAAATTTTATGATTGATTAAGTTTTGAGACTTGATTGTGGGGGTTTGACCTAGAAGGGGTAGGAACACTTTAATTTCGAGGACGAAATTTTTCTAAGGTGGGTAGGATTGTAACACCCAGTTTTCCAAATGAGGGTAAATTTTGAAATTTTGTAATTTTAATCTTTTAATAATGATATTTTAAATCATGATATAATTTTTTGGTAATTTTAAATCATTTTTAAAAGTATTTTAAATCATGACATATGATTTTGGTATTTTGATAGTATAACACTAGAGACAGCCTAACTTGGTTTGGACCTAACCTAGATTAGTCACAGCTAGTCTTAGCTAACCATGGTTAGTGATAGTTAGTATTATTTAGATTTATTAGAATTAATATGATTTTTAGTGATTTTTAGGTGATTTTAGTATAATTGATTTTGGTGTTTTAGTGGACTTGACTTATGTTGACCTTGTAGACTAACCTAGTGGCTAACCTAGGTCATGACCAAGTGATTAGGATTTGAAAACCTAGGTTGACTTAAGTTAGTGAGGTTTGACTCATTAGAATTAATTTGGGGAGATTAGGAGCTAGTTTGATATAGAAATGGCTTGTGAAGTCACAAGTCATTTTATGACTAATAGGCTTAATGGCCCATAGCCCACACCCATTGAACCAAGCCCTAACCCTAGGAATTCTGAATAGCCCCTATGGTCAGCCCCTCCCCTATTTATATCCTCTTGAAATTAGGGTTGCCTCTTTAGGAAACATTGCCATTTGGAAGAGGTGAGTCCCCATCCTTGTAAATTCTTAGAAAATCCATTTCTACTCCAAATTCTTTCAAACAAATTGCAATAGGACCTAATAATAGTCTACTCGCTGTTATTGTGGAGTATTTTCAGGGAACACGCAATTTGAGGAAGTTTAGTGGCTTGTGGAGCTCTTCCCATTTGGGGATTTTGACCCGTTGTTCATCAATAGGTATAATCTTGTATACTCCATATAAATTCTGTTAAAATTCATTTTAGGAATACCCTAGCCCTAACCTAACAGTAGGAATAGAAAACCCTAGAATTTTGTGTCCTTTCGTGTCCAAACTGGACACGTATCAGTGTCACTTAGCACGTGTTTGTTGAAATGCCCCAATGGGCATTTCGAGTGAATTTTGGAATTGTATTTGAATAGGAAATTAGATCTATGTGTCGCTTATGCATTTCTGTAGTTTCCGTGTCATCTTAGTGTCGTGTCGAGTCCCCACAAACACACGAACACACTGTCGTGCGCGTGCGTGCACGGGCACTGTTCATGCCCTGCTGCACGGGTACTATTGCGACGCGGACACGACACGTCGACGCGTGGGATTCGACACACAGTGAGGGGCAACATCTGTCATTATGTGTGTCGAGTTTCAGCCCCTCTCGTGTCGTGTCGGACACGTACGAACGCGCGCACGGGGAATATACTGTGCAGGCGGCTGTCGTTTTTGTGCACTGACACGCGTGTCTCGTGTCGCGTACACGCGATGTGGATACGTGGCAGGGTGTCCTAACCCTAGCCCTACTCTAGGTCGACCCTTGGACACAACCACGTGGGTTGTGTCGTGTCGTGTCGTGTACACGGACACCATGAACACGTGCACGCTGCCTACTTCACTGTTTTACTTGTTTTAGGTTTTAAATGGTTTGGACACGTTTGTGTACACTTGGGTGGACACAAACTAATCACACGACACGTGCACATTATGTTTAAACTATATCAACCTCTGTTTGGGGTTTTTAGTTTAGTTTTCATTGTTAAAATCCCAATTCCCTATTATTGCTGATATCCTAAGTATCAGTTATTCACTGATTTGTTTCCAGTTTTCTAAATTGAGATTTGGCAATCATTTTAACCCCCTAAACACTGTTAATTACATGTTGTTAAGTCCCTAACATGTGCATTTATGTATTATCTAGTTGTATGTTGAAATTGGTTTGAAATAGATGTGGTTTGGATACAAAAATCTGAGATTTTCCCTAGGGACTGAAAACTGGCATTTTAGACTATTTATTAACATTTGAAATCTGAGTTGGGGCTTTTATGTCATCTGAGATTAGAGGGGGTTGCTCATATAAAATCTGGAAATGAAATTGGGTTGTTTGGATGGGGGTTTTGGTTCAAATCTGAGAATTAAAAATATAGGACTGATTAAATGGTTTTGTATGTGATTCATGAGATTATTAAACTGATTTTTAGATATTGTTTGAACTGTATGTTTAACATATGTAAATCTGAGATTTGGGTGAAGTTTAAAACTGAGATTAAGGACCGTTTTAATGGTTGTGTGTTTATATGAGTTGTTTAAACTGATTTTGGGGTTCATGTAGACTGGATTTGATTTGGGGGTTGTATCCATGTGTTAAATTCTGAAATTTATGTTGTCCTCACTGTTTTCATGTCACCCTCCCTCTCTAGACTTATATACACACATGGCACTACACTCACATACACTAATGTGCACTCACATGTTTTTCTACACTCACACACACTCTTGTATATACTCACATGCCTCACTTCACTAGTACACACACACCCACACACTCATGTTTATGACACACTCTCTCTCTCACCCTCTTGACACACACCAATGTCTCACACCTACACACACTCTACTTTCTCTCATACCATATACACACACCACCACTTTTCCTTCCTTTCCCTATAGGTAAATATTTTAGGATGTATTATATAATGGGTGATACCATATGATAAATTATGGATATATATAATATATGTGTAGCCTATAGGTTATGTATTTTCTAAGTTATATAATAGATCAATGTATATATGGATTCCTATATATGAATGTGTATATATATATTAGATATATATAGTGTATGTGATACCATGAGATAGTGTATTGTATGTATATATATGTGTAGGTTCCTACATATAGGAATGTGTGTTAATGTACATATGTATATATTTATAAGTGTTGTCTTATAGGTTGATGGTATTCACTTGTAGCTATAGGTTTATTTTCTTTCTAAGTTATTTGTATATCACACCAATATGTGATTTTCCTTTTTGCATTGTCTAACTAGTTAATGTGTGATTTTCCTATATTAGAGTATATAGTTATGTAGTACTTGTGTATTATTTTAGATATATAATTGAATATGGTATTGCCTATTGGCATATGGTATAGTCTATTGGCCTATGGTTGTGTTGTTAGCTAGTGAGTCTAGTTTAGACTTGTTTAGTCTTATTAGACCTAGAATGGACTAGTTAGCCTAGTATAGACTAGATTTGACCTAGGTTTGACTTGGTTGACCTAGTTTGACTTTTAGGGTTGACCAAAGTTGACCAAGAGTTGACTTTGGTCTAGATTGACCTAGATTCATGTAGAACGCATTGTAGTGTATTACATTTCTATTCTGGACTTGTTGTGACTCGTACTGTTCTGAATAGGAGCCAGACACCACTCCTCGGACAGTATTTTTATCTCGGACTTTCAGATAGCAGGCGAGTACATTCTCTGATCTTTTCATACTTACCTGGATTATTTTTTTGCTCTAGATTACTCTACTTGATGCTGACACGTATCTTCACGGATTAGTACTATATGGATCCTTTCCTGAGATGTTATCCCTCTACGGGTGCATCGAGTATTTCATGTTCATGTACTTTATCATGTGCATCAGGTACTCCTTGTACTCGTACTAGTTCATGTTTTTACATGTTCTCATGTGCTTCATGTGCTTCATGTGCCTCATGTACTACTCATTACATGAGTTCACGTATCTTTAGCTGTATTTATGTGCCTATAACGTAACTTGAATAGATCCTTGTGTATTGATTGGGGCGGGGTGAGTAGAATTGGTTATGTGATCATTATCCCCAGTAGCTGTATAAATGTGCCTCTTATTTGTATTCATGTGCCCCTAAGCCGTTTACATAACCATATTGTACTCTAAATCACGTAGCCACTTACTGTCTCCATTATCATGTATTTACTTTCAGTTACAAAATATCTCCTGTTTACTCATACTTCCTTTTCAGCACTTCCTGTATTTTACTCTATTGCATGATTTATACTCCTAACCTGCTATGAACTGTTTTGAGAGATATGTGCTCGCTCCCGTCCTGACTGGACCTGTTGAAAATTTTACAGTGAATGATGAGGCTCTGGTGTCTATCCCTCTTGGTGCAGCATTAGACATCACTAGTGACTTGGACCTGCTAGCAGTTGTTGTTACTTCCCTATATTAGGATGTCTTTATCTTTCTGGATTTTGTATTGAGTTCCTGAGTTATTATTTGGATATGTACTTATTTAGACACTAAGAATTCTTGTTGTATCTCTGTGATTCTCTGTTCTGGATATTTTATCTTTCATTATCAATCTATCTTACAAGTTCTACCTTAGCTGTGGTTGAGTTATATTCTGTTATGTCACCCCCATTCGGGGAGTATAACTGTTATTACCTTCAATTGTTAGTTGTTGTGACCTAGGACAGCGTTCTACCGCCGACACTACGGCGTAGGCTGGGCATTGCCACGTCTCGTGCCCTTACTCTAGGGTACGGGTCATGACACGAGCTCCGTGCCACGAGCTTCTACCTGTGCCAGCACATGAACACTGTGTGGGTGTCAGTACTCAACTGTACTGGTGGAGTGAGCTCCTCGCCCACTCATACATAACCGATACGTTCATTTACTTTGTGCAGCTTAAAACCCTTTTGATTGTCTTTCTAGTCTTGCCTTAGGATCAGTTGTTAAGATTTGACGTCTAACCAACTCGATGTGCAACGACATGGTCGTGCTAGAATACCAACGTGTATTTCGATCGAGGCAGTGCCTCATCGCTAAGTTCTTGACCAAACTTCAACTCAGGACGGCAGGGTCGTGCCATTCTCTATTCGCGACTTAGACATATTCAAGACGGTGCTACGCCGAGGAGCAACTTACGCGAACTCGGCCGTACCAAGACTTTCACTTAAACTCAAGTGCCTCTAGACCAATTCTCATACCAACGATTCAAGTGCCAAGGACGGCTATGGGACGACTCGTGCAGGTCGTGCCGCTAGACTTGATTTGTGCCTTAAGACCTTGCTTAGACTTGTATATGCTTCAAGATTGAGGGCATGCCTCGCTAACTTATCAAGACTTATCCTGCTACTGCCTTGCGGCCTTCCGGGTCGACTCATTTACTAACTTAAACAAGACTTGTGAAACATAGTGTCGATTCCATGAATATCCTGATGCCATCCATCGTGCCAAGCACGGTGCCTATGCTGCAGCCCAGTCTTAGGCCCAGACCTTGTGTTACCGACTAGACCTGTATTCAAGCTCTAGACCCAAATCCAAAGGCATACACGCGGTGTGCCGCTATTGCCGACACATCTACATGAGTGGTCACTAGCAATTTCAAGCTATCTTTGACATGGCTCGTGGGATATCGGCCTGTACCTACACGAGTAGCTAGCCCAGTGGGGACGAACTCTCCCATGCGGTCATCAAGCATCCTACTTTGAGCCACACTCGCTTCCCCCGGGCCGAATGATCCCGGCACCCCGGTGATCACTTGAGAAGACTACACCTTGTCGACAAGTTGCCCAATGACCATGCATACTCGATCTATCCAGTCTATCTAGTCCTTTCTCAACATGACCATGCATTCCTTCTTTCTATCGAGACTTAACGAGACTCCCAAGCCGCAGGATCGATCTCGTGTACGGGACATATCAAGACTTAGCGAGACTCCCAAGCCAGGGGACCGATCTCGTGTGCGGGACATATCATGAGTTAGCGAGACTCCCAAGTAGCGGGACCGATCTCGGCGACAACCAGTCGCGTGGACTTCCTTTGTTCGTGGCAAGCTTTTTACTAAACCGACCGTAGCTCGTGCCTTAGACAGACCTGGTTCTATAGGCGATGCTATCGCTCAAGTCATATACTTTATACGACGAGCCTTGTTCTCAAGGGACTACGCGACTTGACAATCGCAGATAGAGCAGGACAGTACTAGAACTGGCTTCGATAGCCCAGCACAACTCTTATCTCACTTATTCGGGCAATGACTCGATGAGCGAAGGCTACGCCGAGCTCCGCATCGAGGGAACGTGCTATGCACGGGGTCGACTTGAACAACCAAGTTCGTGCCTAGACTTAGCCAACGAGCCGTGCAAGATGACTTAACTTACAGGACGTGTGAAGGCTATGCCAAGCCTTGCAGGATAGGACCGTGCATGTTTTATTAGCATTCATGCGGGCGACGCCTAGGACTTAGGCTGATTCGAGTGTTGGGGCAAAACGACGGGACCGTGCATGCTTCACCAAGCATTCACGCAGATGACGCCTAAGGCTTAGGCTACTTCAAGTGTCGGGGCAACTTAGAAATTTAAGCCAACATCCTTCTCCCAAGCCACGGGATCGAAGGATCGAGTGTCATTTGAAAGCATGCTGAGCCGACTTCTATAAAGACCGTAGGACCATTTACCATGTTCTAAGACATTCCGACCCGACGGGATTATTCCCTTAGCTATGTTGGTGCGTAGCTTTTAGATTAGCCTACCAGTGCAAGTTGAAAACATTGCGAGTTATTATATGAAGGCTAAAATGAGGCAAGTTCACCGAAACTACCCCACCTGTGCGAGGAGTCACCTCGGACGAGCGAGCCTTCGAGCAGCCGTTGCAAGGCTAAGTTCCAACGCCGTCGGCGTTTCGAATCTTCCGATTGACTTTGCGGGACGGGGCACTACAACATACACCACTCAGAACAAGTCTCGTCCCCGAGACTTTCCTGAAGGCAAGCCATCCTACTATTTCTATGGCCAAGACTCAATCGAGCACACTCCGCCTATGCGTTTCCTCAATTTCGAGCCACGCTCATACTATTATCAATCCTTTCGTTAACATGATTTCAAGATCTTGACACACTCCCATCTTTCAAGTCTTGCTTGAACTCATTGTATCACTTGGCTGGATCGTGCACGCATTCCAAGCATCCCCAAAATACATACATTCAGCCAAGCCGTATGATAGAAAATTTGTCATTCTCACTCGAGTCGCATCGTGCACATACTCAGGTGTCCCTGAAATATATGCATGTCAACGGAGTCTCGTGAGCAGGGTTTCCTACGTTCGTGATTCATGCTATCCATTCAAACCAATCCTCAAGATCAATTCTTCGATTGATAACTCTTGCAACAGGGGTGTTTCGCCTAACCGCTAGGCCAATCTTTGTGAGGCTAAGTCAATGTCAGGATTGGAATTATAGTTCCCCAACAATAATGCCAACACTGACCCCAATTCTATGGTCAAACCATAGTCGGTAGTACGAGATTTTCTACCCAAGCTCGCGTCACTCAGATTTCTAAACATCGAGCATGATCGCATATTCGCATCAATGCATTCGTTGCGTGTAGTCGAATCCATTCAAATCACCCATTCTAACCAATTCATGTATTCGATCACGAGGTCATCTAGCTCTACAATACGTTGCACCCTAATCTCACGCGAGTCTGATTATCCACGGTGGTTTATGAATCACCATGCAACGCATTCGCGGAATAATCATTCTCATCGGGGCGTAACTCTTATTTGAGTTTAGACTAACTCATTCTCGATACGTGGATTGGACCTACTCAATCCTCAAGTTCAATCCTTCAAGCACACAAAATCATTCTCGAGTCACCTTCGCGTCAAACCATAAGTCGAAGCATACAAATTGTCACGCCATGCAAGTTCAATCACCCCCGCTGTATGAATCACCATACCAGCGCTCACGCGGAGTGATCGCCCTAATCGGTGCGACGCATGTGCAAGACTGGAGTTGCGCTCGCATAAGACAAGAATGTCGAAGTTGTGGTTATCGACGAAGCAAATCCAACTATTTTTAATTTTCATCCAATCCAAGTTCGATAGTTCGACCGTCATTCATTCAACTAGAAAATCCTCGAGCCAAGTTTATCTTTTCTTCGACACATTTCAATATCCCGAGTATAGCATCCATCGGAACAATGACATTTGCACGATCGTCATTCGTCGAGCCAGAGTACCCCCGAGTTATCGTATATCGATCTTTGATACGCCTCAATACCATCGACGATATGTATAACCTGACGATCTTCCTTTGCAACCCATTTCAAATCGTGCGACTGATGCTATTGTCCGAACTGGATATACCACAATTTCTCAATATTCAAGATCAAGTTCGATTCGCTAGTCCTCAAGCTCGTTTCAAGATCGTTATTTAAAACTCAAGTCACATTTTATTTGAAACAATCCGAAATCGTACGTACGATCCTCTAAGTTTCCTCGATCAAGACCATTCACTTTTATTCATCGTTTTGAATCATTTCGATATCGTTTTCTAACTCACGTTGCCTATTCGCAAGTTGTCCGAACAAGATGCTCATTCGGGACATTCGAAGTCACGACCAACTAAACGTGACGCGTTCTAAGGCTTTGCGCGATCGCATCGCCTCGCCGACATACTCGCCGTTACTCGTAATCCTCAATCTTGCTCGAATGATTTCTAAGAAAATCCATACACCACTCATATTTGAGCCATCCATTCTAGTCCTCAATCATGTTCACGTCGTTCACTATGACATCCTTCAGATTCGTTCGACGAATCTCTAGCATAATCGCCCGTGCCGTATCGACGCACTAAGTCGTTCGCACTATTTCCTTGAAATCCAAGTCAATCCTCCGTGTACGCCTAAGCGTTAACTCGATAGTGTTCCTATCGATAGACACTCTAAGTGTAGCTTCATTCTCGACCGAGCGGTACTTGATATCGTTTGCAACTCGTTTGCACCAAAAGGTCGAGGTGCACGACACGCGAACTAAGTTGTGCCGCATAACCATCCCGTACGGACTATACTTCGAGTTTGCACTCTTAATTGCTAGGGTCAACGCATGACTAGTTGGACACGCACGCGATATGTTAACTTAGCACGTGTTTTCTATCGAGCCAAGTTTAACATCGTTCGGCACAAAGGCCTACAGATGCGTTCGGCGATAGCCTACCAATGCGTTTTGTTGAACGCTTGTATGAGCTTTTGAAAATATTTAGACTTATTGTATGGACATGCCGAGGGACATTCGAGAGAGAGCATACTTATTTTCCAATGACGAGCTTTCAAAACTGAGAATTTCGACGTGAAGTCCAAGGACGTAAAGCCGTGCTCTGATACCATTATGTCACGCCCCGCTCCCGTAGGAGCGATCGTCCTCGCTAAGGCGTGATGCCGCACGAGCCTAGATTGCTCTCGTGCAAGGCAGTTCCATAACGGCCGATTACAGCGACGGCGACGGGGTCGTCGCACAGAAGTCCAAAGCAGATACATTGAATATGCAGCAAAAATTTGAAGCAAGTACACATGAACACAAGTCATTCAAAAGAAGCTCTTTTATTGATATTGAATACAAGATTACATTTGTGGGCGCAAGGCCAAATTACAAGTCTCTCGCGCTCACTTTTCTCTCACGTACAATTCACTCTGCTCTCTCTCATCTCTCGATACAATTGCTTGAGCCAGTGGAAGCTTCGGAAGGCGATGTCCATACATTATGTCCTGTATAAGTCTTCAATCAACACGGCCGCACGCTTCGAATCGCCAAGGAACTCCGTGCCTCGACGCATCCAAGCAAGCTCCGCACCACGAGCTTCTACCTGTGCCTGCACATGAACACTGTGTGGGTGTCAGTACTCAACTGTACTGGTGGAGTGAGCTCCTCGCCCACCCATACATAACCGACACGTTCATTTACTTTGTGCAGCTTAAAACCCTTTTGATTGTCTTTTTAGTCTTGCCTTAGGATCAGTTGTTAAGATTTGACGTCTAACCAACTCGATGTGCAACGACATGGTCGTGCTATAATACCAACGTGTATTTCGATCGAGGCAGTGCCTCATCGCTAGGTTCTTGACCAAACTTCAACTCGGGACGGCAGGGTCGTGCCATTCTCTATTCGCGACTTAGACATATTCAAGACGATGCTACGCCGAGGAGCAACTTACGCGAACTCGGCCGTACCAAGACTTTCACTTAAACTCAAGTGCCTCTAGACCAATTCTCATACCAACGATTCAAGTGCCAAGGACGGCTATGGGACGACTCGTGCAGGTCGTGCCGCTAGACTTGATTTGTGCCTTAAGACCTTGCTTAGACTTGTATATGCTTCAAGATTGAGGGCGTGCCTCGCTAACTTATCAAGACTTATCCTGCTACTGCCTTGCGGCCTTCCGGGTCGACTCATTTGCTAACTTAAACAAGACTTGTGAAACATAGTGTCGATTCCATGAATATCCCGATGCCATCCATCGTACCAAGCACGGTGCCTATGCTGCAGCCCAGTCTTAGGCCCAGACCTTGTGTTACCGACTAGACCTGTATTCAAGCTCTAGACCCAAATCCAAAGGCATACACGCGGTGTGCCGCTATTGCCGACACATCTATATGAGTGGTCACTAGCAATTTCAAGCTATCTTGGACATGGCTCGTGGGATATCGGCCTATACCTACACGGATAGCTAGCCCGGTGGGGCCGAACTCTCCCATACGGTCATCCAGCATCCTACTTTGAGCCACACTCGCTTCCCGCGGGCCGAATGATCCTGGCGCCCCGGTGATCACTCGAGAAGACTACACCTTGTCGACAAGTTGCCCAATGACCATGCATACTCGATCTATCCAGTCTATCTAGTCCTTTCTCAATATGACCATGCATTCCTTCTTTTTATCGAGACTTAACGAGACTCCAAAGCCGCGGGACCGATCTCGTATGTGGGACATATCAAGACTTAGCGAGACTCCCAAGCCAGGGGACCGATCTCGTGTGCGGGACATATCATGAGTTAGCGAGACTCCCAAGTAGCGGGACCGATCTCGGCGACAACCAGTCGTATGGACTTCCTTTGTTCGTGGCAAGCTTTTCACTAAACCGACCGTAGCTCGTGCCTTAGACAGACCTGGTTCTATAGGCGACGCTATCGCTTAAGTCATATACTTTATATGACGAGCCTTGTTCTCAAGGGACTACGCGCCTTGACAACCGCAGATAGAGCAGGACAGTGCTAGAACTGGCTTCGATAGCCCAGCACAACTCTTATCTAACTTATTCGGGCAACGACTCGATGAGCGAAGGCTACGCCGAGCTCCGCATCGAGGGAACGTGCTATGCACGGGGTCGACTTGAACAACCAAGTTCGTGCCTAGACTTAGCCAACGAGCCGTGCAAGACGACTTAACTTACGGGATGTGCGAAGGCTATGCCAAGCCTTGCGGGATAGGACCGTGCATGCTTTATTAGCATTCATGCGGGCGACGCCTAAGACTTAGGCTGATTCGAGTGTTGGGGCGAAACGACGGGACCGTGCATGCTTCACCAAGCATTCACGCAGGCGACGCCTAAGGCTTAGGCTACTTCAAGTGTCGGGGCAACTTAGCAATTTAAGCCAACATCCTTCTCCCAAGCCACGGGATCGAAGGATCGAGTGTCATTTGAAAGCACGCTGAGCCGACTTCTGTTAAGACCGTGGGACAATTTACCATGTTCTAAGACATTCCGACCCGACGGGATTATTCCCTTAGCTATGTTGGTACGTAGCTTTTAGATTAGCCTACCAGTACAAGTTGAAAACATTGCGAGTTATTATGTGAAGGCTAAGATGAGGCAAGTTCACCGAAACTACCCCACCTGTGCGAGGAGTCGCCTCGGACGAGCGAGCCTTCGAGCAGCCGTTGCAAGGCTAAGTTCCAACGCCGTCGGCGTTTCGAATCTTCCGATTGACTTTGCGGGACGGGGCACTACAATATCGACTCTTGATGGAGTGCTAATGCTAATGTTCATATCTAGTGATTGCATGGTTATTTTATTTTCTTTCGCGAAATCAGCAGATATAAAACTATGTGTCGTACCCGAATCGGATAGTACTCGAGCAGGTATATTTTTATAGAGTAGTATACATGTTACAACAGCATCTGACTCAAGCGCCTCATCCCAAGTTAATGCATAGACTCGGCCTTGTGCTCCATGGCGTTGATTCTGCTAGTTCACTGGCACCGCATTTGCAGTGGAGGTATTTTATACGGATTTGAAACATTCCTCGGAGGATTTGGAACATTCTTTGGTGGTTTGTATTGATTTGGAACATTTTTGGGACAAAATAGACTTGTGTGGCCTATCTCGCCACACTTGTAGCAAGTTCTCGTGACACATTCGGTCATCTGGTGCCCACGCCTACCGCATCTGTTACAGTGTTGTCCGCCATGGCCCCTATTATTAAATGTGTTCGAATATTTTGATACTCCCGATCCTCCGACGTCGTTAGGACGATTGTTGAAGTTGTTATGGACGACAGACACGGCTCTTTACGATATACGGCCAAAGATACGCTCACTATCAAGAGCGGCATCGTAGGATTCGCGGTAGGTTCGACATCTTTGATTCATGACGTCCCTTCGTAGTTCGTCATTTAGGCCTTGTTGAAAACGTTCGCACCAGGCTTCCTTGTTGGGCAGAAAGGCACCGACAAACTTCGCGAGTTTTGAGAAGTTCGAATCATAATCATCAACTGTCATATTTCCCTGTCGTAACATCATGAACTCGTCTTCTTTTTGACGACGGACGGCGCGAGGAACGTACTGCTCTAGAAATGCTTCCTTGAATATTTTCTAGGAAATCGTAATATCGGTATCGGCTTCATAGATTTCATATTTCTTTGCTGTCCACCAGTCGTATGCTCTCAGTTGTAGCTGTAACTGATGGAACGGGGGATTCCCAAGACCCTTACTTTGTTGTGCGTATTGATCGATAGAAAGTTACACAGATTTAATACGTGTTCTAACCCTTCATAGGCGAAAACTAGGGTTCACGAATTATACCTGCGGTGGGAAGAAGACAAGTAGTTCCTGGCAATCTCGAGCGAACGACCCCAAGATCTTCTGCACGTATTCCTTCCTCGAGTTGGACGTCGTGTGAGCGACGATCTCCCAACCTTTTCTTCTCCTTGGCAGTCCTCTTCCAACCTTTTCTTCTCCTTGGCAGTCCTCTCTTTCTATTCTTACGTGAATCATGAATTTTAGAGAAAGCTTCAAATTTCTGATCAGTAATTTGGCGGCCAGAGAATAGAGGATATATATAGGCTACGGCAGGGACCATGAGGAGAAATTAGGGTTAGGCCTCCTAATGGATCTGGATATCCAGTGTTCAGTCTGAACACACAATCTAGGCCCATTAACAATAATTCGGTTCACTAATGAGCTATTGTTGCACTACCTCCCTAATCCCAAATTATGTTTGTGGGCTCCTTTTATTATATGCTCGTTTGACTCCCCATGTTAAGATATCGAATGTCCGTCGATCACATTAAGTTACTGACAACTATATTGATTCGACATCTTTTATCCTTAAGTAGTACCGCTCAACTTTATTTGTCATGTCGGATATAATCAACCTGCAGGGTTTATATGACAATCCTTATGAGCTCCTTAAGGGGACATCATCAACCCGATGTAGCGGGACATGGATTCCATTTATAATCAACAGTCCATCATGCATACAATGTTATTACCCAATTCATAGAGGTTGTTGACCCATAATGAATCTCACTCTTTCATGAGTTAAAGTAATGCACACTGCATATATATGCATGTCCGTTATTATATCCGGATTAAGAGTACAAGTATCCATAATAACATAGGTGTTTGTTCTCTTATGTAGTCAGTACAAAGAGAACAACCTCAAGTGGTCCTATTCAATACACACAAAGTGTACTAGTGTAAACATATAGTTAAGATAGACTAATACCAGATTACACTACAATATTTCTAATAGATTGTCCAAGTCCATCTAGGTTGTAAACTATTTATATATTCCATAGGAAACTAATAATATTATCTTCTGTGTGATACCACACACCATATTATCTACAATATAGAATATCAGACATTTGCATTAACACTTACAATAAATACAATATGCAAACATTTGCCTATATGATTCTCATTCAAAATTTAAGGAAATAAGGTTACTACAAAAGTGATGCTTTTAGTATATAACCCTAACAGTAACGTCGCACATGTTACCCTCTGGGACCTTCAATGCTAAGTATATTAATAAGTCCTCAATCTCCGCGAGCCACCCTACTATCACATCAGGATCTGCTCGGCCATTGAATTTAGGTGGGTTCATCTTGCGGAACTCCGTTGCTTTGAACAAGGAAGAAGAGTTTATCATTTGCGGTTGAACTTCTTCCTCGACTTCATCTTGAAAATCTTGTCTCTCTTCGGATACTAAGACCATTGCTTTGGTATTGCCCATCATCTTGCTTATGATTTGCGTTAGGCCGTCTAATTGCTTCTGATGCACACCAAATTGGGATTTGATTTGCATCTGAAGCTGTTGCTGTTGCAGCTCTATCAAATGCAGCATTTTCTCCATCGTAGTCTCGCTGGGGCTAGCACCCTTTGAACTCGACAAACTATCCACGTCGTTGGTTGCTGTGCCGAGATTATTTTTGTCACGACCCGCACCCTAGAGTAAGGGCACGAGAAGTGGGTACGTCCAGCCTACGCCGCAGTGTCGGCGGTAGAACGATGTCCTAGGTCAAACATCTAACAATATAAAGGTACCTGTACATTATATACACTCCGAATAGAGGTGACATAGCAAATACAGTCTCAATCACATCTAAGACAGAGCATGATAAAAGATAGATAAAATATGAAATCCACAAAGAGATACCGCAGATAGAAGTCTAAGTGTCTAAGATACACAAACCCAGAAAACATCTCAAATCTCAAATACAGTAATCCATAAAGTAAATACAACTCAAGACAACTAAAATAACTATCTATACAACCTCTACTGTGTGTCCTCTAGGCTAGCAGGCAACCTCAAAGCTATCTGTAAAATTTATCAACAGGTCCAGTCAGGACAGGAACGAGCACAATACATCTCACGCAGTTCATATCAAGTTAGAAAAAATAAAGCATGCAATAGAGTAAGATACATGAAACGCTGAAAGGGAATATATGAAGTAAAGGAGATAACTGTAAGGAAATATCTACTATAAATAGAGAACTAGCAGTGACTAGTGAGTCAGAGTAAAATATAAACATGTGAATGGCAAAGGAGATTCATGACTACAGCTAAGAGTGATTCATGACTACAGCTACTTGGATAATATTCACATGCCTATTTCTACTCCCCCATCCCCAATCAATACACAAGGATCTGTTTAAGTTATATTAAGATTCGTGAAACTTCACATGGCTCATAAAATGAGTGATACGTAAAGGTGATTCATGATGGCTCTGTGAACATGAGAGTACATGTGTCACAAGCGATTCGTGAATCAATGGAAGTATAGAGAAACGTGATGATTCGTGAAACGCACAAAACATGCAGTATCCGATGCTCCCGAGGGGGATAACATCTCATAAAAAGATCCATATAGTACCAATCAGTGCTACCAACGTGTCAGCATCAAGTAAAGTAATCTAGAGCAAGAATATAAATCCTGGCAAGTATGAAACGGTCAGAGAATGTACTCGCCTGATAACCTAAACAGCTGATAGGTATAGAGGTCCAAACTGAAGCCACGGAGTCCTATTTAGAGCAACACAAGTCAAGATGTATACGAGAGATGATAAATGAAATGTACAATGCATCTGCATGCTGTCTAGGTCAAACTAGACTAAAGTCAACACTTGGTCAACTCTAGTCAACCACACTAGTCAAATTAGGTCAACTAGGTCAAGTCCTAGCCCAAACAAGTCTAACAAGTCTCACTAGGCCTAACCAAGCCTAGGCTAGCACTCACACAATCACAAGACAATGTGAACCACAACAATACATAATATAAAACAGATTTTATATATATATATATATATATATATATATATATATATATATATATATATATATATATATATATATACATGCATATCCACATTACATACATATTTATATATGTAGGCATATGTTACATCATGCATATTTACATAGTTACATAGATATATACATTCATGCACATTTACATACATACTTTTATACGTTATATATGTTAACATTCATTACAATGCATTATATTTTACTTATACCTTTGATTGATTGATTCATTCATATATGACATTCATTCATGCATATTACATACTTACATGCATCTATACATTATATACATTGTATATAACATGTAAAAATAGAAGAGGAAAAAAGGGGGAAAAAACTGAAATGGAAAGGAAAGGGAAGAAAAATGTAAGGAAAAGAAAAAACAGTGGACATATACATGCTTGCATCATATATTCTACATTACCATACATGCTATTATTATATATTGTATTATATTATTTATATATTGTGCATTCATATCTATCATTACATGTATACCTTGCATTCATATCTAGCATTCATTATATACTTTCATGCATATATTGTATATCATTCTTTCATTCATGCATTTATGCATTGCTTACATACATTATATTAATTGCATTCCTACATGCTTGCATTCAACCATATATATACATTAATGTAAAGAGGATATATATCATATATATCATTTCATTCATCTAATATATCATGTATTACATACTCTATATTCATTTAATACCCATACTACATAGGCTCATAAGTTACACAAAATGCATATATCGTATAGTCACTCTTCTACTTAAAACCAATACTGTACCAATTGTGCCTCTACTAAATTCAAGGATTAAAGTATGTTGTAGCACTTCGTGTTAGCTTTCCGAAACTTCAAACGGATCGCATTTTCATGTCCGGAAGCTCCTGAAATCGTGAAAATACCGAAACACGTTCGTTTTTCGTACAGCTGACACTCAAATAATTCTACAGAAAGTTACAGAAAGAATTTGGCTTTTTAAAATATATATTTGGAAAGCTAACTTTGATACGGTTCTTTTTAAAAAAACGAAAGATAAATCGGAGTTCTAAGCTAAAAGTTATGACATTTCTAAGTTGCTTTGGTTAATAAAAACGTGGATGAATATTATGACGAATTTGAGTTGTTTTGGACAAGAGAACACATATAGGCCAAGATACTTGGATACAAACATAGGTATCCAAATGAAACTCATTCTAACCATCCGAACTAAGATCAATCCACTCTCTAACCATTCTAAAACTGAATTTAAATATCTTATCATACATACATACACATGGGGTGTCCTAATTTGGGATCTATCAAGTAGGACACAAGACAATATCTAAAATCCTCAAGAGAGCTCCAAATGGCCTCAAATTTGAATCTAAATGGGACAAATGCATAAGGATGGATCCTACGGATTCAAAACTAATTTATATGCAAAGAAAATCGATTTAGATGGTGGGTTTTACCTATTGGGAGTGGAATCCCAATAAAATCCTTTAGGACACGGCTCTGATACGAAGATCCCTCAAAGTGGACACTCCTTCTTACACTTCTCTTCCAATCCTTGGTAGCACCCTTCCCTTGGAGAATGAGAATGATTGAGGGAAGATTTGGTGAAGGAATGATTTGATTTGGAGATCAAATCAAAGGGAAGGCTCTCTAAAATTAGGGAAGAACAAAAGGAAAATAAAAGAGGCAAGATTGTAATGAATGAAATGAATCATTCTCCCTTAAAGGTGGCTGCCATAAAGAGTCCATTAGGGCTAATGAAAAATGTCCTAATTGTCCCTCTCTAGTCTCATATGGTTAAGTCTAGACTAGGTTCAAGTTTGGGGTCAAAATGATCTAGTTTTGAGTGTCTAACTTAACCATTCTAACATGATAAAAATTAGTCTAACTAACTAACTTAAATGTTGGGTTTTGTGGGCCATGCTTAACTTCCCATATAGAGTTTAAGCTACCCGGGTCACAATACAAGTCGGAACGAGACGAAACTCAAACCCGACTAAACAAATCCAATAAAAACAATATTAAAAATATAAAATTTTCCTAAAATGTTAAAATATAAAAAATGACCAAAATCATAATATATCAATTTAAATATTATTAAAATAATCTAAAATTCACCAATTAATCAAAATCCTAAATAATTCGAAAGTCACAAAATGACCAAAATACCCTTAGCCTAAAAAGTTGTAAATAGTCATTCTAATCACATGGTTAGGTCCACATGGTCATGGTTAGTCTCTAGGCTCAATAGTTCTAGGGTTCACTAGCTAACACATCAAAATTATAATTCACCAATTTTAAATAGTATTAAATTAATTAAAAATTCTTATAAATCATAAATCATATTATTAAATAATAAACTTTTACAAAAGTTCAAAATTATCCTCATTTTAGAAAAATGGGTGTTACAAGTCTACCCTCCTTAGAAAATTTCGTCCTCGAAATTAAAATGTTCCTACCCCTTCTAGGTCAAACCCCCACAATCAAAGTCTCAAAACTTCATCAATCATATAATTTAAAAGGACGACATACAAGGTCATGGCATACGGTGGTAATGAAAGTCTCATCTAGGTATACTAGTCACACTAGACCAAAACAATCATAGGGTATCACAACATACAAACAATCAAGGGTGTTGAACTAGAAAAGTTACAAAAACAACAATCATCAAGGCTGTAAGGCAGTCTACCATCCTATATGAAAACTGGTAATTATCAAAAATAAAATAAGATAACTACTAATCATCTATAAAGGGGTACTATTTAAGAAAAATCAAAACCAAAAGTTTAAGGAACGAAAGTCAATAACATTGAATCCAATCACAATATAATATATATAGAAAGAGAGAGTGTTAGAGAGGGAAAAGCTAACATTATGTAAAGGTTATGTGGTTAGTGTGTGTATGGGTGTATGTGGACATGTTCATATGGTTAGATAGTAGGCTTGTGTGTGTGAAATATACATCAAAGTGTATAGGAGGATTTGGGTCTCAAAACAATAGCTATCAAGTTACATTATTCATGGCATATTGGTTATACATTCTACAAGGCACAAGCTATTTACTCATAACATGCATGGCTAACCATATATATATGTATATCTATATGTATAGAGAGGTAGAGATTTAATTATGTATCTATATACATTATAACATGTATACATAAACTATATATATAAAATATATATATATATATATATATATATATATATATATATATATATATATATATATGTGAACATAACATGGAGATGAAGGGTTAGGTTTACATGTCAGTTGTGAACATTAGTGTAGAGTGTCAAGTGTACATGGGTTAAAACTTGAAATGAAGGGTTCAATCATTCAGTTTAGTTCAACATTACATATTAATCCAAAATTGAACTACACATTTGAAAGCAATTTAAAAATGTTAACATGTATTCAGTTTTCAGAATTTTGGAGAAATTCGAACATCAAAACCAACCCAACATTTACCACAACCACAACCTAACATGTAAGAGTATGAAACCTAACATTATATCCCTACATACAACAATGTATACGGCTCAAAATATTACATTTAAAAAAACTGCAAATTGACTAATCACTTAGAATTCAGGCTTAAAGGGTTAATATGCACACAGTCTCATATTTAACAAATTCAAACACAAAACTCAACCAATTTCTTTAAAACTTGAAACCCTGTATATAACATACATGTGCAGTGATGTAAACAACGACTAATAACATAAAATTTACATTTAATTTACGAATTTAATCTGGAAAACAGAGAACTAGTCACTAATACTGTACTATATTAGAAATATTAGGATTTTGAGAAATTAACATCAAACATATTAATATGTATTTAGATAGGTTGGTAATCAAGTGTAGCATGCCTGTGTCAGGCAAGTATCTGTGTCCACTATATATATATATATATATATATATATATATATATATATATATATATATATATATATATATATATATATATATATATATTTAAGGTAATACAAGAAATAATGGCAAGAAGAAAATAATGATAAAATCTGTTCTGCTTATCTGTTTAAAAGAAGGAACCATTTTGAAACCAGAGCTATAATATCAAATCCAAGATAAGGTCTAGCAAAATTATCGATTCATTGTATTAAGAAGAAATTCATAGTAAGAAGTTACACAAGATTTATAATACAGCTAAAGCTACCCCTAAGTTAAATAATGAGAAGCAAAACAAACAAAACAAACAATAATTCTTTTTTTTTTTTAGAATGACTGAAACAAAAGTAGAGAAAACATATTCAAGAACATTTAAGGTACAATCTGATAATCATATGCGTCTATCCAAAATCATGGTACTCTAAATCCTCGTCATACTAGTAAGCAAGGCTACAATAATCACAAAGTCCTCGACTTAGGCACATACCTCTAGAATTATGGTATTTAAAATTTTTGCGATGCCGCTAGCTTGGCTGCGAAAATCTTAAATTCCCACACCCGAGAAATATATCCAAAGTCAGACTATATGTCCTCATCATGCTGACTAATGTGACTGTAGAAGACTAGATTCCATAACTTAGATGACCTAGCCCATA
This sequence comes from Iris pallida, assembly GCA_029216955.1. Classification (NCBI taxonomy): domain Eukaryota; kingdom Viridiplantae; phylum Streptophyta; class Magnoliopsida; order Asparagales; family Iridaceae; genus Iris; species Iris pallida. Next base: position 225,576 of record JANAVB010033220.1, on the reverse strand, counting down.
ATTTCATCTTGACAAAAATTAAATTAAATCAACAATGGATACCCAAAAATCAAATTCATTAACTAACTAAGAAAGATAAATATAAACTATTAGAATAAAATTTAAGATATTTTATAATGAGATTCTCAAGGGTCATCCCAGAAATCTCTCAAGGGATCCTAACTGTAATTGAGTACCTTCAAAAATATATCATAATCCTACTACAGGCTGTAGTGGTACTCTAGTTCGAATACCACTACACAAACTCGACCTGCATGGACCACCACTAAAAACGTGTCACGACCCGCACCCTAGAGTAAGGGCACGAGAAGTGGGTACGTCCAGCCTACGCCGCGGTGTCGGTGGTAGAACGCTGTCCTAGGTCAAACATCTAACAATATAAAGGTACCTGTACAGTATATACACTCCGAATGGAGGTGACATAGCAAATACAGTCTCAATCACATCTAAGACAGAGCATGATAAAAGATAGATAAAATATGAAATCCACAAAGAGATACCGCAGATAGAAGTCTAAGTGTCTAAGATACACAAACCCAGAAAACATCTCAAATCTCAAATACAGTAATCCATAAAGTAAATACAACTCAAGACAACTAAATTAACTATCTATACAACCTCTACCGTGTCTCCTCTAGGATAGCAGGCAACCTCCAAGCTATCTGTAAAATTTATCAACAGGTCCAGTCAGGACAGGAACGAGTACAATACATCTCACGCAGTTCATATCAAATTAGAAAAAATAAAGCATGCAATAGAGTAAAATACATAAAACCCTGAAAGAGAATATATGAAGTAAAGGAGATAACTGTAAGGAAATATCTACTATAAATAGAGAACTAGCAGTGACTAGTGAGTCAGAGTAAAATATAAACATGTGAATGGCATAGGAGATTCATGACTACAGCTAAAAGTGATTCATGACTACAGCTACTTGGATAATATTCACATGCCTATTTCTACTCCCCCATCCACAATTAATACACAAGGATCTGTTCAAGTTATGTTAAGATTCGTGAAACTTCACATGGCTCATAAAATGAGTGATACGTGAAGGTGATTCATGATGGCTCTGTGAACATGAGAGTACATGTATCACAAGCGATTCGTGAATCAATAGAAGCAAAGAGATACGTGATGATTCGTAAAACGCATAAAACATGCAGTATCCGATGCTCCCGAGAGGGATAACATCTCATAAAAAGATCCATATAGTACCAATCCGTGCTACCAACGTGTCAGCATCAAGTAAAGTAATCTAGAACAAGAATATAAATCCTGGCAAGTATGAAACGGTCAGAGAATGTACTCGCTTGATAACCTGAATAGCTGATAGGTATAGAGGTCCAAACTGAAGCCACAGAGTCCTATTTAGATCAACACAGGTGAAGATGTATACGAGAGATGATAAATGAAATGTACAATGCATCTGCATGCTGTCTAGGTCAAACTAGACTAAAGTCAACATTTGGTAAACTCTAGTCAACCACACTAGTCAAATTAGGTCAACTAGGTCAAGTCCTAGCCCAAACAAGTCTAACAAGTCTCACTAGGCCTAACCAAGCCTAGGCTAGCACTCACACAATCACAAGACAATGTGAACCACAACAATGTATAATATAAAATAGATAATATATATAAATACATACCTTCATGCATACATGCATATCCACATTACATACATATTTATATATGTAGGCATATGTTACATCATGCATATTTACATAGTTACATAGATATATACATTCATGCACATTTACATTCATACTTTTATATGTTATATATGTTAACATTCATTACAATGCATTATATTTTACTTATACCTTTGATTGATTGATTCATTCATATATGACATTCATTCATGCATATTACATACTTACATGCATCTATACATTATGTACATTGTATATAATATGTAAAAATAGAAGAGAAAAAAGGAGGGAAAACTGAAATGGAAAGGAAAGGGAAAGAAAATGTAAGGAAAAGGAAAAATAGTGGACATATACATGCTTGCATCATATATTCTACATTACCATACATGCTATCATTATATATTGCATTATATTATTTATATATTATACATTCATATCTATCATTACATGTATACCTTGCATTCATATCTAGCATTCATTATATACTTTCATGCATACATTGTATATCATTCTTTCATTCATGTATTTATGCATTACTTACATACATTATATTAATTGTATTCCTACATGCTTGCATTCAACCATATATATACATTAATGTAAAGAGGATATATATCATATATATATCATTTCATTCATCTAACATATCATGTATTACATACTCTATATTTATTTAATACCCATACTACATAGGCTCATAAGTTACACAAAATACATATATCGTATAGTCACTCTTCTACTTAAAACCAACACTGTACCATTTGGGCCTCTACTAAATTCTAGGATTAAAGTATGTTGTAGCACTTCCTGTTAGCTTTCCGAAACTTCAAACGGATCACATTTTCGTGTCCGGAAGCTCCCGAAATCGTGAAAATACCGAAACACATTCGTCTTTCGTACAGCTGACACTCAAATAATTCTACAAAAAGTTACAGAAATAATTTAGCTTATTAAAATATATATTTGGAAATCTAACTTTGATACGGTTCTTTTTAAAAAAATGGGAGATAAATCGGAGTTCTAAGCTAAAAGTTATGACATTTCTAAGTTGCTTTGGTTAATAAAAACGTGGATGAATATTATGACAAATTTGAGTTGTTTTGGACAAAAGAACACATATAGGCCAAGATACTTGGATACAAACATAGGTATCCAAATAAAACTCATTTTAACCATCCTAATTAAGATCAATCCACTCTCTAACCATTCTAAGACTGAATTTAAATATCTATTTAAACTATTATCATACATACATATACATGGGGTGTCCTAATTTGGGATCTATCAAGTAGGACACAAGACACATATCTAAAATCCTCAAGAGAGCTCCAAATGGCCTCAAATTTGAATCTAAATAGGACAAATGCATGAGGATGGATCCTATGGATTCAAAACTAATTTATATGCAAAAAAAATCGATTTAGATGATGGATTTTACCTATTGGGAGTGGAATCCCAATGAAATCCTTTAGGATACGGCTCCGATACGAAGATCCCTCAAAGTGGACACTCCTTCTTATACTTCTCTTCTAATCCTTGGTAGCACCCTTTCCTTGGAGAATGAGAATGATTGAGGGAAGATTTAGTGAAGGAATAATTTGATTTGGAGATCAAATCAAAGGGAAGACTCTCTAAAATTAGGAAAGAACAAAAGGAAAATAAAAAAGGCAAGATTGTAATGAATAAAATGAATCATTCTCCCCTAAAGGTGGCTGCCATAAAGAGTCCATTAGGGCTAATGGAAAATGTCCTAATTGCCCCTCTCTAGTCTCATATGGTTAAGTTTAGACTAGGTTCAAGTTTGGGGTCAAAAGGATCTAGTTATGAGTGTCTAACTTAACCATTCTAACATGATAAAAATTAGTCTAACTAACTAACTTAAATGTTGGGTTTTGTGGGCCATGCTTAACTTAATATTGGGTTCCATATAGAGTTTAAGCTACCCGGGTCACAATACAAGTCTGAACGAGACGAAACTCAAACCCGACTAAACAAATCCAATAAAAACAATATTAAAAATATAAAATTTTCCTAAAATATTAAAATATGAAAAATGACCAAAATTATAATACATCAATTTAAATATTATTAAAATAATCTAAAATTCACCAATTAATCAAAATCCTAAATAATTCGAAAGTCACAAAATGACCAAAATACCCTTAGCCTAAAAAGTTGTAAATAGTCATTCTAATCACATGGTTAGGTCCACATTGTCATGGTTAGTCTCTAGGCTCAATAGTTCTAGGGTTCACTAGCTAACACATCAAAATTATAATTCACCAATTTTTAATAGTATTAAATTAATTAAAAAAATTTATAAATCATAAATCCTATTATAAAATAATAAACTTTTGCAAAAGTTCAAAACTACCCTCATTTTAGAAAAGTGGGTGTTATAATTTTTATTTTTCTTTGTCATTCCTACAAACAATATAAACCCGTTAGTATTTTTACAAAATATCTACGGGCTTACCTGTGTAGAACTTTTATTTCACGCATCATGTCGACAAGCATTCAATCGAGTAATCGTAACCAACATTCCAAATAAAACATTTTTTAAAATTCTGAGGAAACATAACTGAGCTCTGATACCAATTTGTCATGCTCCGATTCGACAAACCATTCGTCTCCGTTAGAATTATGCCGAATCGATCGTCCTCGCTAAGGCGTAATGCCGTACGAGTCTGAAATTGCACTCGTACAAGGCACGAACGTTACGTTTGATCGTTATATTAAAACACCAAGTTAAAACTTCACAAATCACATCAGAATTGAACACGCAGTTTAGGAAGATAGAAATATACTTTTCATTCATAGCTTGCAACGAAGTGCAAGTCGTAATTACATTGGATGCCGTTACGGCTATATTGATTGAAACATAAGAAATATACTCGACAAGCTGTCTGAACTAATACTTGTCGTTCCATACATTCGCCCTTTTATACATAAGCCTTCGATGAATTGGCTTTAAAATACTTTCTGAATAGGATACTTTTTGAATATGAAGAGCTTCAAAATGCTTCTCCGAACTTCAGCTTCAGTCTAGAGCTCCCGCAACACCTGGGGAGTTGGAGGAGGGGGTTAGCACACTTGCTAAGTAGACGGGACGAACCCACTCGTCTAAACCGACTCTGATTGTTAAGGTAGGCATGCTTTAGAGTTTTCTTTCAATTTAGAACTAAATGAATTCAGTTCATATCGATAGCCATCTTTGAAGTAATAAAGCATACAGTGAAACATAACAATTTTTCACAATTCTTACCACGGCTGTGCTCGTCCCTGCATAAAAACAGAGATAATATTTACTACCTACATAAGACAATAGGTGAGCATGCTACTATCTTATATGTGCGGTCACTGGTGTTACATACCACTTGGGACTATCTCAACGACATTTCGGCCCATTCAGTCTAGGTTGCAAGCCTGACTGACGGTCTCGCAATACATCAGTGCCGAAGCACGATTATTCATTCCCCCTAGGTCGATTCGATACCGATGCCCTGGATACCGATTCGAGAAAAATCAAACTTGTGCACAAGCCGTCCATGACCATTCCAATGTGTGAATAGTTTAATATATGCAAACAGATTTGTATAGCACGGACATTATTGAACGATATTATCATTTCTCCCAACTCATGCAATGATTCATTTTCCCCAAAGTCGTACTTCCGATTTAGCATCCCGTAGGCACCAAATTGCCCGAGGCATCATAAGCCACAATTGATATTTCATATTATTTTGTAGTACGTGAAATAGTCTATCTTTTTACTAGAACCTTAAACTTTCTCATTTTGGTGCGAAACTTATATTTTCAGAGTAGATTACTCTAAATCGATACGTTTTTCCTAAGTTCTTTATCTTAGTGGATTGACATGCATTTAACTTGGCATCATCGATTTGAATAAGTTCGAAGCAAAAGAATTTCGTTTGCGGGATAGAGTAGAAAAGAAGGGACCGAACCACCCACCAAATATTCGATCGTACCGATAGTCGAAGCACTTCACAACGTTCAAGCTTCAGTTACGCGAGCTCCTGCAATGGCACCAACACTTAGTCAGAATTCCTTCTTTAATCCTTCGTTTCGAAATTCGTAGAATGCAGTCAGAAAACGACGCGAAAACACATTCATCAAAACCAAGCGACGAAAGCTCCAAGAAAACCATACAGCAGTCCGGTCCCATCGAAGGGACTCTTATATAGAGCTCACTCGCCGAAACGCAGCTTGCTGCATCTTGGACTTATTCTAACAGAAGTCATTGCATTAATTGGATCGATTCTCGTAATATTCGTCCAAATCGATTTGATCGATGCCGCAAGGTGTTATCTTTTACCAAGCTCAGCGATCGAGTCAAATGACCATCTAAGTTTTCAACCGATCTGACTCGGCGTAAGCATATTACGGAGTCCGCCGCCTATCGGAAGCGGGGCACTACAGGCCGAGTCGGCACAAATTTGAGTAGGCCGGACCGGGCCCCTTGGGCCCATAAACTATAGCGGGCCGGGCTATAGGTGGAAAACTAAAGCCCAGCCCGACACGTGACCCACGACACGGTGGGCTTCGGGTCGGGCCATGCCAGGCCGAGCCGGGCTGGATCAGGTCGCAGTGGAGGCCAAGATTGGAGATGTAGGAACAATTAGTAGTGAAGAGGCTACCACCTCTTTGCTGTCAGCAAGTTGTTGTTTCCTACTTCATTAAACACTATTGTAGTTTAATGAAGAGGACTCACTACTAGTTCAGTTCATACATTCATTTCATCCAATTCAATTTACTACTACACTCTATATAATCATAATAATAACAGAGGCCACCACCACTTGCACTTGTTGGTTTAGGCAGTGTCTTGTCTTAGCTAGAAAAGTAGTATTTGTTGTGTACATGTTTTTCTTTTCTTTTCTTTTCTTTTACTTGTGAAAGTGACAACACTGTTGTTAGCTGGTAGGATTTGGGACAAATCAAAGAGATTGTGCAAGGGATATTGCAACCGGGTTGAGTTTAGGGTAGGGTCGGGCCAGGTCGGACTTGGGCTTCGGACCGGGTCGGGCTTGGACTTCAGGCCGGGCCTATATTATGGGCCGATATATGTGGGCTCACAATTAATCGGACCGGGCCGACACCTGGGCCAATTTTTTGGACCGGGCTCGTACCGTGCTAGGCCGGCCCGGCCCAATTGGCAGGTCTAGAGACAAGTGGCTGAAAAAAACCAAGAATAGGTTTCTCATTGGTTTTTTCTATAGGCACAACAAAAAATGCTTGGGAGCAGCCCTTACTTGGGGGCAGCCCAAGAAGGTAGAGAATTTGCTAGGGGGCACCCAAAACTTGCTAGGGGGCAGCCCAACCCCCCAAACCCTTTATTTCACTTTTATTTCCATTTTACACTCTCTCTCCTCAAGAAGAAAAAAAAGCTCTCTCCCTCTCCCTCTCCTAAAACCCTAATTTTTTCTTCTCCACCACTCCATTCTCAATCCCTCCACCAAGATTTCTTCCACAACCTTCTCGAAGAGATGACACACAAGTCAAAGTAATCAGAATCCAGGTACGTTCTTCCCTAATTTCTTTGAGAATTTTGTACATTCGAAACCCTAGAATTTTTTTAATTCTTGAAAAAGTTTTGATAAAATAGGTTTATAATCTCTTTTACGTTCTCTTCCCTAATTTTCGAACACAAGAAATCCCAATTTTATGTTGAAACCCTAACCCTAAAATACGACAAACTAGGATGTCGTTGTGGCAGCTCGGGTCTTACAACAGTAGGACTGCCAGGCATGTGGCAGTCCTAATGAAAATCAGGACTGCCACAGTCCTGGCAGTCCTCTTGTGAAAGAGGACTGCCAGGGCTGCGACAGTCCTAATTTTTATTAGGACTGCCTCATGCCTGGCAGTCCTACTGTTATGACATATGGGGGTGGGTAACTACATGTTGTTTCTATTATTTAATAAGTGTATGTTGTCATGCAATCTACCGGCCGCTAACAAAAGAATACGGCCTACCGTGTCAATGCAGAAGGAACGTACGGAACATCCTCTCGAGCGTCCGATAACAATTTCTGAACCGGCACCCCAAGCTCGGTCTCGGACATCGCCACCGGTACGTCAAGATCGATCGAAGCAACGAGCTCCTACTCCTACGCCTCCTTCCGATGACGATGATGACGACGTGCCAATTGCCCGACTCCTATCACGTCAAGACGATTCTGCTCCATTTGAGGAGGTCGGTCCTTCTGAGGAGGCCGGTCCTTTTGAGCCGCCTGTCCGTCCGCCCGATTGTTCAATGTTGGTTTCTTTTGAGAACCATATTGCGTATAAAATATGGAAGAACCCGATATGTACATGACGTTTGTAAGCTACCAGTTTAGTATACTATATATATATATATATATATATATATATGTATTTCATAATTAATATGTTTTTCTGTTGTTCGATATACAGAGGACATATCGTATCCTTAGGGCTGTGAGTCACGGGAAGAAAACCGTGTCTTGGCAGTTTACAAGCTTATCACAGGCCGACCAGAGCAAAATCATACCGAGCAGCTTGCACAATTTGGCACAAAACGCCTACCGGACAATGGATAGTGCCCTCATATCCGCCTTTGTGGAGAGATGGCACCTGGAGACCAACATATTTCATCTCCCAGCAGGAAAGATGACCATTACACTTGACGACATCTACCAGACATTGGAGCTGCCAGTGACCTGGCGCGTAATGACAATAGAACATTACACGAATAAGAAATCCGTGAAATGGTACGAGAAGATCGTCAACTTCGTCTCAAATCACCTTGGAGTTCCGGCTACGAGTTTTACAACTCTACCAGGCTTCAAGAAGTCGTACAAAATTCCTCTATCATTTCTGGTGGACCAGTTCATGGATATGGAGGTGGATGACGATAACGATGATACGGTCGACGCGGTGGCCCATGCGTATATGTTGTTTGTCCTAGGAACGGTCGGCATTCCGGACAAGTCCGGAACGTTGATACATGCTAGGTACATAATCAACTTATCTGAAGTGGATGACTTCATTGATATATCCTTGGAAAGCGGTATCCTAGCCAATCTTTACCGCGAGCTCGGCATCGCATCCCGTGTCGGGACTAAAACAATGGCCGGCTGTCAGACTCTGCTACATGTAAGAAAACTTCTAACAATTTAATCTTGTATACTTCAATTTGTAGTTTAATTTTTTACTATTCATTTATAAATTGAATAGGCATGGATATACGAGCACTTTCTGATGCTTAGACGGGCTGACTTGAACCCAGAGTATGTTGAACATCTTCCTAGAGTGTGTCGATGGAGGCCATCCCAGCTGGAAACCAAAAATTGGAAAACACTGGCTTCTATTCGTGAAGTATTAGACAATTTGGTACCAGAAGAGTTACTAATTTTTGACTTTTTCATGTTAATTTTGTTTTGTTGTTAACTGTTTTCCTACATATTTTTTGGAATCCATACCGGGATTTACGTGAGCTGAATCGTGAGGTCCAACCAGTTTCTTTATTTCATGGCATGATCACATGCTATGAAATCACGGAGCCGTACATGCCCGATAGATTACTTCGTCAGTTTGGTTTCATGTAAACTGTGTCGAAGCGCACACTATGGCTGTTGGAGCCTCTGCGCGGAACCCAACCTTTAAATTACAAACAGGCGGATTTCGACTGGGTGACCGACTTTTACTCCGAGTGGCAACAACATGTACTTCGAGAATCTGAAAGACGACCGGTCACCCAGATGGCCGACTGCAGCGAGGACTACATGTCGTACTTCCTGGTGGTCGGACATCCTAAGTTGTCGAACCATACCAACCCGGGTCCCGTGACCGTTGGAGCAATTGGAGCTCTTCCTTCCAAAAACGTCTTGTATACTGGGTTGGTGAGGATGGTGAGTTCCGTATTTGTAATAAGACTGAGATTTCCATGTTTGTAGACTTAATTTATTTATACTTTCATTTTCAGTCTCAAAAGGTGAAGGAATTGGCCCAGACACTCTGGAGAGGTTGCCAAAGTGACACTAGTATCGCGGTCTCCAACGAGCTTGATCGTATCGACGACATGGTCGACTTTCCCTTCATGAACATAGGGAGTCTCGTTCAAAGGCCCGGCATGATATATAGATGGATTTGGATATTTTTCTTGTTTCAAACTTAAGTTGGATGTGGAATAGTTACGTACTTGTGATGAATTATTGTAAATATTTTGCTTGTTTGAAACTTAATTTGGATGTGGAATGTTTGAAACTTAAACAGTTGTGATGAATTATTATAGTTGTGATGAATTATTGTGATGATTTATTGTAGTTGGATTATTGAGTTTCTTTATTGTGATAAATCTTAAGTTGTGATGAATTATTGTTGTTTATGTACTTGTGATGAATTGTTGTTTTTTATGTACATAGTATCAGTATCAGGACTGCAAGCACCCTGGCAGTCCCTTGCAGTCCGACTTCAGTGTAGGACTGCCAGGGGGGGTGGCAGTCCTAACTCTAATACTCTGTGACAATTTGATTCACACAGGAAACTCCATACGGAGTTTGATAGGTAGGACTGCCAACCCTATGGTAGTCCTACACTGAAGCATGACTGGCAGTCCTACCTAAACCTTGCTGCCTAACTAAAACTTGTTGTTACAGCAAGTTTTGGATAGGACTGCCAGCACCCTGGCAGTCCAACACTGAAGTAGGACTGCCATGGGGGTGGCAGTCCTAACTATCAAACTCTGTGACAATTTGATTCAAACATGAAAATCATCACAGAGTATTAGAGTTAGGACTGCCACACCCATGTCAGTCCTACACTGAAGTAGGACTGCCAGGGAGCTGGCAGTCCTAACTAAAACTTGCTAGTTACAACAAGTTTTAGTTAGGACTGCCAGCTCCCTGGCAGTCCTACTTCAGTGTAGGACTGCCATGGGTGTGGCAGTCCTAACTTTAATACTCTGTGACAGAGTTTCTCAAACTGAAACGCTGTGACAGTCCTACTTTTGTCGCATATAATTGCACTCAGGTACACTCATATAACACAGATAACACACAGGTAACCACATATAACACAGATAGCACACAGGTAACTACATATAACACAGATAGTACACAGGTAGGCACATATAACACAGGTATAACACAGGTAAACACATATAACACAGGTAGCACACAGTAAACACATATAATTCAAAATTTACTGTATAACACAGATAGTGGACACAGGTAACACAGGTAGTGGACTTCATATTTCACTGTATACAAAAGTGGACTTCATATTTCACTGTATACACATGTAACAAATTTACTGTATAACACAGGTAACACAGGTAGCACACAATAAACACATATAACACAGATAGTAGACTTCATATTTCACTGTATACAAAAGTGGTCCTCCATATACAAAATGTCAAACTGTAAATATATCTATACTTAGTCGATTTCGACGTCGTAGTGGTCAGCAGGTAAGTCTCTTGGCTCCTCAATCTTCAACAACTTCTTACAATGGTTGATCTAATCAAAGAAATGTGTGGTCCAAGCGATGGCTTCGAGTGGTGCTCTTTTGTACCAAACTGTTGAAGGTGGAGGAATCGGAGAATGAGCGATCATCTTTAGTATAACGAAGTGATCCCCGATCAGACCTATAGTACATAGGTTAGACACTCCGTGGTCCGTCGGAGGAGCGCACATCGAAAAGAATGTATTGTTAATATCCGACGAGATAAGTACAACATGTATCATGTACCTATTAGCAAATAAATAGCCGGCAGACGGGACTGACATGTAGTTGTCTTTTCCGGTAACAATGTCGGTGCAAGGGATACTTAACAACAAACTTGCAACCGTTTCTTCGCTTAGGATGCGGGAGTAGAATGGAAGACGAGTCTCTAACTCCTCGTACAGATCCTGCCTCACCCGTCTCCATCCATCTTTGTCATCATAACCAAGATGCCTTGCAAGCGCATAAAATCCGCAATGGCCATCACCGGGGACATCGACAATAGACCAAATGTAACTTCGAAGCCCAGGTTAAAATTTGTCAATATACAAACTCATTGTTTGGCTTGCAACGGTATCTTCTCTTAAGAGGTCCATTTTCTCTAATTTTCGGCGAACGACAAGCTTGATCTTCCGTGCAGGCGAAGGTTGCTGTAAGATTCGTTCAACATGCTCAAAGGACGATAGATCTCTCTTAGTCGACTCCAGCCTTCTCTTCTGTGAACTAGTCAATCTTGTTTGAGGCCTGCCTTTAGGATTGGAAACAACGGACGGCTCATGCATTCTAGTAGTCACCAGACATGTAATTTCTTAGATTTTAAGCTCAATGGACATCTGTTCCGCTCCTACTGAGGCACACCACCTTGCGTGGAGAAGTTTCACTTGTAGCAAAGAGAAGAAATCATCGTCCGTCTTCACCAAGGGCATCATAGACAACTGCCTCCAACGTTGATCGACAGCATCTACTGGAATATGAATAGATTCACAGCGATATTCATTAATCTGATGTGCACAAGGGGGGCCCAGTGTATGTCGATATATACACCCACAAATCTCGGGATCAAACCCGACAAACTTTGACCTTTCAATCTCATCAACTATTAAGGCCAACGCCTTGTGAGATACCATGCGCATTAAAGCATCTAAGAGTACTTCCTTTCTATGCTCATGCTTGACTATATTCAAACTCATCTCAAATGATGCCATAATTTCATTCACCGCCCGGTCTACTGATAAATGTATAGCTTGCCAAACAGAGACAAAGTTGTCGAGAGATGATTTTAGGTGCCTTTTCAATAAAGAGTGTGCTCCTTCGACACGGTTGGTAGTTGTCGTGCTGTAATGCTTCACCACATTCGACCATGCTAAGACGAATTGTTCTTTGTGCGATTCAAGCCATGTATCTTTGATGTAACAAATGCATGTCGGCTCCCTCGCCTTCCACTTTTGCTTGAACAAGTACCATGCGGCGTCATAACTGGCAATCGTAGAGGCTTGCCATACATAATTCCAATCATTGTAGAATTCGTCAAAAATCTGCATGTCGATTTTACCATCCTCCTTCCGAAACTTCAACTTACATTGGGCTTGAATATTACGATTGACATGCCAAGTGCATAGCAATGTATCCGCTTGAGGAAAAATAATGCGAATAGCATTAATTAGGGCATACTCTCTGTCGGTAACAAATACTGACGGCTCTGTATGACCAGTGTAAAGTGTTTTCAGTTTCTCCAACGCCCATGTGTAGTCTTCAAGTTTTTCACTCTTCATGAAGCAAAATGCCACTGGAAATGTTTTTTAAGTAGAGGTGAACTCGACAACATAAAAGAGAGGTATCTTGAACTTATTAGTCTTGTACATGCAATCAAGGACTAACACGTCGGCAAAAGACCTGGCCAAACTTGTACAATCGGGATGAGCCCAAAAGATTGAAATTACTTCATTACTCTGGGAATGTCTTCTATGGAACTCAACATAATGATTATCGGCAAGCAACTTGAGCACTTCTTGCATCGCCATTCTTGATTTTGTCCGGACAGCGTTTGAAAAAGATAGGGCGTTGTATATTGACTTCATTGTAGACTTGTTCTTCTTATCTTTATGTCATATGACAGAATATATTTGTCTCGGTGCAACTCCGAAGGTGGACAAGTCTTCGACTATCTTCTTCTCTGTATTGTTCAACCGTCCGACATACGGATGACCCAATAGTGTCTCGGCAATCTCATGGTTGTGGGTTCCATTCTTCACTTCTACTGTCAATTTTCCTTCTTCTTCGTTTCTAATATGTATCGTGAATGGACAACCACATTTTCTCGTTCCAACATTTCTTCTTAGAACTTTACTTTGGATAACTGTGTTTTTCTTGTGCGTTATGAACACACCACCTCTTTCACAACCAACCACCACAGTTTGTCGTCCCGGTCGATTTTGGGCCGATCTGGATATCACTAGAACTATGTATTTTTCCATCCAACTTCTCGACACCAATGTACCACACCCTCGCTTGATTCAAAACATAGATCGGTCTAGAATAAATGGGCTACATTGACTGCAATTGGAGCCGGTACCGCAAAATCGGAAGATCTCAAGTCCTACAATAAAACTTAAAAGTTAGTACAATTAGACAACATCCTAAAGCAAATAGGTTTCATAGATTAGGACCGTACATAAGATTGGTGTCCATAAATAACAAATTGTGTTAATAGCAAGACCGTCTTATGTACAGCAATTGGTGTCTATAAATATCAAACACCTTTACTGACTAAAACTTTGCATTCAGGTATCACAGACTAGGACTGCCAGAGTGGTGGCAGTTGTAGCATCCAGTTTCCCAAATAAGGGTAATTTTGAAATTTCGTGTTTATAATTATTTTAATAATAATATTTAATTTATGATATGATTTTTGGTGATTTTAAATCATTTTAAATTTTTTTTAAATTAGTGACTTATGGTTTTGACGTTTTGCTAGTGAAACCCTAGAGACTGTTTGACCTAGAGCCTAACCATGTGATTATGATATTTTAATATCATTTTTGGCCTAAGAATATTTTTGCATTGACCTCTTTGAATTATTTTGATATTATTTTATTATTTATGATATTATTTTGGGGTTATTTGAGTCGGATTCGAATTTCAACTCAATCCGATTTAAAACGGGGACCCGGGGGTAGTTTGACTCTAGTGGGACCCACACACTAGTTAGGCATGACCCACATGATATTAATTTTAGTCCACATGATAGAAATATTTTAGTTAGAGGTTAGACTAATTATTATGGATAAGGTTAGTGTGATTAGAGACTTTAGAATGACTCATTTAGCCCCAACCAATTAGCCCTTTCCTAATACTCATAGAATAGGTTAGTGGGGGCATTTTGGACCTTACCATAATAGGACAAATAGCCCCATATGGCCAGCCACTTTGGGAGAGGATAGGCTCAAGTTCATTTTATTATTCTCATCCACACTCTCTCTCTTGTTCTTCCCCAAATTCCTAGAGAGCAATTCCTAGCAATTTCTCCACCAAATCCTTCCATTTCACCACCAAATCTTCTTCTTTCCTTCTCCATTCTAGCCAAGGAGGAAGCTACCCAAGTTTGGGAGGATTCGGAGCTCGTTCGTGTCCTTTTGGAATCTCTACGTGTCGGTGTCGCTTCGGAAAGGCGTTTCTTCGATTCGATCTACCGGGAGGTATAAATCCCTTCTCCTTTTCATTTCCTCATACATATAGGTCTATTTTGAACCTATAGGAATGACCCCCATGGTTGTATCTCTATTTGTGTCCATTTTGTGTCCATTTGGAGGTCATAGGAGTGTCCTTTGTGTTGTGGTTGTGTCCATGTGGGAAAATCCCAAATTTGGACACACTATGTGTTGTTGTTATGTATGAATAAATTATTACATATTTAATCTCATATTTTTGTATTGGAGATGTGTTCTATAGTGTCTCATATATATATATATTAGTGTAGAGAGTGAGTTCTTGATATATTATGTTATATACTTGTGTTCTTTTGTCTCAAACTACCTAAATACGTCATGATTTTTATCCACGTTTTTAATTTCAGCCCTAACTTAGAAATGTCATAACTTCTAGCTCAAAGCTCGGTTTAATCTCCCGTTTTTTTAAAAGAAGCGTATTGAAGTTAGCTTTCCAAAAACATATATTAATAGGCCTAATTCTTTCTGTAACTTTCTGGAGAATTATTTGAGTGTCAGCTGTATGAAAGACAAACGCGTTCTCGGTGTTTTCGCGATTCCGGGAGTTTCCGGAAATGAAAACGCGATCCGTTTGAAGTTTAGGAAAGCTAACACATAGATCTATAACATACTTTAATCCTAAATTTTAATTCATGCCGAAATAGTACAGTATTGATTATTAGTAGGAGTTACTATTCGGCATATGCATTTTGTGCACCCTTGTGTTTAATATAATATTCTATTTGATTTTAACCCATGTTAATGTATATACATTATGTAATTAAATAGAGAATACAAGCATGAGTAAATGGTTAAATAAATGATATATGAGGTGTAAGTATTCTATCTAATGTAAGCATGTATAAGTATGGCTTGTAATGAATATGTAGGTTCCATAGTATGTAATGTATGGTACATATAGTGGTACAAGAGAATAATGAATGATGAATGAATGCAAGCATGAATGTAATATAATAATAGATATAATGTATGCAATATACAAGTTAATGAGATGTAATGTTCTATGTTAACACAAATCCTATATTACCTCATGTACCCCTTTATACTATGTTGACACTATCACACTTGACACATTGTTCACTTACACTTTGACACTCGTTGATATGTATATACTATGTATGCCCATTTAACCCTCACTTGCCCCTTTGCCATGTTCACATACACACACATAGCCTCTTAAATAAGTATTTATGAATATAGTTAACTTAGCTATGTATGTATATTATATATATGTTAGCATATTGTGTTGTAATATATAAGTTTATATAACCATTTGAAATGCCATGATTACAGACCTAATGTTGAATACCAATATATGCATGTGTATATATGTGTATACATATATAGCTTAAAGTAATAGATTACCTAGTGTATATCCAATGTGAATTCTTGCCTATTTGAGTATTGAATAATTGCATGCTATATAGAGTTGGGTGTATGTTGGCTTGTATAGCCTTGTATTGATGTGTGCTTGCTAGGATAGTCTTGGTTAGGCCTAGTAAGACTTACTGGGTTAGGACATGACCTAGTTTGACTAGTACAGTTGACCAGAGTTGACCAAGGGTTGACTTTGGCCTAGTTTGATCTAGATTCATGTAGAATGCATTGTAGTGCTTTATATTACCCTTCTGGACATATTGTGACTTGTGTTGTTCTAATTAGGAGCCAGACACCTCTCCTCGGACAGTATCTTTACCTTGGACATTCAGATATCAGGCGAGTACATTCTCTGATCGTTTCGTACTTGTCACGACTTATATTCTCGCTCTAGATTACTTTTACTTGATGCTGTCACGTTATCATCACGGATTGGTACTATATGGATCTCTTCTTGGGATGTTATCCCCCTTAGCGGGCGCATCGGATACTTTATGACATGTGTTTCATATACATCATGTATTCCTTGCTTCTGCGTTATTCATGTACACTCATGTTCTCTCATGTTCTTTCATGTACGTTCATGTACTCTTATGTTCTTTCATGTACGCTCATGTTTCCTCATGTGTTTCTTGTGTAACCAAAACATCATGTACGTAACGTAACTTGACTGGATCCTTGTGTATTGATTGTGGGTAGGGGTGAGTATAAATGGTCATGTGATTTACCCATCATGTTCACTCTGTTACTTTTCATGTTTTATCATGTACAACACAGCCTTATTGGCTGATGTCCCACATGTTCACTCATGTACATCATGTTCAACCTAAGCCAATTATATGCCATCTCGTACTCTACATCACTAGTCACTTACAGTTCTTACTTATCATGTATATATATTTCCAGTTATCAAATATCTCTCCTATTTTCATGTACATCTTCTTACAGCGTTTCATGTATCTTATTCTATTGCCTACTTTATATTTCCTAACATGATATGAACTGCATGAGATGTATTGTGCTCGCTCCTGTCCTGACTGGACCTGTTGATAAATTTTACAGATAGCTTGGAGGTTGCCTGCTAGCCTAGAGGAGACAGTAGAGGTTGCATAGATAGCTAGGGTTTTTGCTTATAGTTTATTTTCAGTCATCTTGAGTTGTATTTATGGATTACTATATTTGGGTTTTGAGATGTATTCTGAGTTTGTATCTTAGACACTTAGACTTCTATCTGTTGTATCTCTTTTCGATTTCATGTTTTATCTATCTTCATTTATGCTCTACCTTAGATGTGATTGAGTTTACATTCTGCTATGTCACCTCCATTCGGGGAGTATAAACTGTTTAGTCTTATACTGTTAGATGCATTGAGACCTAGGACAGTGTTCTACCGCCGACACTGCGGCGTAGGCTGGGCGTTGTTACGTTCTCGTGCCCTAACTCTAGGGTGCGGGTCGTGACACGTTTTTAGTGGTGGCCCATGCAGGTCGAGTTTATGTAGTGGTATTCGAACTTGAGTACCACTACAGCCTGCAGTAGGAATAGGATATATCTTGAAGGTACTCAATCACAGTTAGGAACCCTTGAGAGATTCCCGGAACGACCCTTGTGAATCTTATTTTAACTTCGATTTGAGAACTCTTTTTTTTCCTTGATTTGATTTATTTTTACTTACTGTTGTTAAATTTGATTTTGAAGGATTATGGTTGAATTTGAGTTGTATTCATTGATTTTGATGAATGATTGTCGAATTTTGAATCTTGATGATAGCTGTTGCATCCGAGTTGTATTTTGATGGACTTTTGTTCATTTTGAATTTTGAAGTTCATTGATAAATTTGATTTGATTTATGGGTATTCGTTGTTGATTTAATTTAATTTTTTTTTGACAAGATGAAATTATATGGGCTAGGTCATCTATGTTATGGAATCTAGTCTTCTATAGTCACATTAGCCAGCATGGTGAGGACATATAGTCTGACTCTGGATATATTTCTCGGGTGTGGAAATTTAAAGTTTTCGCAGCCAAGCTAGCGGCACCGCGAAAATGTTAAATACCATGATTCTAGAGGTATGTGCATAAGTCAAGGACTCTGTGATTATCGTAGCCTTGCTTACTAGTATGACGGGGATTTAGAGTACCATGATTTTGGATAAGTTAAAATGTAGTTACCAAGAGAGTTTCCGATGCATCAAAGTGGTCTTTGGACGTTGCGGGAACGTGTTCTTCGGACGTGGCGGGAACATTTGATGATCCCGGTTGTTCCATGTTCAATATTTTTCTACATTAAACACATAATTCAACTTTTATATGTGAAATTCTTGTTTACAATATTAAACATATATTAATTCGATGACTTACCAATAAATGGGAGAAGTCAATGACCTAGAGTTGAGGGAGAGAACAATTTGAAAAAAATGTAGGGAGAAAAGAAAAGAGTTGGGGTTTAAATTCTTTGACCTAGAAGAAGGAAAGAAGAAAAGAGTTGAGGGAGAAAAGAAAAGAGAAGAATGAGAGAGAAAATGAAAAGAAAAGTTGGTATTTATACCTTTGCTTGGGCTAGCCCCAAGTAAAAAAAATTGATGGCAAACTTGTAATATTTTTGAACTATTTTGGGCTAGCCCCTAGCGAAAAGGGTGGTGCCCTTAGAGCATTTCCAACCCTATTGTGACTTTGGAAAAAAGTTAATGCCACATAGGAATGACAAAATTTTATTTAAAAGTTCTTCTCCAATGCAATTGTCAAGTGGCAAAAATTAAAGAAGATATTGTGAAGTTGATTGTCTTGTTCTAGACAATGCACTTGACAATGTATTCTCTTCCATGTCATCAATTATGAATAAAAAATATTAGAAAAAAGAAAGAAGATGAGTAGTTGTCTTAAAAGTTGCCTTGGAAGTTGGAAAAAAAATACTTTTTATTGTCTTCTCAATACTTTTACATTGGAGAGAGTTTTTCTATCTCATTGTCTTTTGAGATATAATTTTGCCACATAAACAAGACATTGTCTTGTGGCTCATGCCACATAGGAGCCACCTAAAACTCACAACAATTAACAAGACAATAGGGTTGGAGATGCTCTAAGTCATGGAGGAGAAGAGCAAATAGATGACCGATGAACCATAACAATATTGTATAGTAAGAGAAACTTGATGGCTTATTTAGTAATATTAGGTGAACACAGTTTCTAACGTAACAAATGACCTACCTATTATAAGAGCATCTCAACCCTATTGTGACTTTGGAAACAAGTTAATGCCACATAGGAATGACAAAATTTTATTCAAAAGTTCTTCTCCAATGCAATTGTCAAGTCAATTGTGAAGCTTATGTGGCAAAAATTAAAGAAGACATTGTGAAGTTGATTGTCTTGTTCTAGACAATGCACTTGACAATGTCTTCTCTTCCATGTCATCAATTATGAATAAAAAATATTAGAAAAAAGAATGAAGTTGATTGTCTTGTTCTAGACAATGCACTTGGCAATGTCTTCTCTTCTATGTCATCAATTATGAATAAAAAAATATTAGAAAAAAGAAAGAAGATGAGTAGTTGTCTTAAAAGTTGCCTTGGAAGTTGAAAAAAAATACTTTTTATTGTCTTCTTAATACTTTTGCATTGGAGAGAGTTTTCTATCTCATTGTCTTTTGAGATATAATTTTGCCACATAGGAGCCACCTAAGACTCATAACACTAAGACAATAGGGTTGAAGATGCTCTTAGAAAAAACCTTCTCATTTTTCGGAAGCCATATAAAAAAGAATTAATACGCTACTATTATCCTTTTCTTCATCTCTACCCTCTCCATAAACCCTCATTTACGCGAAGCCCTCGCTTCCTCGCCGCTACCGATCCTATCTGTCGTAGTTTATGAGGTCAAGACCCGATCTTTCTCTCTCATTCTCCTTGTAGATCCATCGATAAAGATCCGATCTTTCCTTGCTCCCGGACCAGATATTGGGCTAAAAATCTAGGTTTTCGGTGTTAAGGCTCGATTTCTTGATCTTTCAGTTCGATTCTTGAAATTTCTGTCTAAAATTTCGTTTCTTTTAAAGGGTTTTTTGGATCATGTACTTGTTGTACTGACGAATTCGTTTGTTTGTTTGTTGTGTGAGTTTGCAGCTCGAAGGAGAAGCCCACTCTCGGGTAAGAACATATGCGATCTTTTTGTCCATTTTATTTTCTTTATTTGATTATAACGAGTTGAATTAGGTGCTATTTCGATGTAAATCTCGTTTGTATTGAACAACATAATAGTTTAGATATGTATTTCTAGATGTCTGTTCTAATATATAGGATTAGATTATGTTTTGATTCATATTTTTTACTTTACTTTTTCTTGAATTCTTTTCATAATCATACTATGATAGTTTTGGCGATTTTCCGATGTCCTTCCAAGAAGGATTACACGAAAATATTGAAGTTTGGGAGCATATGGACTATTCCATTCAAAAATTTGACCAAGGGAGATAAGTTGTGAGATTTAGGGCTGACTTGTGTTGGAGCTTTTCCCTTGACATGTAGAGAGAGCTTGCTCTCAATACATGCCTAGTATTATTTGGTCCCACATTGGAAAAGCACCATGAGTTGTATCTCAATATATACTTGGTATGTTGTTGAGATGTGCACATGGGGTGGTGACCCTAAGGAGGGAACCATGTGGGTAATTTTAGTAGGAGGTAAGGATAAGACTCCATGGTAAAACATTAATGATTTTTGTTCTTGGGAATTAATTTCCATTAGAGCTAAGCCCCGTAGGGGCTTAGCGACTCGGACTCGGGCTCATGAGGCGTAATGTGGCGTTTTGTTGGCGCACTTTGCATTTAGCATCGTCGCTAGGCGCATAGTGCGCTTAAGTTGCACTCGTTGCACGAGCCTCTGCGCAGCCGATCGCACACCCGTTCGCGTGGTCCGATTGCGCTGCCAGATGGCTTGACCAATTGGCGCTGCCTAGAGGCGCGCCGAGTAGCGCACAAGTTGGCGCGGCCTGATGGCGCTGCCAGTTGGCGCGTAGTGTGCGTGTGCGCAGTTGGCGCAGCGGTGCACGATTGCGCGTGCTGTGCGTTGTTACCGCGCGCTATGCGCCAGTTGGCTCAATCGTGTCTGTGCACGATTTGAGCGGTTACGGAACGTTCGGAGCAGTTTTTTTACGTCCTGAACGTTTTGCATACCGAGCAGTTACTAGGCGCACCTATATAAAGTCCCTCTCTTCTCTCTCAGGGTAGAGTACTAAGTATCAGAAATTTTCTTACGAAATTCTCTAAGTTCAGAGCAGAGAAGAGAGATACTTTGTGAGCAGAGTTCCGCGCCATCCGAGGAGTCAGAAGAGTGGAGTGTTCCGAAGTTCTCCGTCGAACTTGCTGGTTCCTGGAAGCTGTTCGTGTGGGGCAAATCAAGCTTTGAGCGTCGGTGTTCATTCACCCCAGCAGGCCATTTCACCATTTCTGTTCATTTACTTTTATCTCGTTCTAAACGAGAACGTTTCTGATCTAATCAGAAAACGTTAGTGGACTTTCGCTGCTGCTGCTGCTACGAATTCTACTGTGCCTTCTTCGAAGTGACACATTAGTGCCCGTTTCTCAGAATCCTCCTGGATCTCTGTCGTGCACCTTCTTTGAAGTATTGTATAATTTTCAGTTTTCCATCGAAAAATTACGTCCCGGGAATAACAATTTCAAAGCTTGATTTCACAAGATGGAAAACTTTCGTGCTTTACTCATCAATCCTAACTTCTGTAAGTTAGAGCAATTTGATGGAGAGCACTATCAAGTCTGGAAGAGGAATGTTAGCCTAAATCTTCAACTTTCTGAAGTTGTCCACGTGCTAACCTAGGCAGAACTGACTGTTACAGAAACTGGGTATGCAGTCGCAATTACTGCTGCTACTAAAAGTCAGACCAAATGGAGAAGGGAGAATAACCTCTGTAGGCTTCTTATTCTAAATACTATGGAGGACTCCCTGACAGAATCATATTCTAAGAAGACAATTGCCAGAGAGATTTGGAGTCTATGGAGAAACTGTACGAAGATGATAAAAATATGAGCAAGATATTTATCGTTGAAAAATATCATAAGTTGCTATTTGAAGACGAGAAGACTATGCTGCCGCAGGTGAAGGAGTTCCTGAAACTGCGACAGAAGTTGGAAGATGAGGCGATGTCCCTCACCGACAAGTTTGTTGTTGGAGGGATCGTCTCCAAGCTCCCTGTTGTTTGGAGCAAGTTCTATGCAAACATGCATAGGAAGAAACTAGAGATCAGTCTCGAAGATCTCCTGCAAGAAATCTATGTTGAAGACCAGATGAGGGCTCAACTGAAGGTGGACGCTTTGTCCAAATAGATGGCTAACGCCAATTTGGTTCATACCAAGGAATCCAAGGAAAAGCAGGCGGCTTCCCGCAGCAAGAAGAAGGATCCCAATAATCTGAAAGTGAAGGAGACTTCTTTCAAATAACAGAAGCCAAAGTCCCATTTGGCTTGTTTCAAGTGTGGCAAGAAGGGTCACTTCAAGAGTGAATGCAAATATGAGTCCAAGCAATCTGAGCAAGGTGAGCCTAGTAAGGTTTCAATAATCACTGACATATTTGCAATGAATGCGCAGGTCACTGCGGTAGGGGCTGACTCTGACTGGTAGGTAGACACTGGTGCCACCTGCCATGTCTGCTCAAGCAAGGTATGGTTCACCACGTACACACCAACTTCTGAAGTTATGGTGGCGAACCAGGCACAAGCTGAAGTGCAAGAGATCGGGATGGTGGTGTTGAAGCTGACTTCAAGGAAGTCTCTGACGCTTCAAGGTGTGAAGCATGTACCTGCTATCGCAAAGAACCTGATCTCGGGAGGCCTACTTTGTAACGCAGGTCTAAGGATGGACATCAATGCTGGCCAGATGGTGATGTCAATGAAAGGAACATACTCCGGAAAAGTGTTTTATACTGAAGGAATATTCAAGATTCAGCTTGTAAATCAGTCCAATGTAATTAATGCAATCGCTCATTCTGGTTATACTCTTGAGTTGTAGCATAATAGATTAGGACATGTTCATTGTAAAAGAATAAACAAAATGTATAGTTTAGGACTTATCTCCAAATATGGGGGTAAGGTAGAGAAATGTGAAGTATGTGCTCAGATGAAGATCACAAGGAAACCCTTTCCTCGGGTTAATCGAAGCACATATCTTTTGAAGTTGGTACACTCTGATATTTGTAACTTCAAACAGTTCTCTACAAAGGCTGGGATGAAGTATTTCATAACCTTCATTGATCACTTCTCAAAGTACGTGTTCGTTTACTTGCTAAAGGCTAAAGACGAAGCATTCGAGAAATTCAAAGAGTTCAGGGCCGAGGCTGAATGACAAATTGGACAATAACTCAAGAGAATAAGAAGTGAACGAGGAGGAGAGTATCGGTCTCATGAATTCACATTGTTCTGCAAAGAACATGGAATTGTCAATGAGACTACTGTTCCGTATACTCCTCAATCTAACGGAAGTAGCAGAAAGGAAGAATAGAACGTTGACAGAAATGATAAAATCAATGCTGTTGACTGCGGGTCTTCCAAAATGCTACTGGGGAGAAGCTGTTGACGGCCACTTTTATTCTAAATAGAGTACCTAATGCAACTTCGGACGTTACTCCTCATGAACTCTGGTTCAAAGTCAGACCTAACTTGAATGTCATTCGAGTGTAGGGACATCTGGCATATGTGAAGCTTCCAAATCTGAAGATTCAGAAGCTCGGGACAAGGACTACGAAGACAATCTTCTTGGGTTATATTGAGAAGAGTGATGTTCGGAGATTTTTTGATATTGAATCAAATCATATCATTAAATCTCGCGACGCAGAATATTTTGAAGACAAGTTTGCAAGGCACAAGAACATTGTTCTTGCGGATATTTCGGAGAACAATGAGGGTGCGCAGGAAACTGAAGCTTCCAATGAGAATGTAGTCCAAGAAGAAGTTGTTGAAACAACTGTTGAACCAGAGCTCGCTGAGCCGTCAACTAAGCGAGTGAGGAGGCCGAAGGACTTCGAAAATGACTTTGTCACCTATCATGTGGAAGAAGATCCGCTTACCTATGATGAGGCGATGAAGACCAGAGACACTGTTTTCTGGAGGGAGGCGATAGACAATAAAATTGATTCAATCACCTCTAATAATACTTGGGTGTTGGTTGATCTTCCTGAAGGAGCAAAATCCATCGAATGCAAATGGTTCTTCAAGAAGAAGATGAAAGCAGATGAAACTATTGACAAGTTCAAGGCTAGGCTAATAGCCAAGGGGTTTTCTCAAAAGCAGGGGATTGACTACTTTGACACGTATGGTCCAGTAGCCTGGATGACCACCATCAGAATGTTGATTGCTCTCGTAACAATACATAAGTTGGTGATACATCAGATGGATATAAAAACGGCTTTCCTAAATGGCGAGCTGACCGACGAGATTTACATGCAACAGCCATAGGGATTTGTCGTCAAGGGTCTTGAAGGCAAAGTCTGCAAGTTGGTGAAATCCTTGTACGGTCTTAAACAGGCTCCCAAGATGTGGCATGAGAAGTTTGACAAGGTTATAAGGTCAAATGGCTACAAGGTCAGCGAGACGGACAAGTGTGTTTACACAAAGTTCGCTGACGTAAGATGTGTAATCGTTTGTCTGTACGTGGACGATATGCTGATCCTAGGTACGGATATGAGCTATGTCACGGAGACAAAGAAGTTCATCTCGACTAAGTTCAGTATGAAGGACTTGGAGGAAGCTGATGTGATCTTAGGGATCAAGATCATCCGGACAGACATTGGACTGGCGCTGTCACAGTCTTATTATATTGAGAAGATGATCGCACGCTACGGGTATCAGGATCTTCCAGGGATCGATACGCCTTACAGGTGTGATCTGAAGCTGAAGCCTAATTCGAGAGAAAGCGTCAGGCAGCTAGAGTATATAACCGTCATCGGGAGTTTGATGTATGCTACTACTGTCACAAGGCCTGACATAGCTTTCGTCGTGGGAATGCTAAGTCGTTTCACGAGCAACCTAGGTATTGAGCACTAGAAAGCTGTGAAACGGGTAATGAGATATCTCAAGAAGACTCAGACATATGCACTGCACTACAACGGAGATCCGTCGGTAGTAGAAGGCTTCAGTGATGCTAGCTGGTGCTCAGAGTTGAGAGCCAGAGGTCCACAGGTGGATTCATTTTCACAATGGGTGGAGCTGCTATATCGTGGAAGTCGAAGAAGCAGACTATGCTGTCTCGTTCCTCCATGGAATCTGAGTTCTTTGCACCTGATACTGCAGCAGAGGAAGCAGAATGGTTTCGGGAGCTCATGTATGATCTTCCAGTGGTTATGACGCAAATACCGACAATTTTGATATACTGCGACAACCAGACGACTGCGGCGGTGGCATCAAATGATCTCTTCAATGGGAAGAAGAGAACTGTGCGGTTAAAGCACAGGGCAGTGCACGATCTTATCAAGAGGTGTCATTGCAGTGATTGATGTTCGGAGTCGGGAGAATCTGGCGGATCCGTTCACCAAGGGCCTCAAGCGCCAGGTGGTCGATAACACAGCTTGTAAAATGGGCTTGAAGGCATTCCGATATTATGTTATTGCAATTCTACCATAAAGTTTTATGCTATTAGTTCAAAGAAAAATTTATTAGGCATCTAGCTTTTGGTTCAAGGGATGACTACTAACTGAAAAAATATCAGGAACAGTGGGTATATGTCCTCTATGGCATGTAAAGATTACGGTCCTACAACCACTGTTGTCTACTATATATTTTATGCAAAAAATGGATCTTGTGATGAGGATGGCTTAAACGTCTTAATGAGTTCTTAGACAGAGTGAATGCCTGGTGTACTTTACAGAAAGCTCGGTAGCATAGCACTACAAGGAGTGTAACTCCATGCTACAGTGGGATGACTCCACCATGAGGTTTCCAGGTAGGGGTAATGCCTCGACTTTGCAAGCCAAGTCACATTGGCGTAGCACCGCAAATAGGCAGGTAGCCTAATGATGTATAATGAAATTAAAGAGTTGTAGACAACACTACAAAGGGGAATATGTCCTCATGTTACAGTGGCACGACACCACGATGAGGTACCTAGATAGGGGTAAAGCCTCGGCCTTGCAAGCCATGTCGTTGCGGCGTAACACCGCAAGGAAGCCGAAGGCTTCATGCTGGATAGTTTGGCACTACAAAGAGGCTTGTGACCTCATGCTACAGTAGTATGATACTACGATAAGGTTCCCGGGTAGGGGTAAAGTCTCGACTTTAAGCCATGTCATAGCGGCGTAGCACCTCAAGGGAAGCGCAAGGCTTCATGCCATGTCTCTTTAATAAAGAACTTACCTATAGTGTATGGACAGAGATAGCAGGCCGTCTCTTGAGGGTAAACTTGTAGACGCCCAAAATTATACACTAAAATCAGGCTGGCACATGGCCTCTAATGTGCAGCCAGAAGCACATGTAACTACATTATGTGAGTGGAAAGAATTGCAGCTATGGTGCAGAATTAAAGGCTTAGTCCATTCTTGTATTATAGTCTGTTGTTTGACCCATGCGGGAAGATTCTAGTCGTCAGCGATATCTCTCCTAATGCATGATGGACAGTTACTGTGGGGAACACTCAAATCCATATATCGAGATATGTGGGGGATTGTTGGAGCTTTTTCCTTGACATGTAGAGAGAGCTTGCTCTCAATACGATGCCTAGCATTATTTAGTTCCATATTGGAAAAGCACCATGAGTTGTATCTCAATATATACTTGGTATGTTGTTGAGATGTGCACATGGGGTAGTGACCCTAAGGAGGGAACCATGTGGGTGATTTTACTAGGAGGTAAGGATAAGACTCCATGGTAAAGCATTAATGTTTTTTGCTCTTGGAAATTAATTTTCATTGGAGCTAAGCCCCGTAGGGCCTTAGCGACTCGGACTCGGACTTGGGCTCATGAGGCGTAATATGGCGTTTTGTTGGCGTACTTTGCACTTAGCACGTCAACATCGTCGCTAGGCGCATAGTGCGCTTAAGTTGCGAGCCTCTGCGCAACCGATCGTGCGCCCGTTCGCGTGGCCCGATCGCGCGGCCAGATGGCGTGACCAATTGGCGCGACCAATTAGCGCTGCCCAGTGGCGCGGCCCAGTGGCACGGCCCAGTGGCGCTGCCAGTTGGCGCGGCCTGATGGCGCTGCCAGTTGGCGCGTGTGTGCAGTTGGCGCAGCGGTACGCGATTGCGCGCGCTGTGCGCTAATTGGCGCGCGCTGTGCGCCAGTTGGCTCAATCGTGTCTGTGCACGATTTGAGCGGTTACGAAATATTCGGAGCAGTTTTTTTCACGTCCTGAACGTTCTACATACCGAGCAGTTACTAGGCGCACCTATATAAAGTCTCTCTCTTCTCTCTCAGGGTAGAGTACTAAGTATCAGAAATTTTCTTACAAAAGTTTCTAAGTTCAGAGCAGAGAAGAGAGATACTTTGTGAGCAGAGTTCTGCGCCATCCGAGGAGTCAGAAGAGTGGAGTGTTCCGAAGTTCTCCGTCGAACTTGCTGGTTTCTGGAAGCTGTTCGTGTGGGGAGAATCAAGCTTTGAGCGCCGGTGATCATTCACCCCAGCAGGCCATTTCACTATTTCTGTTCATTCACTTTTATCTCGTTCTAAACGAGAACGTTTCTCATTTAATCAGAAAACGTTAGTGGACTTTCGCTGCTGCTGTTGCGAATTCTACTGTGCCTTCTTCGAAGTGATACATTAGTGTTCGTTTCTCAGAATCCTCCTGGATCTCTGTCGTGCACCTTCTTTGAAGTGTTGCATAATTTTCAGTTTTTCATCGAAAAATAACGTCCCGAGAATAACAACTTGGTCCCCGTTTGAGATGGGGTGTTTGTTACTCGCGTTGGCTTTTTGGCCAAAACGGCAAACGGAACCTCCTTTACCATTTTTACTATACAAAAATGGTTGAAAATGACAAATGACAAATGTCAAATGCTCGTTTGGTCAGACCATTTGGCGTTTGCCATTTGAGTTGCAACCAAACTAGCCCTTAAAATGATTATATTGGAAAGAAGGTTAGTGATTATTATAACTTGCACAGAGGTTATGGAATTAGTAATGAAGGGGTTATCACGAATCCTTGATTTTGCATTGTCATATGACCTTATAATATAAAATACTCGTTTCAGGAGAGGGATATTTAATTATTTGCAAGAGTGGATTCAACATTGTCAGAGTAAATTTTTTCCTGACTTGGAAGATATGATAGTCTGCAAAGATTGCAGAATGATATAAGGAGAGAGCTTAATCACACACTATACGTTGATTGTCGTATTAGGAAATGGAGAAAAAGATTGACAAACAAGAGATTGATAACTATATTGTTGTATTAGGAAATGGTGAAAAAGATTGACAAACAAGAGATTGATAACTATATGGTGGTACTTGAAAGGTGAAAACTTAGTACTATTTTGAGATTTAGTTATTAAGTGAGGGAGATATATAACACAGAAGAAGAATATTAATATTTTTGTTGTATGATGTCTAATTGTATCAAGAAAGTAGTAATAGATATTTAGGAAGTTCTATGAATTTTGAAAGGAAGTTGGTGGTGGGACGAGGAAGGCCAAAAGGTAATTAAGGCAACATGTGTCTCTTGAAAAGTGAAAAGATTGACGGAGTTGTGAAAATAATAAAAACTTTTAGGAAGATAAATTAGCAAAGATGGATGTTGACAAAATCACTTGCTGAGCTGAGCTAAATTTAAAGATGAACATTGTCATCTGTAGAAACCTTTTTTCCCCTTGGACAATAACTAGATGACGATTGAAGTTCCAAAGTGTCTCTATCAAATGTAAGTAACCCTTTAGTTTGTCAGATGCAAAGCTAGAGCTTCATAGATTAACCGATGCCAATTCTAGCTAGCCTAGGAAGAGTTCTGGCATCATCTTTCCATGACATGTAGACAGATGAATGTTTATCCCTTCACCTTAATGATGATAATCACAAGGCTGGTCTGTGCTGTCTCGAAATGCATCTTTGAGTGGTGCATGTTTATGGAATACACATCATGGTTAGCCTGCCTTCATCTACCCATGGATGCTGCTGGACAATTTCTACCTTCTTAACCTTTCTGTAACTATAGCTTACAAATTAATTAATGCATAGAAACACTAAACAGCTTAATAATATTAACTGTTAATTTAAAACGGATTCCAATTTTTATTTTAACTTGTTTTTGTTTCAAAACTCAAATATATTCCTCATAACATGGACTGTTACAATTCTCTTTTATTCCACTATTTCTATTGGAAACATAAAACATCAAATTTTCATTGAACTATAGTGAAAATAATGATGTGCACTCGTGCAACTGTATCTATGCCTTTTTGAATATAATGGTCAATTTACTAGAATTCGAGAATCTGATACCCTTGCAAATCCGGTTATAAATTCAGTACAAGTGTGGAAGTGGCACACTTTGTTGGCATTGTTTCTGATGTAATTCACGGCCACTGTCTTCTATGTTGGAAGAGTTCTTGTTGGATGAAATTAAGAGATAATTGTTCACAGTTAATAGCCATAAACTGGTATTAATGTAGTAATTTTTTTCTTCTGATAATGCAGTGGCACGCGGATCAAGACCCGCAAACGGAACATAGCAGCTCCTTTGGACCCTGCAGCTTTTGCTGATGCAGTGGTCCAGATTTATTTAGATAATGCTGGTGATTTGGTAAGCTCTTGAAACTAGTACTAGTTGCCTCCTATTTATGATATCATGAGTATCGGGTCTAAAGAAAATTGACGACTTTTATGCATGATTGGAGGAAACACACCCCAAAGGGAACTGCCGTGTAGAGTTCAGTTATTAGCAAGTTACTAATCCATCCATGCTATTTTATTTGTTTTCTATAAAATGATGCTTGCTGTGTGCTGCATGCCCCGAGTAAAAGAGGTCATGTGGAATTAGTTTTTTTTTTTACTGTTCATACAATTTTTTTGATTGAGCATTCTTGCTGACAGGAACTTGTTGCCAAAAGCCTTGAATCTTCAGATCTTAACTTCTCACGGTACGGCGACACCTTTTTTGAGGTAATTTCTTCTATCAATTATTAGGAGTTCAGAGAGGGGGTTTTTCTTCTTAGCTTGCATTATGCATCCTTTCACTGTGTTTGCACACACTTGCATGCATGTAGTACATGCACACGCACTATTTTTTTTGAAATAATTTGTATGTTTTTTGGGGCCCAATTTGCATGATTTCACTCGTCTCTGCACACTTGCATGCACATGCATTATGTTTTCAGAAGAATTTGTATGTTTTCTGGACTTGTATCGTTTGTTTTGATTGAGTGACAATACCTGCTTTGACTTTTGTCATTTTCATTATTGACAAAGAAGAAATACATATTAAGCTTCTAACCTATGTTGTATGGGGTGGGGCGCTAGGCGGGGCAGTGGGGTCTAAAATTAGAGTGGCGGGGTCAAGGCGCTCTAACAGTACCCTCCCTAGCACAAGACTGTGTCGGGAGCATGAGGTGCGCCTTTTAAAACACTATATATATATCTATACTAAATTTCTTTCTGTAGTTTAATCTCTTTCTTGAAAAAATAGGCTAATTCCCTAATTCCTATATTGGCGCTAACTACCTACGGAGTTATAGTGCATATCACCCACAATTTGTCCCTTATGCAAACCCTTTTTTGATCCTTGATCTTATGATTACCTAAATGTCCTTGATGGCAAAAATATTCTAACTAAGTACACCTAGATGCTCTAGAAAAATGATGTCTTCCAAAGAGGAAAAAAGGTGAATGGGTAAATCTGTTCAAGATGATATAAAAGTGTACTATGATATTCTGAATAACATTTACCATATCACTTGTACCATTGCCAGAAATAAAGGGATCTTCATTTACCACACCACTTTTATCAGCCTTGCTTTTAACTTGTAATTAAGTTTTAGTTTTTACATTAATTTGCATGCAACATAACATTAATTTGCATGCAAGATAACTTCTTGTTACGACCAAAATTTGAAATTCATAAAGTCCTTGAATGTAAATTTGCATGCCTGCATCATAATATTAATTTGCATACACCATAACTTGTAATTAAGACCAAACTTTGAAATTCATAAAGTCCATGATTTTAAATTTTGCATGCATGTAGCATAACATTAATTTTGCATGCAACATAACTTGTCATTAAGACCAAACTTTGAAATTCACAAAGTCCATGATTTTAAATTTTGCATGCATGCACCATAACATTAAATTTTGCATCCTGATTTAAAAAACACCCATCCGAGTCACCGCATGGGTTTGGACGGATCTTCCAGGCGCCAAAGGCATTTTGGGGCACCAAAACACAGGGGGCGGCGAGGGCGTCCTATATAAAAAACCTGCCTTTTTAGCACCCTGAACAACATAGCTTCTAACTTATGTTGATTGACATTTTTGAACCAAAAGCAATTTGTAATTCAAGGTAAACAATGGATTTATTCATCTACGAGGTTCTTGTGGCTGCTAAATTAATAGCCAATTTCATTTCAAATACTGGCCATTAAAGTGATGTCACTTGAGGAAAAAAAGGGTCTCCTAGTGCCTCGACCCCTCTGCCATTGCAAGGTCAAGGTCTAGGGAGGGTCAAGATGTATGCAATCTTACCCCCAATATGTGGAGATAGTGACACAAACAAAGATTCAATGATGAAAGGAGCTAAAACTTCGCATTTACCTAATTACCTACTTTTTTTTTTCATGCACAAGTTTTAGGCCTCATTTGTTTCGCGGAAAGGAAAGGAAAGGAGATCAATTCCTTGTTCCTTCCCTTGGAAGAAAATTGTAATTTTAAAATTGTAATTTTCATCCATTTTCCTTTCTGGTGCTGGGAGAGGAGGACAAGGAAATTAGAAGGAAAAATGGATTCCCTACTCCCTAGTGGAAAAGTGAATCCTTGGTTGGATTGGGGGAACCACTTTCCCTCTTATTTTCCTTCCCTATGAGAATCATTTTCCGTTTCGCATACTTTTCTTTGACATCTAAACATAGGAAATGAATGACTTTCCTTTCCCAACTCCATGATTTCGCCGACCAAACGAGGCCTTAGTAGTGTTGTAGGAGTTGGCCTAGTCGTCCGACTAGGCGCCGACCTGCCTTGGGTGCTAGGCGGTCCAACAAGTCGGCCGCCGCCTTAGGCGGCTCGAGTCGGCCGACTAGGAAGCTTCGGTCAACTAGTCGGCCGTCTAGTTTAAAAAAAAAGGATCAGATCTGTACTCGACCCGAAATCGAAAAAAAAAACCCCTAAAGCCACAACAGTCGCTGCCTAGGACATGAAAAAAAATACAGAAAGAGAAGGAAGATAAGGAGAAAGAAAGAATAGAAGGAGAAAGAAGACAACACTTACCTGACCGATCCCCCGCCGCCGGCTGCCGCCGCCTCTACCATAGATGCTTTTTCTTTATCTTTTTTTCCTGCTGCTTTGAAGTTTTTTTTTTTCCTGCTACTTCGCATCTTCAAAGCTTCTTTGCTTTTTTTTTTTTTATAGCCAGGGAGCACCAAGCAGTGAGCACAGTGAGCATTCCAATAAAAAGAAACACCAATTTAAGCTTGCTTTACATCTTCCAAGCTTTTTCTCAAGTTTGTTGACTGAGCACAGAGAACCGTGAGCACTGAGCACTGAGCATTCCAATAAAAAAAGGAAACACTTCATCAGCTGCTTTTTTTGACATTTGAGTAAAAAGAAACACTGTTCTAGTCCCCGCAAACCGACTAACGATTTTTACAACCTTGGACCTTAGTGAATGGGGGTGGAATACACTAAGAGGGGGTTAGTCAGTCGTGACTTGGTAACAACATGGGGCAATTTCAGAATCAACTCTTAGTGGATAAGGATTGTGGTAGTGGTTGAGGACTCAGAAATCTCAGAAATTATGATTCTTAAACTGCAATACCCATTCTCCATTCATTTATTCCAACAATATTAACCACCCTCCCAAAGGTAGGATTTTAAAATCATCTCAAAGAAGGCCTTCATTATGGAATATCCCTTTCGCCTTCATTTCCTCTCGTCAATCGTCTCCTCTCCTTCCACGTCATATCTCCCCACTCAAAACCTTCATTCTTTTTCCTTCTCCCTCCATGGTGATCTTGTTGAGCTGAGAAAATAAAATTGGAAGCATCTGCTTGATGTCGTCTCATCCGCTCCCCCTTCTTGTCTGTTTGGTCCACTCCTAATTTTGTTCCAAACTTTTCGTCAAGGTGGGAGAAGTAAAGAGGAGATTAGGAGGGGGGAAGTCCAACATCTCCTGTACCTATATTACCGGATCTGTTTCTGTTTCCAATTTTATTTGACAATTTTTAATAATATTATTGATGGTGTTACATGGATATAATTTTTTAATGGAAGTGAATATCAGGTTGGAGAACGTTTTTTCTTCTTATTCTAGTTAGCAATTTCATTTATAAAATTTATAATTTACAAACTGAGTTATTTTTGTCATTGTAAAGATGTTAATTTTCCAAAGATGATCTTGAAAGTTGTCTTTCATTTGAGCTTATCATATTAATTGTGATTTAGATTTTCTTTTCCACTACCAGTAATTTGAAAATTTGAACCCTAATTGAAAATAATGTTAGACATACTTTGGAAGCTAATAGCCATACATAAATATAACAGTAATAACATTTTAGTTAATTATGAGTTGAGCTTTTGTCAAATGACTCGAATTTAAACTATGTTGTAAGATAATAAGAAGTTACCATTCTTTAAAAAAGAAATCATCGGTGTGGAATCACATTTCCGCAATCCCATGTGATTTTAAATCATTGTGATTTAGCATGAAATCACCACACCAAGTTGTTTCCATGACTTCAACCTGGATGCAAGTGCCGAACCCTCCTGATGACATCCGTATAAAAGAAAAATAACTCGTGTCAATTAAATAGTAAATATATCAATTTTTTAATTTATTTTTAAGGTAAATACTAGAACTTGTATGGATATATGATGCATAGTCTGCAATAGCTGTGCACATGAACAGTTCTGGAGGGAGTCATAGCCCATTGAAGAGGAACTGCAATCAATAAGTAGCTTGAATTGTATGTAGTATCTATAATTATCCTACATTCACATTTCTGGGTGCTTTGGCTGATTTGTAGCTGTGTTTATTTCTTTTCTTTTTTCTTCGACAATTGCCTCAGTTTTTGCCACAATTTCCTGAGCTCTAGATCACTGGTCCTGTCATCAGATATTGTGTTGGATTAGAATCTATGTTGTACTGGGCACTAGGCGAGGCGACAGACCACCCGCCTGGCCTAGGCGCTGCCTTGGCGTTCGCCTGGGATCTGCTTCTTTGAATCAAAAAATTCTGCAATTATGCATACAACAAATATGTAGTATAACTAATAAGCAATAAGCATAAAAGTAATATAAGAAGCAACAAATATGAAATAACTAATATTCAACATCAAATAAGGATAGTAAGCATAATTGAGCGACCCTAAGCGGACCTTTTTTTCCCCCGGATGACCCTAGGCGCCTAGGTGAGCAAAACCTCACCTAGAAAAAGTTTTTCCAGGTCGAGGCGAGACCTCTCCAACCCGCGCGCCTAGGCGTCGCCTGTGACAACATAGACTAGAATAACCCCATCATTGAATTAAAAAGCGCGCCTAGGCGCAAGGCGCAACGATGCGCAGGGACATCGCCTAGGAACAAGCCAGACGCACCACCTTAAAAAAGCGCGTGCCTAGTGTAGAAAGGCGCAGGCTCCAGTCGCTCAACAAGGCGTGCCTAGGCGTAAAATTACTTGTGTATATATATATATATATATATATATATATATATATATATTCCAACCTTCTATATACATGTTATATAGTTTATGAACTTTATTGGAAAGTATAGAAATTATTGTCATTAATATTATTGTGGGTTTTAGATTGTTTTCTAAATTAGGATGTACTTCTATATTTAAAGGCTTATATATATGTGGTTTGTATATTATATGTATATAGTTTGGGTTATTTATATCTAATGGGCTTTTAGATTGTTATATATATATATATATATATATATAAAGAATAATTTTGTGCCTATAATTAGTGATATTTTCAAGGAGAATAATTTTGTGCCTATAATTAGTGATATTTTCAAGGAATTTGGACTTCTATGTAGCTAAGTTTTTAAATGTAGATATTTTTTACATATAAAGAAAAAAGTGCGCCTAGCTTTAAAAAGGCGCGCCTTGCGCCTATCGCCTCAGGCTCCAGGAACCTTTGCGCCTTGGTGCGCCTTTCGCCTTTTAAAACTATGAACCCCATGGCGCATCCCATACTAAGATGACTTTGGGTCTGTAATTTTAATTTAACTGACCCGTTAATTTCAAATGTTCGGGCTTTTATCTTGTTTATATGTTTCATCACCATCCAAATTCTATATTCTGCTTTACCTTTCGGTTAGATCTCAGTCTAGATTTCATAAGCATTATAGATCTGCCCCTGATATAGCTCTAGTTATTAGTCAACTTTTGATTCAAAACCGCTGTATTCTATTGGGGCCCAGGTTGGAATTAGGTAGTTTAAGGGTTGGTTATTGGTCACTTTGTGTCTTAGGTCAAGTCTGCAATGCATATTGTCCTCCACTGTCTTACCATAGAGTCTTTTTGATATACCTGCAATCTTACTGTTTACCACAATCACAAGCACTCATTTTCTGTTACCCTTTATGAAACTCCATTTCTGTCACCATTCGGGTTTGGAACTTTGCTACTCATTCTTGAATGAGTCTGTTACTCTCAGCAATGTCATTCTATTCTCTCATTTTAATAATATATGTGAATGAATTAGTAGTCGATATTTTCTCATTCAATGTAGCAGTTTTCTCCTATTCTTCTTCTTTCGAATATGTAGTCATTGTTTGCAATCAGATGTTGTAACCTTATATAAGTTGCAGGTTGTCTTCACTGGAGGCCGCACTCAACCTGGTACAACAAAGCCTGATGAGGGGGAGAAACACTCATATTCTGTTTTAGATTGTGAACCCAAACGTGAAGCTATCTTGCCATCAGTTCTTTACATACAGAAAATCTTGCGCCGAAGGCCCTTTTTGATTAAGAATCTCGAAAATGTTATGCGGAGGTTCTTGCAGTCGTTGGAGCTCTTTGAGGAGAATGAGAGAAGGAAGCTTGCTATATTTACAGCTCTTACGTTCTCCCAGAAGCTCTCCGGGCTTCCTCCTGAAACGGTCATGCAACCATTGCTCAAGGATAATCTCGTGGCCAAAGGGCTAGTACTCTCATTCATTACTGATTTCTTCCGGGAATATTTGATTGATAACAGTGTTGATGACCTTATATCGCTTTTAAAGCGTGGAAAAATGGAGGATAATCTCCTTGACTTCTTTCCAAGTGCAAAGCGCTCTGCTGAAGGCTTCTCTGAGCATTTTACGTAAGTTCTTTCTGGTTAAGATAGTCATCATATGTTTGCCAGAAAAACAGGATTTAGCAAACATCTTGAATCCCTTAGGAACCTTGATATTTGCTGTCTAGTATCATATTTTTGTATATCTTATTTGAACAGTATCTTTTGTTAATATTTTTAAGAACTTGTGCCCATAATCAAATCCGCATATGCTTTGCTTTGTTTGACGTCTTAACTCCGCGTGTGCTTTGCTTAATAGTTTCTGTGCCAGTGCCAAGCCTGTTAAAGGAGTGTTACATTAGGTAGTCGCCAAGCCTGTTAAAGGAGTGTTACATTAGGTAGTCAACAACCGGTGTACAATATTATCTGATTGAGAGTATATGAAAAGAAATATATACTCATAATCGAACCCGAAGCAAGATATTATGTCAATACCAGCAAACCAGAGGTTTATTGGCCTAAACTGATAAGGTAAGTCTCAGAACGGAGTTGGAGGTCCAAAACTGCCAAAACATCCGAAATTGACTGATTTAAACCATGGTAGTCAAAGGCGCAATTTCATCACGCACCTCAATAGGCAAGGCGCTTTTCTCTGGACGCACCTATTGTGCGTCTTTCAGCAAGGCGCAACCAAGAAAAGGCGCGCGTAGGCACGTCTTATAGTTTTTTTTTCTTATATATATATTTTTTTTTTGGAAAAAGGGTAAATTTTATTCCATCATCTCAATAAGGTTACAACATAAAGGTACAATCCCAACTCAGGGGGACATTACTAGTACATCCGACTCAATGTTATGGAGGATGCCCACCACTGGGGTGGAAAGTCCCTCATAAATGCGCCGGTTCCTCTCCCGCCAGACATGCCAAACTGACGCAGCAAGTCTCAATCGAGCACGCCTAGCCCAGCTCTGCTCCTTGCCCCTGCAATCACCAATCCACTTAAGGATTTCTCTGAAGTCCCGCTCCCTGCCAACCCCTCCCAAGTGTCTCCGGCACTGCTCTGCCCATATGCTCCACGCCATATGGCACTGGAAGAACAGGTGCCCAATCGATTCAGGCTCTGTCTCACACAAAACACACTTAGGGTCAGGGACAGAAACCCCGAACCGAAGCAATCTGTCCCGAGTGAGCAACCTGCCCAGCACCAGTTTGTATGCAGACAGTTGCATCTTCCTGGCAAGCCCCTTCCCCCAGACAAAGTCGTACTCCTCAATATCATCGAAGTGGGGGCGGACAAGGTCGTAGCAGCTGCTAAATCGGAACTCCCCAGCACCCTCCGAGCGGCCGGGAGGGGCCCACATCCATACATCAGACAATGCCGTAGGAGTGATCTGCA
This sequence comes from Iris pallida, assembly GCA_029216955.1. Lineage (NCBI taxonomy): Eukaryota > Viridiplantae > Streptophyta > Magnoliopsida > Asparagales > Iridaceae > Iris > Iris pallida. The sequence continues at coordinate 187,583 of JANAVB010033220.1, read as the reverse complement.
CCTGTCTGATCTCCTCAACTAACGTAGCAGTGAACCGGTACTCCTCAGGCCTCCATATCCCACCACGGATGATGTGCCGACACGTCAGTCCTCTGTATGCCACGCCGTCCCTCTGGGGGCCCAGAATCTCCAGGAGAGACTGACCTGAGATCCACGGATCGAGCCAAAGATCCGTCTCCCCTCCCTCCCTCATCCTCCTCCGCAAAGCCGTCCGAAGAACAGGACGGGTCCTCAGGATATGCTTGAAAGACACAGAGAAGTTGTTGTCAATTTCACATACCCAGAAGTTTCTGCCCCGGAGATACCGACTAGTCATCCAGGCCGACCATAAAGAATCACCCTGAAGGAACCTCCATGCCAGCTTGATCCCCGCCGCCTCCCTGACAGAAACAAGTGATCGCAGACCCACACCTCCCTCTTTCCTAGGCCGACAGAGCTGCTCCCAGGAGATTGCATGTATCCCCCCATGCCAAATGAACTTGGCACAAATGCCCTCAATCTTTCTGATAGTAGCCAGAGGAACCATAATCGATTGGAGCCAGAACAGCGCAATAGCAGAAATGACTGAGCGGACCAGCTCAATACGCCCTCCAAATAATAGGCCAGCCGCCTGCCAGCCCTCAACCCTCCTCTGTGCAAAATCCACCAGACTCTGACAGTCACGATCCTTCGCGTAGTTGACGGAAAGGGGCACCCCCAGATATTTCACCGGGAGGTCCCCCTTTTCCACCCCAAGCTCCATGGCCCGCTCCTCCTTCAAAGTGCAAGAGTTGCTGAAGTAGACTTTGCTCTTGTCCCTGTTCAGCCGGAGGCCCGATAGCTGTCCGAACTCCTCCATCACTGCCGCAAGCTCCCTCATCCCTCGCATGGAAGGCCGCAACAGGACCAAAAGGTCATCTGCATAAATGAGATGAGAGACCACCGGAGAGACCCTGCTGTATATCGGTACAATCCTCTCCCGATGAACCGCGATGTCCATCAGACAAGTGAAATACTCCATCACAAGGGTGAATAGGTAGGGGGAAAGCGGGTCCCCCTGCCGAAGCCCCCTGCTGCTGCCGAAGAACCCGTAAGGGATACCCTGGATGAGGACCGAGAAAGTAGGAGAGGTGATGCACTCTCTGACTCTATCCACCCAAGCCTCGGAGAAGCCCATTGCACCCATCAAATGACAGAGGAAGTCCCTGTTGACGGTGTCGTAGGCTTTCCTCAGGTCGAGCTTCACACACGCCTTCATTCCGCCTGGCTTGTGGAACTCCCGAATCAGCTCATGAGCCAGCAGGCTATGCTCCGCAATAGACCGTCCCTTAATGAAGGCCGCCTGATTCCGAGACACCAGACCCTGCATAGCATCCTCCATCCTCCTGCACATAAGATGAGTAATTATTTTATACAAATAATTACAGCAAGCAATCGGTCGAAAGTCAGCAAGAGATGTCGCCCCCTCCTTCTTGGGCACAAGCGTCAGGAAGGTGTGGTTCAGCTCCTTCAGGAGCTTGCCCGTATCGAAGAACTCCTGAACAGCCGCAAGGACCGGGGCCTTAAGGGAATTCCAATGGCGTTTGTAGAAACCACTGGAGAACCCATCCGGCCCAGGAGCCTTGGAAGCATCAGCCTGCATCACAATCGTCTCCACCTCCGCCATCCGGATAGGGGCCATAAGAAGACTATTGCCGTACTCCGTAATCAACGTCTTCGTAATCAGCTGCAGGAAAACCGATGGATAATCCGTCTGATGATAGAGCTCAGAGTAGAACTGGATAGCCTCCTCCTGGATAGCAACCTGGTCAGTCACAAGGCGCCCGTCTCTGCCAATCAGTCTCTGGATACGGTTCCGGTGCTGCCGCGCCCGGATGACATCGTAGAAGAATTTGGTGCAACGGTCCCCATCCTTGAGCCAGGAGCATTTGGCCCGTTGGGCCGCACTAATCTCCTGCTGAAGCCTCAAGGTGTTGACCTTTGCAGCCAGACTCTTCTCTCTAGCCGCCAGCTCCCCACTCATCATGTCGCCCTGTAGCTCTGCCTGCAGGTCTCTCAACTCCTCCTCCTTCTCCTGTAGGGAGGTCCGGGGAAGTGCCCTCACCCAGTCTCGGATGGCGCGTTTGGCGTTTTTCAGCCTGTGGACCATACAAAACTGGGCAGTGCCGACCGTCTCCTGGCCAAGTCCTCCCACCACAGTCTCCTCATAGCCCGCCGAAAGGAACCAACTGTTGTCATACCGGAATGGACGGGCTCTCCTTCTGGGACTCTCCGCGAAGCGCACCAGGATCGGCGAGTGGTCGCTGGTCCCCGCAGGGAGCCCCTCAGCCACAGAAGAGGGGAAAAGGCGAAACCAATCACTGTTCCCCAAAGCCCGATCCAGCTGGCATGCCACCCTGCTCACCTCTGCCTTGTTGTGCCAAGTCCATATGTGTCCTATCCTCTCCAGGTCCCTGAGCCCAGACTGGAGAAGGCAAGACTGAAAATCTGAGAGAATCTGGTCCGGTACCGGCCTCCCCCCCAGCTTCTCTCCCCGGTATAGCGTAGCATTGAAGTCTCCCATAATAAGAAGGGGGAGGTGCCGATGCCTCGCAAATGAACTCAGCCTGATGATGTCCTGCCACAAGATCTCACGACGCCTCCTGTCATTGTGCCCATAGACGGCACCTAGTAGGAAGTGGAACCCCCCCTTGTTGGTGAAGGAGATAGCCACCAGCTGGTCAGACATGAAGACCTCCTCACCCTCCCAACTAGTTCCCTTCCATCTGACCCAGATCCTCGCCATATCACAGAGACCAAGGTTGTGAAGCTGGACCCAGTCCGTAGGGGTTCTACGGGACAGAGTTTTTGCCCCCCTGATCTTAGTCTCAAGTAATATCGAGATTTCACACTGTTCCTTTCTCAGCACCTCACTAATCTCCCTCCATCTCCCCAGAGAACACCCCCCCGGACATTCCAGGCAAGGGCCGACATCTAAACCACAGGTGGGGTCCCCTGAACATCCTCAGAAGGAGCACCCGGGGAGAGTGCAACCTCCATATCTCTGGTACCCTCGTCTCTATCCCCCTGTAGAAGGAGGGGGGCCGTGGCCCCGTGTGGGTCCCCCTGTGGGGGAGGCTGTGCTAGTACTGCCACCCATTTAGGGTTGACCTGCCACACTCTCTCTGTCCCACCCTGTCCGCTGTCCTCACCATGTGCCTCCGTAGCCTGGCGCTTCCGACTGTACACCTGGAGAGCAAGCGCGTCTTTATCTCCCTGTCGTCTGTCCTCCTGCCCCATACTCCTGGTGGTCATGGTCCTCGTCCCCACATACTCAACCAACGCCCCAGCAAGATCCTCCGTCGGGGGCCCCTCACCTTCACCCGAGATGGGGGAAGAGTCTGCCTCCATATCATCCTCCATCACGCCCACCTGGTCTACAACGGGGGAGTCAACTGCAACACCGGCCACCTGCACAGCCTCCTCCGGCACCACCTCAGAAGCTCCCCCACGTCTACACGCACTCGGGAGATGCCCGAAGCAGGCACATGCCGGACATCTGGGGGGGACCCACTCATACTCCACCCTCTGCATAGCAAACTGGCCAGAAGGTGTCCTGTACTTCAACTGCTCAGGCAGGTCCAATCGGGCATCAATCTCCACAAATACCCATGCATACATCAGTCTGGATCGGAAAGTGGTGGCATCATCCGCCTTAATCGGCTTGCCAATGAGGCTGGCAAGTCGCATAAGAAGTGGGACACTCCAGAAGCGGACCGGGAACTCCGGAAAACGAATATATATATATATATATATATATATATATATATATATATATATATATATAACTGTGAGGCAGGGAGATGACCCTTACCTCATACAAGTGGGAGGGAGGTAGCCCTTTTCACGGTTGTCAAATTTGGTTACAATTGAACTGAAAAACTAAAATTTACTAAAAGCATGGCAGAAAGAATATAAACTCTTATTAGTTTTGTTGACTGATATTGCTAGTTCACTTGGTTATGTTTTAATATGTTTTTGTTGGCTTTAATATGTTATTTGCTTTTATTTTTTTGCATTACTAATTTATATATATATATATATATATATATATATATATATATATATATATATATATATACACTTTTTTGCATATCGTTTCGTTCGGACGTGTGCGCTTTGCGCCTCGAACGATATGGACCCGTTGCGCCTCTAGTGTGCCTTACGCCTTTGACTACCTTGATTTAAACCACTACAATCCTGAAATGGCCGAAACTAACCCTCATCGTAACGGTCCCAAAAAGATACCATAATGAAATTTTCAACCTCGGACAAACCTTCATTTAATGTTTTATTGATATGGGTACAAGCATGGGCGGATCCACATGCAAAATAGTGGGGCCCTTAAGCCTCCACTGGTTTTTTGGGCAAATAGTTTGTAGGTATTTTTCCAAATTTTTCTCTCTCACACACATATATATGGCCCCCAGTTATGGTCATTGTTAAGGTAGTTAAGAGTGTTTTTTGGGTCTTGAGTTAAGTCCTCGCACACATTTGAAATGGATTCTTTTTCCTAAGCCCCACTTACTTTTTTCTCCGAGCTCCTACTCTCTAAAACTTCCTTGGATCCACCACTGGGTACAATGGCACATCAATTTTGAAAACTAGGATACAATATGGTACTATACTAATATAAAGATATAGATTAAGCATGTACCTTAGTGTTTGTTTATCTTAAACAAAAAGAAAGAAAGATATGAATGAATGAATAGATAAAATGAAAGATTTAAAAACACATTTAATTTTGTTTCACTAGAAAATAACGAATAGTAGGAGCTATTCACCATAAGAAAGAGAATAAGAGATGCTTATAAAAAAGAAAGAACACTATGATATAAGTGCATTTATATTTCATATCTTCCAAGCATCGTTTCAGCATCTCACTATTCTTATGTTTTTATTCTTCTTAACTCACTGATAGACCATAGATGCTGTGCGTTAGTGTTTTAAAACCTTAGATACGTTGGTAAGTGTACCCAACACCAATCCTGAACTATAGGAGAATCCGAATCCAATTTGATGTGGGTACAGAAGCTCTGCTGAAGTATCCTTGCAACATAGATTTATAACAATGATTGTGTTCGAACGGACAAGTGGCTTGACTTGGGGATGTGAAGGATGACCACTTAATTAAGATTTATATATTTGTCATTCTGCGAATTGCAAGGGCTTCATGATGTACAACTTTTTCTGACCACTGGGTGTTTCTTGGTTCCTTCTGTTCACAACAGTACAATACTTCTGACTATGTTCCGTGTCCCGATTTAAATGCTGAGATCTAGTTCAAGATACTGTGAGCTATACTATAAGTACCCTTAACCAGTAAACTGTACAGCCACTAATGTTCCAAACCAAAGACCTCCAATTGGAGGTTTGAAGCTGCCTGGATGATCCTTTTTGAACTTTGTTGAATCATGGATATGATGATCCTGCCCTCGAACAGTTTCTGCTATGAATAATTATTAAATAACTATTCCAAGAACTCAAGTCAACCTTTTTGATAGTATAAATACGACCATAAGGAAGAATGTTAATGTATGGAATATTTTAACAAAATAAATTTGTCAATCCCATTGACGACGACTTTTATCTGTACAGTAACCCATTATGCTGAGGTTAATAGTAAAGTTTTTTGAATACCTACTATTACCTACATTTCATTTTATTACAGTTCACAACTTTATATTACCATTGATGCCATACTAGCTGACTAGATGTATTTCTTGAGATAAATGAATGTTTTTGGATATGTTTCAAACTCGTGGGTAGCATTGGGTGAGTGTGGGAGAAATCTTGAGTTAGTTTTGGTAATTTTCTCGTGGTTGTTCACATGCTGACCTTAAATTTTTAATGGTGTATTTCTAGAAAAGAAGGATTGGTAGCTCTTGTTGACTACAATGAGAAGAAAATGTTTGAGGTTAAGTTGAAAGAGATGAAATCTGCACTGACAACCCAGATTGCAGAAGAGACAGATATATCAGAAGTCATAGAGACTGTGAAACAACGAGTTAAAGATACTAAGATTCCTGATATTGAAGTTGTACGCATTTTATGGGATGTCTTAATGGATGCTGTTCAGTGGTCTGGGAAGAACCAGCAGCAGAATGCGAACTCTGCGCTTCGTCAGGTAGGCTATCTTCCTCTGAAGTAATACAACTGCTTTTTGGTTTCTAAAAAATATTTTTTTCTTCAGAAGATTTTCTGTGTTAATATCTAGAATTTAATTTGCCTGTAGGTTCATAAAATGTTGCTTGACATAGGATGCATGCATGAAATGTCTGTTTATTTTGTCCGTTTATATTTCCTCCCATTATAGTACATATCAGAGTTCAGATCTATTGTTGAATTCTCAGATACATAATCCCTAAAATGTTATTGGTAATGGAAAAGTTAATTTATTGTTTAAATGTCACCCATTGTTTTACATGGATTATGATTTCTTGTGCAAGTCGTCATCGAGTTACTTTTCCTACATTACATTCATTGTTTTACTGGATGGTGAACATTATTTTGTACTGCTACCTGGGTAACCTTTGGCATGCTTGCAGAGTTATATTAGAGACTGGTTTCATAGCTTGTATCTAGTTTACTTGCCCTTTTAGACTTGCTCGTATAGAAGTCATCTATACCCGATATTTTTTCTTTTTCTATATGGGCTGCAATGTTGTAAAAGTCGCTATGCTCTAGCCAGTTGGCACCGTGCTCCTAGATTGCCTAGGCGGCCTAGTTCTAGGCGGCCCAAACAAAAGAAAACCGGAAATCCTGCTAAAACCCAAAAACCTGCATAGTCGGGCGGCACTAGGCGGACATCGGGCTGGCATTGGGTGCCTAGGCGCCGCCTAGAACCGATTTTTATAACACTGATGGGCTTTGTTTGACAAACCATAGACGAATAAAAATTATTGACATGCTCACGTTTTCATGCAATATCTATGTGAAATAGGTGAAAGCTTGGGCTGAACTTTTGAATGCATTTTGTATAAGTCGAAAGCTAGAGCTTGAACTCATGTACAAAGTCCAGATACAATGCTATGAGGATGCCAAACTGATGAAGTTATTCCCCGAGATTGTGAGGTCTCTTTATGATCAAGATGTGCTTGCTGAAGACACCGTTCTTCTTTGGTACCGCAAAGGTGCAAACCCAAAGGGAAGGTATGTTCTATATTTTGCTTTTGTAGCTACTTTCTTTTATTTTTCTGTAAATTGGTAGAAGAATTGTTGTTCTGTGACAGATGAAGAAGAATTATAATAATTACTAACATTAGCACTTACCTGTCATTCAGATGCAAAGCAGCAGCTTGTGGTAGTAGCAAGTTGTCCATTAAGACCTCGCTGAATGCATAATATCTTAGCCAATACTAATCATGAAGATTGAACTTGTCAAATATTATGTGTCCTGAAATATTTTAATTTAGGCTACAGAAGGTAGTCCCGTTTAGCATGGATACGTCTATTGGATATGGTCAAGTACACACATACTAGCAAAAAACCCATGCACTGCATGGTTATATAATATAACAATCTAAACTTTATTTTTCGTTTGTACCTAAACATATATTACCTATATCATGCCTTGCACATTTGTGTAATGTAATTAGGCGTACCTAATCATATAACTCTTATATGCCTTATGTAATGTAATTTAGGCCTATCAGTTAAATCATGCAGCACTTTAAATTTATTTGTTGGCTAAGAAAGTTATACTACAATTTCAAGATAGATCCAACTCCTAGTTACATAAATCTTATTCGGATGTAAATTTAAAATTTGAGATTTGGATAAATCTAGGATCATTCAATATCTTGTTAAGGTACGTGTTAAGCTCCACAATAGGAGGATTGCAAAATTTTAAATTTCATTAAATTTGGATAAATAAACTAAGCTAGGTTGTCAACTTGCTTATCATAACATACAATAACTTTAGGAGTTTATTATGTCTATACTTTTAAATCCATATAGGAACATAATTCAATATAATTTGTTTTTTGAAAGGGGAATATAATTTTTATTATTTCATCTTTACAATTCTATCTAGTTCCAGAATTCACATTCATAAGTATACATTACATGACTCAAATAAAAAACCGATACTTCCTATCAGCCCAAATTTATCGTATTGAATCAACTAATACGTAACAAAATGGTACTATATATCGTATCATATCATATGATACATGTCATATATCGCATGATACTAAAAACATAGCTTATAATCTTGCAACGATATCATATTAAGATAAAGGTTAAGCTTCAGATTTTTTGTGTTGAAGCATAATAGTTGGAATAGTATAATTTTTTTAATTTAATATATTAAATTCATGAGTTTTGGGTACACTTACCATCATGTAACCATATTTTATTAAATATAGATTAAGCTCCACAATAGTAATAATATAAAATTAAAATTTTTGATTCAGATTTACTTACAATTATGCACGTCTTATTATTATGCATTGATTTTTATAACTCGAACATGTGGCACAATGTGGTGCGAGCAACCCCTCCAAAATTGCTTTAAATTCACAAAATCTTCTCAAAACATAATACCTGCTCCGTGACTACTTTCCCGCATATGCATGTGTATGTTTGGCATCAACATGAAGGTTGACGTCAAGTTGACAACGTATCATTATTTTGTTAATTTTTAGTGGAGCTTTTCCATGCTCTATAGTTGACCCCATTCTAACGGGAGAAGACTTATATGTCGATGATAAATGATCGAGAGACCACATGCTTTGATTCGATGCAGAACATGGCGTCGACCATATCTCATATACGAATCTTGTACAATGTTCTAATTGTCGGGTTTGTGCTGGATTGTCCCCTCTTTCCGCTAGCTTATATTGCACGCATACGGCAAAATGGTCCCCATATCAGTATCGTGTCCGTACCCATATTTGTGCAACATAGGTGATTATACTCTACATATTTGAAAATACCCCTGTACCCGTATCATGTCATGTACTTGTGCAACATAGCCGCTAGCTCCTGTACTGCTTGTATTCAAGATTCTAAACGACGGTAGGTGGGTATGCAGCGGAGAGGGTCAACCTACCGTCTAAGCAGCCTAGGCGGTTAATACATTTGGGACACTTTTTACTATTTTACCACTTTCTTTGTATAATATGCATTTTAAAGGGTATTTTATGCATAACTAAGTTGTATAACAAAGATTTATGAAGTTTCAGTCATGTAAAATTGAACCCTAGGTCTATAATGCTTGCAAAAACTGTTTTGCTAAAACATCTAGTTAGGTATTGCTCCGCCTAGGCACCCGCCTACGCCGCCTTACCTTTGCCTACACCGTCGAACCATCCTCGGCCGCCTACTCCACCGCCTACAACAAAAGCGGTGCGGAGAGCGACCGTCTAGCGCTTGGGCGGCCGCCTCGACTGTCATTTAGAACACTGCTTGTATTATGTGTCCAAAAGAAGTTCAATAGATAAACATAGAAATATTGTATTAAAGAAGTAAGAAAAGGAGATGTGTGCGGTGTTAAATGGTTCCTTGGCATGCTTTTGTATTTAAATTGCGGATATTAGGCGTTTTGATAATAGAACATCTTCAGAACTATATGGAAATGTAGGAATGTTACGACTGAAATCTGACCTAGGTTGCATAGACACGAACAAGGATTCAGATACATACATGATAGGGATACGATACACATCATTTTTTTGAAAATTTTGGGATACGGTTACATCATGGGTACGGTTATATATACACATGAAAACATACTTCTATACATATTTTATGTATTACATCTTAATAATATCTATATTTAAGCATATTTTAGTTAGTAATTAGGTTCCAAATGGTCTAGAAAATGATTCAATGCAAAGAAATGTTACTTTCTCATATCTCAATTATATTTGGCATGATAAAAAATATGTCAAAGTTAATTTCAACTATGTGTTGGCCCTCTTGGGAGCCTAGACATGGGGAGCCATATCCGATAGGAGTGTCAAAGAAGTACCCTGCCCAACACGTGTCAGGATACAACCACTGATACAGTCCTCCCAAGGAGCATGCATGAGCCATGTTGAACAGATATGGGAAAATGGCATCCGTATCCATATTGTGCTGGTACCTGTTTTCTTATCCGTATTCATGCAACATAGGGGATTATATACCCTATGTTACTTTCTCATATATCAATTACTTATTTGAAAATGTCCATATTCTGTATCCCTATCGTGTCCTTACCCGTATCTGTGTTTGTGTTAGTACAACATACTCAGGAAAAAAAATTGAACTTATTTAATATGTAGCTCTTATAGCTAGATACGGAGGTTCTTGTTTCTTGGCTCCTTGTACCTGAAGATGGTTTGGATTTTCTTATTTCTATGGGTTCTTTAGTTCTCTGATGTCCTACACAGATTAGTTACTGTATGGATAACATTGGAACATTAAGAAATGAAAGGTCCTCATCTCGTCATTAGCTGTACAAAACCTTCTTCGTAACAGCAAATATTGATATTAGTGCTTTGCATTCTTGAAATGAAAAGTGCATAAGCATTGAAGTGCACTCTAAAATCTTCTGTGATTTTCCAAAAAAGGTAGGTTAGTGAATATGGTTTATTAACCGGTATTGGGTTTATTAACCATTATTTGCAATTGGTATTTGTATGTCCACATGGACAATGCACACAACATAACACAATTACGTGAGCCTAAGGCTATGTATTAAGACTAGTTTATCGTTTGAAAATATGTATGAAGTGTTTCTTATGAAGATCTGTCAAATACTATTCTGTGAATTCAGATTCTAAGTGATCCAAATAATTGAATCTGCATAATGTATTTAGGTATCTATATAATTTTGACTTAATGTTGATTGGGATTGTCCATTCTATGTAGTGGGGAAAATTCTGTTCGGTTTCCACTTACCTTGGATTTCTAATAGCAATGTTCTGAGATATTTACTCTGATAATTTTTATTTCTAGAAAAAATAAATAGCTGATGTGACAGCATAAGTATTAACGCACATCTTTTACTTAAAGAAAGATGTAGAAGTCTATCTGGCATATTGCACAAACATACATCGTGAAAAGGTTATGATGGTAAAAAAGAGATTCTTTATTCGTTGACTATTCTTTAAGAATCTGTCAAAAGAATTTTGTGAATTATTGAGTTATTCTAATTTTTGCAAATGGTCTTTATGTGCACCAGCTTAGAATGAAGATTTTATTCGCAGATGATATACTAAGTTGTACTTGGTACTAAATGCCATGTAGTGCATTGCACTGCAACTGCTTGTATATTTATATTTGATGGTAAGGGACATCTCTAGTATTTGGAAGTAAAGATCGTTGAATGTTGCATATTCAGAGAGGATCATAGAAATAATCTAGGATGACTTCAAAATATCTGAATGCTAGAGATGGTTCTTTTAATAAGCAAGGCTTTAAATGGCTGTTTCTCCATGGTGATGGTTGCCTTCAGAAGGTCAAATGTGTAGTCACTTCTTGCGGCCTGGTGCTGTGTCATAAAACTTTTTTGTAACCCCATTGCATCATCTTTATCTAAGCACATACCAGAATAAGTTTTCCTATCACAGTGAATTTCTTACCTAAAGCACATGATTATGGTTCATCCATGCAATTGTTTAAGCAAGTTTTCACTTGGGCGGTTCACGTAGCCCAGTTGTGGATAGCTTAAATGTACATGCTTTCTGCATGTCACTGTTTTCTACCCTTAGCTATAAACGAAGCCTACACTACATTGTTAAATGACTTTCCAATCCCTTTGTATCAATTTGGATTCTTTTATGCATGTCGAACCTTGGATCCTTTCTGGCATAAGGTGCTAGCTCAGTAAGCTTAGATACTTGGATTTGCTAAATTCATTAATTAGGTGCAATGTTGTGCTAGTCTCTTCATATGTTGATTTAAAGTAATAATTTTGTTTTCCCTTTTTAGAATTTTCTTGCTAATTGTCGTGTAATTATATTGATGCTGCAGGCAAACATTTGTGAAAGCTCTGGAACCTTTTGTTAACTGGCTTGAGGAAGCTGAAGAGGAAGAATGACTTGAGAGAGCTGGACCTGATGTTGTTCTAGGAGGGCTTTACGTAATCTATAATCTATAACTAGTCTATGCTTGCATGAACATAATGTTGATTGAAATCAAACTTGCAAGATTTTGCAGTCATCTCTATCAGATTCTGGTGTTTTATAGTTTCTTTCCTGCAATGATACTCAACAGATGCATTCAGTTCTCCTCGCCGGATGTATGCCCTTAATTTGAAGGGAGCTTAAGGATGCAATTGTAAGCATTATGTTTTAGATAATTACTACTAATATTGTGTGGTGCCCTAGAAGCAGATGATCCAAGTGTTTTATTATAAAGGTACATGAACAATATGCTCAACCTGATATGCTTCTAATTTTGTGGTCTGTTGGCATTCAGGTTTTGCTTCTCTTGGTTTCCGTTGTTGTCACAAGCTTTAGGTCCAGCTGTGACTAGCAGTTAGGAGATGGGTGTGTTTGTTTTGTGAGAAAATAGGGGGAAGAGGAAAAATAAAAACAAATGCTTTTCCCAACAAGTAAATTCATAACCGAGAGAACTAAGGAGATGTATAGAAAGGATAATTAGAGAGTACACAAAGAAATGAATCTAGAGAGATTAAGAAATAAAAGGAGTTTCGAGTGTATTGTTATGACCCGGGGATGGTTTCAACTTTCAATTCAGCATGAGTTTTAATTTGGACCAAGGGCCGGCCCATGATTTCTTAATGAGGTGAACTAAATCTAGTTTTTGTAGTTAGAAATAGTTCAAGAACAGGAGAAAGATCGAATTCTCTATGAGCAAATGAGCTATGTACAAAGCCATGAATGGCCGTTACAAATCTCCAAGAATGAATGTTATTGATTGTGTTCAATCAATTGATAGTAAAGGCCGCGGGCAGTTACATACTACAACACGAGCACAATTAAATATATAAAAGTACAAGAAATAAACATCAGTCATCGGAAATTATCAGCATATATTTCCATGGATGATTAACCTCTTCACAGGAGATTAAACGAAACCTTGATTCAGAAAATCGTAATCGAATGAACAAAAAAAAGTGAATAGCATATTCAGGACATAAATTCAATTAAAAAAGCTCTTAAGTTAGAAAAATATATTACCATTCCAATGTGGGTGCCTCGTTGAAGTCTTCTTAGGGAACAAAAAATTCAATAAAAAATGCTCTTAAGTTAGAAAAGAGAGTACTAGAAAAGAAAGTACATTAAGGTCAAATGAGTATTCTTCTGAATACTCCCTATAATTTTAACATTATTCCAAAGTACGAGTGTTGCAATGTAGAGAGCGTAGGCAATCTGATGCCATGAAACATTTTCTAGCAAGTAAAGTTAGATAAGGACTTCGTAAACATGTCGGCCAAGTTGTCATGGGATCGAATCTGCTTGGCTTTAATCTTTTGATGCAGTTGTTGCTGATGCGAGAAGAAAAACTTCGGTGCAATGTGCTTAGTATTCTCCTCTGATATAGCCCTTCTTCATCTAGTCAACGCATGCTGCATTGTCTCTATATTTTGCCGTCGAGATATCATTGATAGATGAGAACCCACTTGTAGTCTGAATATGCTTAATGACGTTCTGCAACCATATACACTCCCGAGTGACGTTGAGGGCGATGAGTTCAACATGATTTGAAGAAGTGGCTACAAGGGTCTGCTTTATAGACTTCCAAGATATCGTTGTATCACAAATGGAATAGACATAACCACTTTATAATCTTTCCTTATGCGGGTCAGATAAATAATCAACATCAACATACCTGATAAGGCGGTCATCATTTTGAGGATTGAGGGAATTTGATCCATTCTTAAATTCGTAGGTATAGAATAAGCCCATGTCTGTAGTACCCATAAGGTAACATAAGATGTCTATAATGTTATTCCAATGGTGGTGTGTTAACATGATGCTAAATCTAGCCAATAAATTTATGACGAATGAGATGTTCGGTCTAGTGTATTAAGTCCGACTGTCAATATGACATCAATTGACCAAGCCGTCGAAGAAGATGACTAAACATTGGAACTAGGGCTGGGCACATGTTGGGTTGGCTTGGGTCGGGCCAAAATTTGATAGATCCGGACCGGACCCGTTAGTTGGCGGGGTGAGACGAGGCAAAAAAATATTGGCTTTTTATATACTTAACATTGGTTCATAACCTTCACGACACCGTGAAAATATTTATTGTGTGTTTAACCTATTGCATCTTGGCATTGGGCAATCAAATGTGAGTATTATCTAATGTATCGTGTGTTATGATATACGATAAGTTCATCAATGATAACTCATGAATAACTCGTACTTATTGCTCGTCATTCGAGGACAATTCTCAAGTGTCCACGACTTGAGAATTGGAAATGAATCTTGTAGGATAATTGACTTAAACTCACATATATCGCTGGGAGGGGAGAACATTTGCATTACCAGCTACCCCAATTGCCAAGGGCCCCATGAGGCATGATTCAACCCTGCTAGGCAAGGGCTATATGATCTACCAAGTTTGTGTAGGAACATTGAGCACCTCTAGGGGAGGGGTTGTTGGCCCATTGGTCATGGTCGAACCGGATTTTAGTAATTGATCTAACCCTGTCTAGATATAAGGGCTACTTGGACGAACTTCTATAGATTGTGTCTGCTACCGTTCAAGACTTTGGAACTTAGAGCTGTGTTTGTCATCGCGTCTGTATTTTAATTATCAATATATTTTCATATTTTATTGAGTCTAGGAGTACATTTTAAACCGCGTTGTACTGGCAAATAAGCTACCCAAGAAACGTTTTCAAAATACTCTTTTCATTTTGAAAGTAAGCCCACTCACAAAGCCCAAACTACCTTCTAACTGCTTGACCTTTCAAAAGCCTAAAACCTGAGTTGTTAACCCAAATCAAATCTATTCTAGCCTAGCAGAATTTGCCACGAACTCGCCTCAAATTTGGCCCGAGTTTGGCTAGTGGAATGTTGCTTTTTAAACTCAGTTTTCCTGCAGTTACGGATGCAACGACTATATGTCAAGATTCTCTCATAGAATTCTTTCCGAATTTTTCCTTTAGAAACCCTATAAATAAAGAAAAAATTCTACCATTTCAACACACCAATTCACTTTCTTATCTCTTCTCTCTAAGCTTACTGCGATCTTCCAAAGCCCTACTAAGCTTTCAATTTTAAATCTCTAGCCAGTTACAATCCTCTAGTCGATTTACCAATATGGTACGGACTAGAAGTTCAGAGTGATTGTAATTAAGAGGCTTGATAAAAGTAAGCGACGCTTCATAATTGAAGTTGGTCGAGTGCTTCGGATCAAAGCACACGTTTGTGGAAGTTGCAAGGACTTAGTATGAAAACTTGCGATTTTTCCATAGTGGATTTCAGTCGGGAGCTAGAGTTCTCTCGACTGGATTAGTCCTTACAAGACGGAGACCAATATACATCGTCATGTTTGAGTTTGCTCTTTGCACTTTACTTTTACTTACTCATATCTGTGATATATTTTTGTGATCTTGCAGCTATAATTTTTTTATAGCTAATATTCTGCTGCCTACTCTATTCACCCCCTCTAGAGTATATTGCTTTACATTTTGTTCATACAATTGATATCAGAGCAGGTTATACAGGTAAAGCGAGGTAATATTGTTATTATTTTCTTTATATATAACTGTTGTTACATAGATCACTATATCACATATGGCAATTGTGAAATTCACAACTAAAGGCCAAGCCACAAACAAACCCCCACTGTTTGATGGTACCAACTACACTTACTGGTAAACACATATGAGTTTTTTTTAAAATATCTAGATTTTAACTTATGGTCAATTGAAGTTGATAGCTGTAAAAAGCCTCCACGTGTTCTTATTGATGGAAATTTGGTTGAAAAAGTACATGACAAGTATACTGATTCTGAAATGAAAGAAGCCAGTCTTGACACACGTGCTATTAATGCTTTATTTTGTGCTTTAGACATGACTGAATTCAACAGAGTGTCTATATGCACAACTTCTAATGAGGTATGAAAACTTTTCGAAGTTACTCATGAAGGCACGACGCAAGTCAAGGAGTCCAAGATCAGTAGACTTACTCAAGAATATGAGGCATTCAAGATGAAGCCAAACGAATCCGTTACACAAATGTTCACAAGATTTTTGGATATTGTAAATCATTTGTCCTCCCTAGGCAAGAAATACAATAACCATGAGAAGATTCGCAAGCTGCTGCGAGCTCTCACAAAGAACTGGATTTCGAAGGCTACGACGATCGTTGAAGGAAACGACCTCACTACCATGTCTCTTGAAACACTCATGGAAAAGCTACTCACTCACGAGCTGGAACTTTAAGACTTTGAAGACGCTGCACCAAAGAAAAAATCAATCGCCTTCAAAGCTCAATAACTGAGAACTATCGAAGAAGACTCTGACGACAGTGATTCCGACACTGAGGATCAAGCTCTACTAGTGAAGTAGTTCAAGAAGTTCATGAGGTTCAACCGAAGAATGTGTTGGCACATCGATTTTGATCATTGTTCACAATAACCCTTGTACGTCTTTAGTCTGTTCTTTTCACAGGCAAGAATAGAAGAAAGGAATCTCCACTAAAATGACGCTTATCAAAGACCTTGGATCTCTGTAATTCTTCTATATCAAGATGATGTTATACAACAACAAAGAGAAATGCCAAAGACTATGAAGCAGTCCCTGTAAAAAGATCCAGCTTGGAGACTACAAAGAAGACGGTTCTTTTTCTTGTTCTTTTCCTAAGTCTGTAAATGTCTAGAAAATCTTTGTACGTACTTTGTTAGGATGACAATGTTAAAGAAAGAAATGGTGGAATAGTCATTCAAAAGAGGCGAAAAATCTGCCGGATTTCCGGACAAATCCGTCGGATAATCCGATCACTCACAGCAAGTCAGTGAGCCAATGATCGGATCATCCGACGGACATCCGCGGAAATCCGTCGGATAATCCGTTCGCTTACAGCAAGTCAGTGAGCCAATGATCGGATCATCCGACGGACATCCGCGGAAATCCGCCGGATAATCCGTTCGCTCACAGCAAGTCAGTGAGCCAATGTTCGGATAATCTGACGGACTTCCGTATAAATCCGCCGGATAATCCGATCGCTCACAGCAAGTTAGTGAGCCAAATGTTCGGATAATCCGACGGACATCCGTAGAAGTCCGACGGATAATCCGTTCACTCACAGCAAGTCAGTGAGCCAATGTTCGGATCATCCGCCGAATTTTTGCTTAAATCCGACGGATAATCCGCTTGACTTATTTGTAACTTTTGAATTCAAATCCGACGGCATCTGGCAAGTGCATTTAATGCATCTAACGGCTCTTTTTTTGACCGTTACTGTTGACCGGATAATTCGACGGATTTCCGCTAAAATTCGACGGATAATCCGGTTGACGGCTGAATTGTCTTTATGACTTTGGATTTGTATAAAAGGAGCTTTAGTCTCTCCTCTTAAAGGCTATCTCTTACAAGCTTTAAATTTTCTCAACTACAAAAGAGCTTCACCATTAATACTCCACCAAGCTTTCAAATTGTCATCCTCTCCCAAAGTGCTAGAGTATTTGCGAGTTGTAATCTTCGATCTTCACGTGTTAGAAGATCAACAAGTTCTCTTCTCATTTGTTTGAAGTTGGCGAGCCTTCGTAAGAAAATCGTGTGTTAAAGTTGGCGAGTCTTCGGATCCAAACTCGTGTTGAAGTTGGCGAGTTCTTCGGATCCAAACTCGTGTGTACTATTTGATTAAATAGTGGATTTAAGCCGGAGAGAGTTCTGGGACTGGATTGCCTCAAGCGAGGATACCAGGATACATCTTGTGTTTGATCTTCCTACTCTTACTTTTATTTGTCAAATATTGCTTCTGTTGCTCTAGTTTATTTTATTTCCCTATTCACCCCCCTAGGGTTCTATAATTGGTATCAGAGCTTTGTTCTCTTGATTTGGATTTACACCCTTTGAGTGATCCATGGCCTCTAACCCTAGTATCAACACCTTCCACAATGAAGGACACTCCACAAATAAGCCTTCCCTATTTGATGGAACCAACTATAACTACTGGAAGATTAGGATGAGCATTTATCTGAAGTCCATAGATTTTAATTTATGGGATTGTGTGATAAATGGTCTTTCTACTCCTTCCAGAGTTATTGAGGATATTGCTTCTGACACCCTTCGGGACACACTTACTGAAAACACCAAGAAGCTTGCGAGTCGAGATGCCAAGACAATGAACGCTCTTTATTGTGCTCTCGACAGTAGTGAATTCAACCAAATCTCTACTTGCAAGACTTCCAATGAGATTTGGAAGTTACTTGAAGTCACACACGAGGGTACTTCATAAGTGAAGGAATCCAAGATTAGTAGACTCACGCAAGAATATGAGTCCTTTAAAATGAAGCATGATGAATCTATTACTTGCATGTTTACTCGTTTTGGTGATATTATTAATCCTCTCTCTTCTCTTGGTAAGGAATATTCTGCTCATGAAAAGATCAAAATTTTTTTTAGAGGATTGACGAAAGCTTGGAGTCCTAAAGCTACCGCAATTATTGAGGGGAACGATCTGATGGTCATGAACCTTGAGACCCTCATGGGTAAGCTAATGACTCACGAGCTCGATATGAAGGATCAAGAGGAATCCTCCATATAAGAGAAGGAGAAGGAGAAGACCAAAGAGAAGGAGAAATCTCTAGCTCTCAAAGCTACAAAGTTCTACTCCAAGGATAGCTCCAACGACAATGAGTCGGACGACGATGAAGAAATAGCTCTCACAGCTAAGCACTTCCGAAAGTTCCTTAAATTCAACAAAGCCAACCGCTTCAGACGGAACAATGAAAAAGATCCGGCGTGCTATCAATGCAGAAGACCCGGACACATCAAGAGGGACTGTCCGATGATAAGAAAAGACTCAAACAAGTACGAGAAGCCTAGCAAGGGAAGCTCGTCCTCCAGGAAATTTGCCAACACAAGCATTTGGTGTGAGAGTGACGCAAGCGACTCCGACAACGACAAAGAGTGCAAACACAATGCCAACGTTTGTCTCATGGCAACCGATGAGGTACTTGATGATCTCTCCCTAAATACTCTTACTTATGATGATTTGGAGAAACCTATCCTTGAATTGCATGAAAAGCACAAAGGTGTTAGGAATAAATATAAGAAATCTCTAAAAGAGATTGATGCTCTTCAACTAGAAGTAGAAAGACTCTCAAGCATCATTATTGATGTAAAGGAAAAATCCCCTGCTTCTGACACGGATGAAATAGAGTCTTTGCGACTCAAGTTTCAAGAATCTCTTAACACCATCAAGAAAAAGGATAATGAGATTCAATCTATGAGAAGCTCTTATGAATTTGCTATGCACAAAGTTCAAGATGCTAATAGAAGAGAATATGACACTTCTATTAAGTATAATGATCTTCTTCTACAGAGTAAAAAATTAGGTAATAAGAACACCACTCACATGCATGCTCCGAGACACCTCCACACTCATCACAATGCTAGGCATACTTCTTACATGAACACTACACACAAATCCTTTTCTAACACAAGGAAAGGACCTTTTGTTAAGAAAAATACTTCGCATCATGCTTTTTATTATCATCATCATAATACTTATACTAGAGCTCCTCGCACTAGAGATTCACATATGCATGATTCTCACATTTCTTCTTCTAAATCCTCTATGATTTGCAATTACTGTGGCTTGCATGGACATACGACCAATTATTGTCATACAAGGAAACTTGTTGACAAGAAAGTTTTTATGTGGGTTCCTAAGACTAACACTCAAGGACCCATAAGATCATGGGTACCAAAATGTTCATCTTCAACTTATGTTGTAGGTGAAGAGTCCTTCTCATGCTAGAAGCAAGTGGATTCTCGATAGCGGTTGTTCACGGCATATGACCAGGGATGCTTCATTATTTATAACGCTATCGATGAAGAAGGAAGGACACGTCTCTTTTGGTAACAATCTTAAAGGTCACATTATAGGGAATGGTAATATAGGTTCCTCTCCTTATCCTTGTATTAAGAATGTGTGTCTTGTTACTAATCTTAAACACAATCTTCTTAGCATTAGTCATCTTACCGATAATGGTTATGATATCAAATTTGTTAAGCTCAAATGCTTCATTACCGATAGCTCTAATGGATCTATTGTTTATGAAGGCATTAGAGAAAACAATATCTATATTTTATATCTTGTTGAAGACACTAACAATGACAGATGTTTAGTTGCTAAAAACGATGAGAGTTGGCTTTGGCACATGAGGCTCGGACATGCCAACATGGATACCATCTCTCGTCTTGCTACCAAGAAGCTCGTACGAGGACTCCCAAGTATCCCGTTCAAAAAGGATATGGTGTGTGAAGAATGCGAGAAAAGTAAGTTAACAAAGTCATCCTTCAAATCAATCAACTCTGTGAGTACTTCTAGACCTCTTCAACTTATCCATATGGATCTTTTTGGTCCTAGTAGAGTTGCTAGCCTTGGCGGCAAGCTTTATGCTTTTGTTTTAGTTGATAATTTTTCGAGATTTACTTGGGTTATTTTTTTTGCTTGCAAAAGTGATACTTTTCGTGAATTTGTTGCCTTTTGTAAACGTGTTCAAAATAAGAAAGGTTTTTCTATTAACAAAATTAGAAGTGATCATGGAGGAGAATTTGACAATGCCGATTTCAAAAAATTTTGTGAAAAGAATGGTTTTGGACATGATTTTGCTTGTCCACGAACTCCTCAACAAAATGGTGTTGTGGAGAGAAAGAATAGAACCCTTGGCGATATGGCCCGGGTTATGTTAAACCAATATAAGCTCCCCCAATATTTTTGGGCAGAAGCCGTTAATACGGCATGTCATGTTATAAATAGGGTCTTGATTAGACCTATTTCTAAGAAGACTCCTTATGAGCTTTGGTTTGACAAAATTTCCTCTATTGAATATTTTAAAGTTTTTGGTTGCAATTGTTTTATTTTGAATACCAAGGATAACCTAGGCAAGTTTGAAGAAAAAGCCTATGAAGGAATATTCCTTGGATACTCTACTCATAGTAAAGGTTTTCGTGTTTTTAATAAAAGAAGTCTTGTTGTCGAAGAGTCAATCAATGTCTCTTTTAATGAACTCAACTCTTCTACATTTTCCTCTTCCGAGGATATTGATGACATCTCGTTTGGGTTGGAGAACTCCTCTATTGAAGATCGTCCTTCTTCATCTAACAATGAAGTTGTGACTCCATCAAAAGAGTCTCCTCCTCTCGAGCCTCCTTAAAAGGATCTCCCAAAAGAATGGAGATTTGTCACCAATCATCCTAAGGAGCTTATCATTGGGGATCCTTCCTCCAGTGTTAGCACTAGATCCGCCACTCGTGATCTATGTGCAAACGTGGCTTTTATATCTCAAATAGAGCCTAAAAATATTAATGATGCTTTTCTTGATGAATTTGGATGATAGCTATGCAAGAGGAGCTAAATCAATTTGAGCGAAGCAAGATTTGGGAACTTGTCCCAAAACCTAGCAATCACCCCATTATTGGAACTAAATGGGTGTTTCGTAACAAACTTAATGAAGATGGATTAGTGACTCGTAACAAGGCCCGATTGGTTGCTCAAGGCTATAACCAAGAGGAAGGCATTGACTACGACGAAACCTATGCTCCGGTTGCACGTCTTGAATCAATTCATATGCTTTGTGCTTTTGCTTGTTTTAATGACTTTAAGCTCTTTTAAATGGATGTTAAAAGTGCCTTTTTGAATGATATTATTAAAGAGGAAGTTTATGTTAAACAACCTCCCGGCTTTGAAGATTTTTAATTTCCTAATCACGTGTTCAAACTTCACAAAGCCCTTTATGGCCTCAAACAAGCTCCCCGTGCTTGGTATGAGCGCCTTAGCTCCTTTCTTATTTCTCACAATTTTTCAAAGGGGAAAGTCGACACCACACTTTTTATCAAATTCCATGATGGGACTCTTTTATTGGTTCAAATTTATGTTGATGACATTATCTTTGGTTCTACTAACAATACACTTTGCGTAGAATTTTCTAAAGTTATACAGGAAGAATTTGAAATGAGCATGATGGGTGAACTTTCATTCTTTTTGGGCTTACAAATCAAACAAGGACCCAAAGGGACCTTCATCAATCAAGCAAAATACACAAAGGATCTCCTCAAGCGTTTTGAACTTGACTCATCCAAATCAATGAGGACTCCTATGGCAACAACGACAAAGCTTGATAATGATGAAGATGGTACATCCGTCGACATTCGTAAGTATCGAGGTATGATCGGTAGCTTACTTTATCTTACTGCTAGCCGTTCCGACATTATGTTTAGTGTATGTCTTTGTGCTCGATATCAAGCAAATCCCAAAGAATCTCACTTATGTGCCGTAAAACATATTTTTCGGTATCTCAAGGGCACCATTAACTTGGGGCTATGGTATCCAAAATCCTCATCCTTTGAGCTTCGCGATTTCTCGGATGCGGATTTTGTCGGATGCAAACTTGACCGAAAAAGCACTAGCGGCACATGTCACTTCTTGGGTAAATCCTTGATATCATGGTTTAGCAAGAAACAAAACTCCGTCCCTCTTTCTACCACCGAAGCTGAATACATAGGGCAGGGTGTTGTTGTGCACAAATCCTTTGGATGACACAGACACTAGTAGACTATGGTATTTCTTCTTCATGCATCCCTATTAAATGTGATAATACTAGCTCCATTAATCTCACGAAAAACCTGATTTGTCACTCTCGCACAAAACACATTGAAATAAGACATCACTTTCTACGGGATCATCAACTGAAGGGTGATATTTGTCTTGAATTTATTGACACCACTCATCAACTTGCTGATATTTTTACCAAACCTCTCTCTGAAGATCGATTCACTTTTATTTGTCGAGAAATCGGCCTCCTCGATATCTCTATTTGACATCTTTCTGTCTTTTACGGATTTTCCGACGGATTTTCGCTATCATCCGCCGAATTTTCCGTTCAATTCCAGCAGCTCTGTGACTATTAAGTTCGGAAAATCCGCTAGATTTCTGCTGAAATCCGACGAATTATCCGCATTTATTGTTCTCCGCCAAACCCGGCCACGAACGGCTATCTCATTAATTGGACGTGACCCACCGCCTACCCGTATTTAATTCGATCTTATCTTTATTCGGATTTTCCTCTGCCCAAATCTGTCGGATTTTCCGTTTTCGCGGTACAGGCGCAGAAACCGAAGCGTCGGCTGCCTTCCAATCCGTTCCCAACCATTATAACCCTTCATTCACACCTCTTCACCCACTATAAACTCCTTCCCTTCTTCTTTCATCCTTCCATTCTTCACCAAATCTCTCTCACTCTCTCTTCCTCCATGGCTTCTCACACCAAGCGTCAGCGCCATGACGGGAGCTCCTCCTCCGCTCAGCCTCCTCCCCTTGCTGTATTTGTTCCTCCTCCCACTCAAGGCTACAATCCACTCATCTTCAAGTCGGCTTCCCATTCCCGGGAATGATTCTTCTTCTACCATAAAGCTCCAGTCTGCTCCGGAAAACCCATCTCGTGGCTCAACTTCAAAGACCATCGAGATTACTTTTGCTTCTCCCGCATCGATGCCCTCCTCGAATGTCAGGTTGACTATTATCCACATGCCATCCGTATGTTTTACTGCAATCTTGTTCCCGCCAAGGAAGGTCCTGAGTTCGAGACTAAGGTTGGTGGCGTGAAGATCACCGTCACTGCCGCATCCTTGGCCACCATCCTCGGTCTTGATGAACGCAAGGTGCATCGTTCCCTTCCGGGCACCATCGACCACATCTCCTTCTCTCCTGATATGTCTTATGAGGAGTTTCTTTTCAACATCTGCGGGGGCTCTCTTGTTCAGCGCCCGGAGGACAAGGATCTTAGTCCTTTTTTCTATGACATGCATCGTATCCTTTGCCACACTCTGACCCCGAAGTCTGGAAATATGGACAGCATGACTGCTGAGGAGCTCATCTGTATGTACTATCTGGTCGCCAGACAACCCTTTTCACTGGCCAAGTCCATCATCTACACCATGATGCTCATTAGGGAATCTCCTCATCGTTCCCTACTCTTTGGCATGTACATCACCATGATCCTTGAAGCAAATGGTGTTGACCTCACTCACTGCCCGATTAGTGATCCTCGTCCCTCCCCTCTTGCCAAATCGAAGGGACGTGCTCGTACGGCTCCTGCTGTTGCCCCTACTACTGCTCCTGCTGCTGTTGCTGGTGGACCTGCATCTCCTCCGGCAACTCTTCTCACTCATGACGTTCGCCGCTACATTGATCGCAAGTTTGCCGATCTCTCTCTCTACCCATGAGCGTATTCAGGCCAACACTCGGGGACTCGGCACTCTTATCCACCACGGCTTCATGGACCAGGCCTACTATATTCAGCGTATGTTTCAGGAGCATACTCCCTTTCTCAACCCTAACACTCCTCATCCAGATTTTCCGGGGCCTCGCTTCACTAATCCTAACGTCTATGGCTTCATGTACCCGGATGGCGTCGACCCTTATGGCGCCTTCACCACTGCTCCCGGGGATGATGACGATCAGGAGGCCGGCCCCTCTCATGCGCCTGACAGTTGATGATGCCTTATTTAGTCTTGTTTTGTGTGGTCCTTCGAGGACTTTTCATATGTGTTCTGTGCAGTCCTACGGGACTTTTAAAAACAATCTGCTTTTAGTTGTGTGTTTGGTTGGGCTTTCATAGCCTCGTTATTGTACCCCTGCTTTATTTAATGGAAGTAATATTATGCTTTTCTGTTTAGTATAATTTCTCTCTTTTTCTCACCATCTTTGATTAACTGACAAAGGGGGAGAAATCGTGTTGAGGGGGAGATCCGTAATTACGGGGGAGCTACTTTCTTTATTCTTATTGTTTGTCAATTATCAAAATGGAGGAGTTTGTTGGCACATCAATTTTGATCATTGTTCACAATAACCCGTGTACGTCTTTAGTCTGTTCTTTTCACAGGCAAGAATAGAAGAAAGGAATCTCCACTAAAATGACGCTTATCAAAGACCTTGGATCTCTGCAATTCTCCCATATCAAGATGATGTTATACAACAACAAAGAGAAATGCCAAAGACTATGAAGCAGTTCCTGCAAAAAGATCCAGCTTGGAGACTACAAAGAAGACGGTTCTTTTTCTTGTTCTTTTCCTAAGTCTGTAAATGTCTAAGAAATCTTTGTACGTACTTTGTTAGGATGACAATGTTAAAGAAAGAAATGGTGGAATAGTCATTCAAAAGAGGTGGAAAATCTGCCGGATTGTCGGATAAATCCGCCGGATAATCCGATCACTCACAGCAAGTCAGTGAGCCAATGGTCGGATCATCCGACGGACATCCGCGAAAATCTGCCGGATAATCCGTTCGCTCACAGCAAGTCAGTGAGCCAATGTTCGGATAATCCGACGGACTTCCGCATAAATTCGCCGGATAATCCGATCGCTCACAGCAAGTTAGTGAGCCAAATGTTCGGATAATCCGACGGACATCCGCGAAAGTCCGACGGATAATCCGTTCACTCACAGCAAGTCAGTGAGCCAATGTTCGGATCATCCGCCGGATTTCTGCTTAAATCCGACGGATAATCCGCTTGACTTATTTGTAACTTTTGAATTCAAATCCAACAGCATGTGACAAGTGCATTTAATGCATCTAACGGCTCTTTTTTTGACCGTTACTGTTGACCGGATAATCCGACGGATTTTTGCTGAAATTCGGCGGATAATCCGGTTGACGGCTGAATTGTCTTTATGACTTTGGATTTGTATAAAAGGAGCTTTAGTCTCTTCTCTTAAAGGCTATCTCTTACAAGCTTTAAATTTTCTCAACTACAAAAGAGCTTCACCATTAATACTCCACCAAGCTTTCAAATTGTCATCCTCTCCCAAAGTGCTAGAGTATTTGCGAGTTGTAATCTTCGATCTTCACGTGTTAGAAGATCAACAAGTTCTCTTCTCATTTGTTTGAAGTTGGCGAGCCTTCGTAAGAAAACTCGTGTGTTGAAGTTGGCGAGTCTTCGGATCCAAACTCGTGTTGAAGTTGGCGAGTTCTTCGGATCCAAACTCGTGTGTACTATTTGATTAAATAGTAGATTTAAGCCGGAGAGAGTTCCGGGACTGGATTGCCTCAAGCGAGGATACCAGGATACATCTTATGTTTGATCTTCCTACTCTTACTTTTATTTGTCAAATATTGCTTCTGTTGCTCTAGTTTATTTTATTTCCCTATTCGCCCCCCCTCTAGGGTTCTACAGAATGAAGGAACACAATAGCAATAACAACAACAATAAAGAAGATCCAAATTGCTACGGTTGCAAGAAGAAATGACACATCAAGAAGGACTGTCCGACATCATCATCATCAACCCGAAAAGGCAACAAGTATGAAAAGAGTTACTTGAAGAAATCGACTTCCAGAAGATATGCCAACACAAGCATCTGGCATGAAAGCGAAGCTAGCGACTCAGAAGATGAACAATCAGACGATGCTGCAAATGTATGCTTGATGTCATATGATCAGGTAAACACAAACCCCCTATTTGATACATATGATAATTTTACCTTTGAACAGTCAGGTGAAGCTTTTAGTGACCTCTTAGATGACCACAGAAAACTACTTAGCAAATACCAAAACTCTAAGAAGGTACTCAAAGAGTACAATGGTGAAATAGGAAGACTTACCGACTTACTAGCTGAGGTTAGAAATAATGAAAACCCTAGTGAGACTGGTGAGCTTTCTTTTGTCAAACTGTAACTACACAAGACTACACGTTTATTCGGAAAAAAAGACAAAACTATTGCTAAACTTGAGAAAGATTTACTCAAAGAGAATAAGAGCCATCACTGTGCACTAGTCAGATGAGGCACACACAGCTGACTATAACACACTTTATGGCACCTCCAAAAAGTTATAAATTAGGTTAGAAAAACAGTCTGAAGTTGTTGCTTCCTACCCTAACATGTTTCAATTATCGAAACATCAGAACACAGTCAACCAACACTGTCAGGCCAAATATAGACAAACATTTGTCCAAGAAGACTAACCGACATGCATTCTACTACAAATATCCAACTAGAACACCAAAACCTACCAATCATGCACAACACTCTGCACCCAACACTCAGCATGCTAGATGTCACTATTGTGGCACCATTGGTCATATCACTCCTACATGTAGAGTAAGAAGATTAATTGATTTAAATATATGTGCATGTATACCAAATTCGGACCCTACAAGAAATGGGTATCAAAAGTTTTATTTGCAAACTTTTTTGTAGGTGGAACACCCTACTCATGCTGTAAACACCCTAAATTTTGATCTATTTTATTTTATTTTTTATTGATAGTTGTAATAATATAAATATATACTTATTTATTTTAATACCAAAAGACTTGGATTATAAAATAAATTAATAATTTAAAAAGGAAGTTTTAGTATTGTTAAGATATATTTTCTTAATAAATAGAAAAAATGTAGTTAATGAATAAAAGAAAGATAGATAACAAAGGGAATAATAATAATAATAAATTTTTTTTTTCCTTTCCCACCTACAACACCTACTTGATTTCCCTTATCCTATTTTACTCAAACACACAACACCCAACCCAACTAATCACAATCCAATGCTAACACACAACACCATAACCCTTACACCTAATCCCCACACCATTCATGGTGACCCCTACCATTCATTAACTTCCCCCTTTATTCTCTAATATAACTGATGACCATTCATTTCCTCTTCCCAGTTACTTCTCAACCGAAGCCCGCTCACCCTTCATTTCTTGTAACCCCCTCTTTAAATATATATATATATTTATTTTCTTGTAACCCCCTCTTTATATATATATATATATATATATATATATATATATATATATATATATATATATATATATATATTGTTGGTGCTTTCTTTACATGGAGAGAGCTTGCTCTCAACATGCCTTGTAAAAGTTTAGTCCCACATCGGAAATACACCATGAGTTATCTCAACATATATACTTGGTTGTGTTGTTGAGAGATGCACATGGGGTGGTGACCTTAAGGAGGGAACCATGTGGGTGATTTTACTAAGAGGTAAGAATAAGGCTCCAAGGATTAAGCATTAATGCTTTTGTCATTCTCTTAGATTAATTCCATTTGGAGCTAAGCCCCAAAGGGGCTTAGCGACTCGGACTCGGGCTCAGGCTCATGGGCTCATGAGGCGTAATGTGGCATTTTGTTGGCGCACTTTGCACTTAGCACGTCAGCAGTCATGCGGCCATGCGGCTCATTTGCAGCCACATGCGGCCTCATGTGGCTCATGCGGTCCATGAGACACTTGCGGCCATAAGGCCAGGCTGCTGCTGCTGCTGCTGCCGCATGGAGGGCTCCGCTGACTGTGCAGACTACAAGTCAGTTATGGAAAGACTGATTCAATACGATTAATTCAGATCCACTTTTTGTGGGATTTGATTCAATCTTTCCATGAGATTTGAATTAATTTCGTTGCTATCTTTGTGGGATTTGAATTAATTTCGTTGCTATCTTTGTGTGATTTGATTCAATCTTTCCATAAGATTTGAATTAATTTCGTTGCTATCTTTGTGGGATTTGATTCAATCTTTCTATAACTGAAGAGGCGGCTAGGGTTTCCACCCTCTCTCTATATATACTCTCTTCTGGCCTTCTTTGTGAGGTACTACGGATTTTATAAGTCAGAAAAGAGAGAGAGAGAGAGAGAGAGGAGCTGCTACCGCCATTGCAAGTCCATCCGAGGAGTCAGAACAGAGGTGACTTCGAGCATTCCATAAGTTCTTCAACTTGCTGGTTCCTGGAAGCAATTCGTGTGGGGTGAATCTTGCTTTGAGCAACGGTGTTTTGACACCCCAGCAACTTTTCTTCTTCTCATCTTTTTCTAGATTATTGTAACTCGTTCTGTCCCAATTGCAACACGTTTGCAAGGAAGAACGAGAGATCTTCTCTTCTCTATTTCCCTCCTTCATATTGTAATCTGGCTATTTGGCTTTTTGTATCATCGTAGATCTTGAGTTTGATCACTGCAAAGTTTTTTGTGTGACTCTCAGATCTCGATTGCATCAGTTTTTCCATCTTTGGTCAAGCCCCGGGACTAACATATATATATATATATATATATATATATATATATATATATATATATAAAGAAGGTGGACACTAATCCATAGCCTTCATCCTACTCACCAATCTTCGACAATGTCCGCTGTCCGACCTCTCGCCTCCGGCCTGACACCCTGCGACCACCTTCTTCTTCCTCGGTGGAAAACTGAACTCTAGTCCTCGTTACAGTTTAAATCCAAGAGGATCCCTTGTGCAATCACCAAATTGAGCTTGGCTTGTTAGTCAGCTGATCGACCACGAGTTTCCCCACTACAAGAAAAATGATCATTTATGGTGTACAACTTACGACATGTATTGTCTGCGCGCCGTAAATGACACTCATTTACAACGTATAGTTCTGCGCGCCATAAAAGAGCCAATTTTTTTGTTTTTAACGGCGTGTTTTACCCGAACGCCATAATTGCAAACACATTTACGGCACACATTTTCCTGCGCCGTGAATGATAACTTAATTACGACATTCATTTTTTGTATGCCATGAATGTTAACTTATTTACGGCATGCGTTCTCTTGCGCCGTGAATGAGAACTCAATTACGGTGTTCCTTCGCACGCCGTAAATGTTGTTTTATTTACGGCATGTGTTGTGCACGCTGTAATTGATAACTTATTTACGACATCCATTTTAGCATGATGCTAAGATTAAAATTAAGAATTAAGAATAACTTATTTTGGCACGATGTTAATATTAAGAATAACTTATTTAATCTATATATTTATGTTAATTTTTAATATTAATGTTAAGATTAAAATTAAAAATAAAACTAAATTAAAACTTATCAATCCATACTTTAAAAATAAAAAAATGATTAGATATGTATTATTTTTAATATAGCATAAGTTTTTTTTTTAAAATTAATGTGAGATTTTCATTTTGAAACAAAAAAAGGTAATTAAGCGAAACAAAAAATAGAATTGTCCATAACTTTAATTTAAATTTAATTTCAAATAGAAATTTTAATATTAATATTAATGTTGAGCAGACCCAAATGAAGCCTGAATATTTTCAATAGGGGTAAAGGGCAACCAAAATTCGCTCCGGCTAAGACAACCCAAGATCTTGGATTGGTCCTGTATAGGATCAGAAGAAATAGTAAATACTGGATCCATTGGCTGAGAATCCTCCGCTTGGAATATAGTTCTGAATGATCAAGAATGATAGAAGCAATGCTAGCACTATCAAATATTCCAGGAACCATTAGTTTGTCGAAGCATATGAATCCCATTCTTCCTTTTTTGATTAGTAGCTTTGACATGAAAATATTAGGGTTATTTGGTAATATGGTCTCATATATATATATATATATATATATATATATATATATATATATATATATATATATATATATATATATATATATATATATATAGAAAGTAGGGTTTTAAAAAAAAAAATATATATATATATAGAAAGTAGGGTTTACAGTGTTAGTTTTTAAATGTTTTGATATCTACAAGAAAATATGACTTTTTGGACGTTTTTTTTCTCGACATTTATAGAAACGTCGTCTTAGACATGATACATCTATGTTCTATAGTAAATGTTGGAAAATACCAATGTTTGCTCTTAAACGTCATAGATTACCGACATTTTTTTTTTCAACGTTTATATTCAAGTCGGTAGGGATGGCAAAGGGGCGGGTAGGGGTCGGGGACCATATCCCCCATCCCCATCCCGGAGTAGTGTTTGAATCCCCATCCCCGTCCCCATTCCCCGTCGGGTTTTATTTTTTACCCCCATTCCCATCCCCGTTAAACAATACATTCTCTGTCCCCGTCCCCGTCCCCGTCCCCGCCTCGTTAGCACTTTCGGGGTCGAATTTTCTCATCTCCGTCTCTCGTTCGATTAACAAATTTTCATGTACATTATATAAGTTTAAAAAATTATTTTCATTGAAAAAAACTACATGGCATGTTAATAATGGTTTTCATAAAATAAATATATCTATTACTAGTTAGATCAAGAGAATATACCATTTCCAAAGAGTTGCACATATGGATATGGATATAAGTAATCGGGGTCGGGGATTTATCGGGGCGGGGAGTACTATACACATACCCGTCCCCGAATCCGATCGGAGATTTTTTTAATCCCCATCGCCGTCCCCATCCCCGTTTTTAAATTCCCAAACCCGTATCCATCGGATAAAAAAATCGGGTCCCCGTAGAGTTCGGAGGATATTGCCATCCCTACAAGTCGGCGTAGGTAAAACAAATACCAACCTTTTGCATTAAACGTTGACAAATATTGACTTTTTGTTGACTTTTCGACATTTTTTTTGACATTTGTCTTAAACATAAAAACTTCACTGATCGAACATGTGAAATGTTGCGAAATGAAATCCTTTAAGCATTATTTTCCTTTCCCTCTAATATTTTGCTTTTCCCTACTAAACTCCTCTAGTTTCTATCCTCTAGAGTTCTAAACCTCCTCTCATATCTAAACCTCCTCCATATCGGTCGCGATTAGCGGGATGCCCGCTTTCGGCAGCTCCATCACGTATTTGTCGGGCCTATTCTGACGGTGGGGAAGAGGTACCATCGGAGGCACAAGTTCTGCGAGGCGCACACCAAGGCGATCGGGAAGAGCTCGTCGTCGGCGAGATCCATAGGCTACTCCTACAACATCCGATGCGACATCTAAAATAGGCTCGTGGAGAACAAGAATGAGGAGACAATCGAAAACCTAGACTTCAGGGAGCATCTCGATGCCTACTTCAACCACTTGTCGGCAAGGTAACGTTCTTCTTCTGCTTCGATTTATGTAATTTCTGAGTAGAATTTGTTCGGATTTGTTGTCGCCATGGCTTATGTGTCGAGCGGACACGAATATGTCATGGTTCGAACACAGGACTTTTAGAGCGTCAGTGCTCCCTAGTGTGAATTATTTCTTGATTTATTTCATTTTTAATTCACTTCACTCGAAAAATGGTTTCTCTGCTCTCCTTCATTTGTTTCAGTTTAGTTCTTTAGATAACTTGTTGAAGTACAAGCTCACAATGGTTTCTTTGCTCTTCCTGGTTACATTGATGACAAGGTAATGTCTTCTTCTCTAATGTTACTACTGCATGCTATGCGTTTGTATAATTGCTTGACCAAGGTAACTTCATTATTATTAAAACCGTCTACACCTTAACTATAGTACCTTACATATGATTGTAAATTCCTATAGCAAGTTTTACTTCTATAAACAATACGATTATGGTTGATTTGCTATGATAAAAACAGAATATCCAACTGAAAACTTACACACGATAGCTTGTTCTACCTTCATAACTTGGTTTTGCACTCGTTAATGCAATTATCTCTGAGATCTGCCTCCATATCTGCGCAACTGTCAGTCGCTCCATTTGCTTCATAGAAAAGCATGGACAAAACAACACCTTGTATTTCTGATTCTTTGCCAACGAAACAGTTTTGCCTATGTCCCTGATTATCCAATCAGTGTAAATTAGTTGGTAGGCCATCATTACTGAAATCTTGTGGTCTCCTTTTCCAAGAATAGGTTGCCAATAAACAACTGAAAGTCCTCTATTCTCAATCCCCTCTTCCAAAATGTAGGTCTGTGGTAAGCCATCCATGAGGCTCAAGGATCCTTTTAAGCGAAAGCGAGTATCTTAAGTAGCATAAGGCTTTTAGGGATGGAAGGGTTAATTTGATATATTTGCCATAAATTTGTGCAAAGTTATTATAGGCTAACATCTATTTTTTGGTAGATGACCAGGAATTTGAGTATCTTATGACTAGTATCAGAATATTTTTAGGGTTGGTGAGATTTATAAAGTTACCATCTATGATGCACGGTGACTCCAAAAAGTGATGTCGTGTTGGATAGTGTAACCACCATTTTTTTAAAATAAGGGTATTTTAGTAATTGTGTGATTTTTGGTATTTTTGATTATTTTATTATTAAATAGATTGATGTTTTAGTTTTGATTAGTGCTTTTGGTATTAGTAGATGGCTTAACCTTAGTTAACCTTGATTAGAAGACTAACCATGTGATTAGAGACTTATTTGGCTAATTAGAATTCAATTTGGAGCATTAGTCCTAATTAGGAAACAATTTTATACATTTTTAGGCTATTTTAGCATGTAGCATATTGGCCTTTTTGCTAATGGGCTTTTGTTAAACTCTAGATGAGTTGTGGCCCATCCTAAACCCTAACCTAACCCTAGCAAGCCCCCTTGGCCACCCAAACAGCAGCCCCCCTCTTTATGTGCATATGATTAGTAGCCACCTATTTGCAAAACCCTAGAAATTGCCATCCCCTTCCAATAGCCTATTTTCCTCAATTCTCATCCAAATCCATCCAAATGAATTGCGTTGCGATCCTTGGGATGAGAGGAACTTTCTGGAGACTTGCTAGCAAGGAATCAGAGACTTTGGACTGGGAGGAAATCGGCGTCGACGTGTTTAGAGGCTCGTTTCATTGAGATATTGACTCTCAATAGGTAACCCCTCTAAACACTTGTAAATTTTGATTTTTCTTCATAGGTGCATTCATCTAGGTATCTCGGACTTGTAATGTAGTTTGGTAGGTTTTCGTATCCGTTTGATAGGCGTATCGGACACGTGTCGGTGTATTGGAACACGTGTTCGACGAAATGCCTCTTAGAATTTTCTTATTTTTCGATTCTGTTTTCACAAAGTTGTTGCTGTTTATATTTGAAACAACTTTTGTGAAGACGGATCTTGATTTGACACGTTTTCGGTGTCCAAATCGGACACGGACACGCATGCACGAGGCCCGTGCACAGCCTCAGTGCATGTCCTGCTGTTCAAGTGCCATAACTTGACGAATACGACACGGTTGGTCGTGAAATTTTGTGGACACGTGGGGGCAACCTCTTCCCATGTGAACGTAAAATTTTACGACATTTCGTAGAGCGTGCGCGGAGAAATCGAGGCCGCACGGTTCAGCCACTGTGCACGCGTGGGCAGAATTTTGCCGTTGACACGGCCGTCAGTGCGCGAATACGACGCATCGAGAACTCGATTCAGGGACACGAACACGAAGCCCTAGACCTAGGCTGCCCCACTTGATCACGTGGCACGATGTGGCCCGTGTCGCGACCTACGAGGGTCGACACGCGCCCACTAGACCGCGTGCGCGCACATAGCCGCGCGGATACGCGTGTCGTATGACACGTGGACACGACGTGGACGCGTGTCAGTGTAGTGTACACCTAGACCCCACCTAGCTATGTGCACGACCGTGAGGCTCCTCGTGTTGCGTGCGACGTTCTATCGAGCGCGACGCGCGTGCACGAGTACTTGTCAATACACGCGTGTACGGACTTTTCCGATACGCACTTCGTGGACACGATACGGACACGGGTTCGACCCTGTGAGTACCCGAGCATGACACACACGTGTATACCTTCGTGTTTGCCAAGTTTCACGAGTTCTAGTTGCGTATTTTGAGTTTTGGGTATCAATGTGGTTTTTGAGTATCGGATTATTTTGAATTCGAATTTGTTTGATGTATGAGATTTGGATTTTGAGATTAAAACTCAGATTCTTAGTTGGGGTTTAAGTTTAGTCTAGATTTTGAGTTTGATTTGGTAGTTTAGACCAATATTCGCATTCGGTTATACATAATCTCTATGTTATATGATTCTTCCTTTGTATATATATAATTATCTATACATAGAGTTAGTATATATATAGCTATATATATTTATGGGTATGGGATTATGTTCAGTTGTGTGGGTGGTTAGACAGCCTCGACAACACCCCTACACCACAGGACACATTCACACCCTTCCTTTATATATAAAATATAGATATATACATATATGTCTCCCTTATATATATAAAAAAAATATAGATATATACATATATGTCTCTCTTATATACCAAAATAGATATTAGTGTATATATATAATATTTGGAAGTTATTTTCAGATTTAACCCTATCAGCAGCCTATAGCAGCAGCCCCAACCCTTTCACACACACAACACACCCACTCTCAATCCCTCCTGTATATATATATATATATATATATATATATATATATATATATATATATATATATATATATATATAAGATATTAGCCTATGATTGGTGAGTCAGATTAGAAATGACCCAATAGGCCTAAGTTAGACATAGTTGGCTAACAAGTTGACCAAGTTGACAAAAGTCAACTTTGAGTCAAACTTGGCCGAAACTTGACCCAAATGGACTTGAAATGACTAGATAGCTTAAGTTTGACCTAAATTTGGGATAATGGACTAGTTGACTTAGGCTTTACCTAGTTTGACCAGGATGGTTGACCAGGGTTGACCAGAGTTGACCAAAGGTTGACTTTGACCCAGAAGGACCTAGAATCATTTAGAATGCATTGTAGATCAATCTTATTTCATTTTAGACACTTTGTAACCTGTGGTTGCTCTAAATAGGACTCAGATACTCCGGTTCGGACTCATATTCTCATCAGACATTCGGGTTATCGGACGAGTACATTCTCTGACCGTTTTGTACTTGCTAGGAATTATATTATTGTTATAGACTAATTTACATGATACTGACACGATGTTATCACGGATTAGTACTATATGGATCTTTACATGAGATGTTATCTCCCTCGGGTGCATCGAATACATCATGTCATGTGCTTTTCACGAACATCATGTATTCCATGGACTCTTATTATTAATGTACACTTATGTGCTCTCATGTACTCTCATGATCTCATGAGCTTCATGTATAAAACTTTTATGTATAATAATATAACCTGTATAGATCCTTGTGTATTGATTGGTGTACGGTAGAGTAGAAGTATTCATGTGAACAATTTCAAAGTAGTGTAATCATATATAAACTTTATAGTGTAATCATGTATAAATCAAACCGTTCACATGTCTATCTTATACTCTAAATCACATAGTCACTTACAGTTCTCTATTACCATATATAGATATATTTTGTTCATCAGATTCTCTCTTTCTCTTCATGTTTATTTCTGTTCTATAGCATGCTTTACATTTTCTATCATGATATGAACTGTGTGAGATGTATTGTGCTCGTTCCTGTCCTGATTGGACCTGTTGATAAAATTTTACAGGTAACTTGGAGGATCACAGCTAGCCTAGAGGATACTAGTAGAGCTTGGAGTAGAGGTCTAATGTTTTGTTTATCTTATTTCTTGTTATCTTGGAGATGTATTTTATTTTAGATACTGAGATTTTGTGTTGTTAAACAATTGACTTATTTCACTTATGGTTGTATCCCTTTTGTGAATTTCTTATCTATTTCATCGTGCTGATTATCTACCTCTAGTTTGTGATTGAGATTGTATCCTCCTATGATTGTCCTCCGTTTGGAGATTATATCATATAGTATTAGTTGTGATGGTGACCTAGAACATCGTTCTACCGCCGACACTGCGGCGTAGTCTAGATGTACCCACTTCTCGTGTCCTTACACTGGGTGCGGGTCATGACACGTTTTTAGTGGTGGCCAATGCAGGTCGAGATTCGCATTCGTGCGATATCGTAGTAGCGCAACGACTTAGTTGTACTACTACGAGCCTGCTATAGAGTATAAAAGTAAGGTATTAGAATGAGAGGATACTTAATCACTGTTATAATTTCTTGAGAGATTCCTGGGACGACCCTTGAGAATCTCATTTTGAACTTCGATTTGAAATCCTTTTCCCTCTTGTTTCGATTCACCTATACTCCTTGTTATTGAATTTGATTTTGATGGATTCATTGTTGAATTTTGAATCTTGATGTTAGTTGTTGATTTTGATTTTGTATATTAAGTATTCTTTTTGGAATTAAGGTATAACCTGATAACATATTTGATAAGGACAGAAAGAAAGGTAAATGTCTACCTTATTTATGGAGTTTAGAATTTATCGTAGTCATATTGGCTAGCATGACAAGGACATAGAGCCTGATTTTAGATATACTATCCTAGTTATGGAATTTAGATTCTCTTACAGCCATACCGGTTGA
Organism: Iris pallida; assembly: GCA_029216955.1. Taxonomy (NCBI): domain Eukaryota; kingdom Viridiplantae; phylum Streptophyta; class Magnoliopsida; order Asparagales; family Iridaceae; genus Iris; species Iris pallida. The sequence goes on along the minus strand of JANAVB010033220.1, from coordinate 150,391 downwards.
CGTGGTAAGAATTCTAGATAACATAATTATAGGGTGTATACCTTAGTTACGGACTCTATCGTTTATTACAGCTATGCTTACTGGCGTGGCAAAATTCTGATAACATGATTTCAGGAAGACGCGTATGGTATCAGATTATATCTTGAATTGGTTCATTTCTTTGAACAGATGAGCAAGAACAGATTTTTCATTATTTCTTTTCTTGCCATTATTTCTTGTATTTCCATTTTCCCTTATCTTAATTAACTCTGTCCTAATTACATCTATTAACTATCTCATATCTACTTCTGTCATCCACACTTTGAAATCTTGAATCTCCATAACTCTTTACCTTGGAAAGGTCGAGGAGGTAACATAAATCATCTAACTCGGAAAGGACTTGATCCGTTATCTTATGATAATCTTGGTAGGAATATAATATGATGGATCTTGATATAGGTTTGGGATAGATATGCGACTGAGATTGAGGATAAAATCAAGAGATTTATATTATCAATTTAGAAACGATCACACTTAGAGAAATATTTTATGTATGATTAATTCATAGATATATATTTCATAACTGATGATGATATTCGAGACCGACTTAGTTTTGAGGACTGGATAATTTTCGGTTATTGATTCTTAAGACGTTTCACTTTAAGGCTATAATATTAAACTTAGGGATTTAGTAATAGAGAAGAAATTTTAACTGTGTGCGATAATGATATGAAATTGAACAAGATATTGTAAGAAAATGGCTAGGAACAGAGAGAACAAAGGAATTTTGAGTTATAGAAATTTAGAGATTTTGTGAAAATTTAAATTTAAGAAGAATAGTATTTGAAGGTGTACTTGAAGGAAATATGAAGGTTGATTTTTTAATAGAGAATAAGTTTTGTAAGGCCTAGTGGTTTTAGATGGAATAACACGAGGAGAGTAATTTGAATAAGTTCAAGGATTTCATAAAACTTGATTTAGAGGTTTCGGATCCAATTTAGAACAAGGAGGAAGAATTTGGAATTATGATGATTAAGTGGTTAGTGTTGATTCCTAATAAGAAGGGTATGGTGATCATGGCAATGTCAAATCTTCATGACGGCAAAGTATAATTTTGGTGGTAGTCATATAAAGGTTGATTTTCATATTGGGACTTGTGAGATAAAAATATGATTGACAAATGATGACTAGATAAACTTGATAGTATCAGAAAGAGATGATTAACTTGACTTTCCTATGGAAACCTTGTCTTTTGTTTTCCTTATCAAAATGAAGAAATTGACTTACTTCCATATCCTTGCATCATCCTTTAAGTTTTCAATATCATTGAATCCTAACTCCCTTGATCACGACCAATCGACTATGGTCATCTTTTCTTGTCATATTAATATCTTGGGTCGTACTCAATTGAATTAAATTTAAATTGTGACCTGGATCTCCATCCTTGGATGCTCGTGCTCAGATTTCGATGACCTTGTTCCCCATCTTACCCAATCTTGATTTACCCATAAATTGATCAATTTAGATCGTGTCGAGACTAAATTTTCTTTTATATATATCGTAATTAGATTTCAATGCTATTGACACTCGTGCTTTAAACTTTCAATTTTGATCATCTTTGGAATAGTAACCCTTTATAGTTAATTCTCAGTGGTTTTAGATTTAATGCTATTGTCGTCATCGTCTAAGTGTTGATTTAACTCATCAAACTTGACATTGATTGATTCTTCGATGATTATGGTTCTTTTGTTGAAGACTCTGTATTATTTGCTTTTTGCTGCATAACCTAAAAATATACCTTCATCGGCCTTTTCATCAAATTTACTCAGATTGTCTTTAGTATTAAGAATAAAGCATTTACAACCAAAAATCTTGAAATATGAAATATTGGGTGTTATATCAAACCATAGTTCATAGGGAGTCTTCTTCGATATAGGTCGAATTAGAACCCTATTGAGAATATAGCACGCTGTATTGACAGCTTCAGCCCAAAAGTATCTAGGTAGACTAAACTGGTTTAACATTACTCTAGCCATTTCAGATAGAGTTCTGTTCTTACAGTTCCACAACTCCATTTTGTTGAGGAGTCCTAGGGCAAGAAAATTCATGCAAATAACCGTGTGTGTCACAAAATTGCTTGAATATGCATTCTCAAATTCGCCGCCATGATCACTACGAATGCGAGTAATCATGAACCCTTTTTCATTCTGTACTTTCTTGCAAAAGGTGACGAATTCTGATAATGTATCGTTCTTGCGTGCAAGAAAATAAACTCATGTATATCTAGAGAAATCATCTACAATGACAAATGCATATAACTTACCACCTAGGCTAGCAATTCTACTTGGTCCAAATAAGTCCATATGCAACAGTTGTAGAGGTCTAGTGGTACTTACAACGTTCTTGGATTTAAATGCGGATTTGGTAGCTTTGTTCTTTTCACATTCACTACATACCGTATCCTTTTTGAAAGATATGTCCGGTAAGCCGCGTACCAACTTCTTTGTAGATAGTCTAGAAATTGTATCCATGTTTGCATGACCGGGTCTCATATGCCATAGTTGACTCTCAATGCTTTTGGCCATCAAACATCTACCTGCTTTGTTAGCATCTTCCAACAAATAAAAATATATATGTTGTCTTCCCTAATACCTTCAAAGATAGTACTACCAGTTGAACTATCAACTATAGTACATTTGTCTTTGACAAAGTTAATACCATAACCGTGATTAGCTAAATGGCTTATGCTGAGCAGATTATGTTTTAACTCGGTAACTAGACAGACATCTTTAATCACAGGATAGGGAGCCTTACCAATGTTACCGATACCGATTATGTACCCTCTTAAATTATTACCGAAGGAGACATATCCTTCTTTATTCTTCTTCGACAGTGTTGCGAATAATGAAGCATCACCGGTCATGTGCCGTGAGCAACCGCTGTCGAGGATCCTATTTGCTCCTAGCATGTGAAGGACGTCCCACTACAAAACAATTTGTAAGATGAAACTCTAGGTACCCATTTCTTCTAGGGTCCTGACATGGTTAGTCTTTAGTATCCATGCATAAACATTTAAATATACTAACTTTCTGATTCTACATGCAGAAGATATATGACCAATGAGGCCACATAATGACATTTGGCATGTTGTGTGTTGAAAGTTGTGTGAGGTGCATGATTGGTAGGTTTTGATTTTCTAGTATAGAAAAATGCATGCCTATTAGTCTTCTTGGGCATAATTTTGGTATGGTTTGGTCTGACAGTGTTGGGCATGTTCCGATGATTCGGTAATTGACACGTATTAGAATAGAAAGCAGCAACTTCAGGCCGTTTTCCTAAACTAATTTTCAACTTTTTGGAAGTGTCATATAATCTAGTATAGTCAGATGTAAGTGTTTCAATTCTGACTTGTGCACACTGGAGACTCTTTCTCTCCTTAGATAGGTCTTCCTTTAACTGGATGATAGTTTGGTCTTTTTCTTCGGATAGCTTAACAGTCTCGTGTAACAACAACTTAATAGAAGAAAGCTCACCAGACTCATTTGAAGAGTCATTATTTCTAACATGATCTAGTTGGTCGGTAAGTCTTCCTATTTCACCTTTGTACTCTTTGAGTACCTTCTTAGAGGTTTCATATTTACTACGCAGTTTCCTGTAATCATTTAACAGGTCACTGAAAGCCTCTCCTAGTTGCTCAAAGGTGAAATCATCATAAGGATCAAATAGAGGATTAGTGATTACCTGATCGCAAGCCATCAAGCATACATTTGCAGCGTCATCTGATTGTTCGTCTTCTAAGTCGCTTGGCTTCACTTTCATGCCATATGCTTGTGTTGGCGTACTTCCTTGATATAGATTTTTTCCGGTAGCCTTTGTCATATTTGCTGCTTTTCTTTGATGATGATGCTGTTGGACAATCTTTCTTCATGTGTCCTTTCTTCTTGCATCCGTAGCAAATAGGATCTTCCTCGTTGTTGTTGTTGTTACTGCTGTCTTTTGTTCTCCTGTTAAATCTCATAAACTTCTTGAATTTTCTTACCAGAAGAGCTTGATCTTCAGAGTCAGAGTCGCTGTCATCAGAGTCATCTTCGATAGTTCTTCTATGTTGAGCCTTGAGAGCGATCGACTTCTCTGACTTCTCTTTTGGTGTAGCATCTTCAAAGTCTTGAAGTTCTAACTCGTGAGTGAGTAGCTTACCCATGAGTGTTTCCAGAGACATTGTTGAGAGATCGTTCCCTTCAATGATTGCTGTAGCATTTGGAATCCAGTTCTTTATGGGAGCTCGTAGAAGTTTGCAATCTTCTCATGGTTACCGTAATCATTGCCTAGTGAAGACAAAGGATTTACAATATCCAAGAATCTTGTAAACATCTGAGTGACTGATTCACTTGGCTTCATTTTGAACGCCTCATACTCCTGAGTAAGTCTGCTGATCTTTGACTCCTTGACTTATGTTGTTCCTTCGTGGGTTACTTCGAGAATCTTCCACACTTCGTTTGATGTTGTGCAAGTAGATACCATGTTGAATTCAGTTCAGTCTAAAGCACAAAATAAAGCGTTAATAGCACGTGCGTCAAGACTGGCCTTTTTCTTTTCATCCTCTGTATATTTGTCATGGGGATTTTTCAACTAAAACTCTATCAACATTAATACGAGGGGGCTTTTTATAGCCATCAATAACTACAGACCATAAGTCAAAATTAAGAGATTTCAGGAAGAAACCCATACGTGTTTTCCAATAAGTGTAGTTTGTGCCGTCAAACAGTGGAGGTCTGTTTGTGGCTTGGCCTTACTTGTGAATTTTACAGTTGCCATGTGTAATGCTGTGATCTATATAATAATTGAATATAACTGCAATTTTACCTGTATAACCCGCTCTGATACCAATTATAGGAACGAAATCGTAAAGCAGAATACTCTAGAGGGGGGATGAATAGAGTAGGCAGCGGAATATTGCTAATTAAAAAACTCGTTAGCAGTTAGATCACATATATAATTATAATCACAAAATAAATGACAGTAATAAAAGAGTGATCAGAAGGCAAACGTAAACACCGAGATTTATACTGGTTTTCCTCTTGTGAGGACTAGTCCAGTCGGAAGAACTCTAGCTTCCAGTTGAATCCACTATTGGAAAATTTCGCAAGTTTTCATATGAAGTCCTTGCAACTTCTACAAACGCGATCTTTGATACGAAGAACTCGACCAACTTCAATTGTGAAGAGCCAATCTTCAATCAAGCCTCTGATTACAATCGCTCTGAAACTTCTAGACCGCACCGCACTGGCAAATCGACTAGAGGATTGTAACTGGCTTGGGATTTGAAAATGGAAGCTTTTTAGAACTGTTTGGAAGAAATGTAAGTTTTAGAAGAGAAGAGATTGAAAGTGAATTGGTGATTTGAAATGATCGAAATCCTTCTCTATTTATAGTTTTTTTCAAAGGTAGAACTCTGACAGAATTTGGGCAGAATTCGGACAGAACTCTTTGTAACAAACCGCAACTAAAGGGAGACCAAGTTCAAAATCAAACGTTCACATAACGTTCAACTTGGCCGAACTCTGTCAGGGTTTGGTCAGTTGATTTTGTGAAAAATAATTTGGCTTTTTGAAAAAGTCCTTCAGAAGCTTTTTGTACAAATAGATGTTTTTCAAAAACATAGGTCATTTTAAAAAGATAGGTCAGTTTTGAAAAATATTTTCGGATAGCCTATTTGCCAGTACGACTTGGTGTACAATGTATTCTTAGACTCAATAAAATAAAAAATTATATTGCTTTGAAGGAAATACATTCTGAGTGGCAAACAGCTTCGGTCTTGAACGGAGTAGATATCCATCTTTGATCAGTGTCCAAAACGTCGTTAGTAAACATCTGAATTAACTCGTATTTATATCGAGACAGAGTTTGATCAATTATTAAAATCAGGTTTGACCATGACCAATGGGCCAACAAAGGGCTTTTCCATTATTGGAGCTACCAATACTGGAGGGTTTGTAAGATACGTCTTGATGTCGTCGAATGCACGTTGACATTGTTCAGTCTAGATGAAAGATACGCCTTTCTTCATGAGCTGAGTGAATGGTTGACACCTTCCAGAGAGGTTCGAAATGAATCGTCTGATGTAGGCTAGCCTTCCTTGTAGTCCGCGTAGCTCTTTGAGGTTTCTTGGAGGATGCATATCGAGGATAGCCTTCACTTTCTCCGGGTCAAGATGTATGCCCTTTGAAGTGATGACGAAACCAAGGAACTTGCCGCTGGAGACTCCCAGAAAAGACTTGGTTGGATTCATCTTGAGTTGGTGTGCACGCATTAGTTCGAACACCGTTCTCAAGTCTTGGAGATGGTTGCCCTTGAGACGACTTTTAACTGCGATATCGTCTACGTAGCACTCCCCAGTTTTGCGAAAATGATCGGCAAAAAATTGTGTTCATGGCTCGCTGGTATGTCGCTCTTGCATTCTTCAATCCGAAGGGCATCACCGTATAGCAGTATACCTCCAACGGTGTTCGAAAAGATGTGTGCTTCTCGTTATCGGGGAACATCTTGATCTGGTTGTAGCCTAAGAACCCATCCATGAAGGACATCCGTTCGAAGCCGCAAGTATTATCGATCATTACGTCGGTGATTGGTAGAGGGAACTCGTCCTTAGGGCATACAGAGTTCAAATCACGATAATCGATACAGACTCAAACTTTACCGTTCTTTTTCATGACTGAAACGATGTTGACAACCCAGTCTGGGTGTTGTTCTTCGCGAATGAATCCACTGGCAATGATCTTCTTGAATTCATTCTTGATGGCCTCCATGAAGTCTGGTCAGAATTATCGTTGTTGCTGCTTTACTGGCTTAGCTTTAGACAAAATATTCAGGCGGTGCATGGCGACTTTAGGGTCCAAGCCTGGCATGTCTTCATAGCTCCATGCGAAGACGTCGATGTATTCTCTTATAAGTTGTATACGAGATTGGCGTTCATTGCCAGATAGACTTTTGCTGATGAAGATTGGTTTGAAAGATGATTCATCTCCTAAATTGACTTGAATGACTTCGTCTTCGGTAGGTGGTCACGTTGTTCGAAGCGCAGCTCCCACCTAGTATCCATCTTTTGAGCCCATTGTTCAAGCTCGATTGATTGGACATCGTCTGTAATTTGGTCAACGGAAACCATGTTGATGGACAGAGTTGTCTTGAGCATATCGCCGATACTGGAGTCTGAGTCCCAGAGGGCGGAATTAGAAGAATGAAAACAACGATCTGCTTCATTATCTGATCTTTCGAGAGTTGTTAGAGGAGTGACATAACCCAAACCAACACCGCTTCGTTGATAGTAGTTCTCGGGTTTGCCAGGAGGAGCAAAGTGTCGTATTGGCAACCGTATCCCCGGCCGTAATTTAGCCCCTGGTCACTTTTGATGTCATATCCCATGTTCTGGATGATATTCTTGGCCTGCCAACTATATCGGAAAAGTTGCATTTTCTCGGAGTCATAGTCAGCTTCTGTGTTGTGCTTGGGAGAAGTAGAGTCTGGAACGAACTTTCTCTCGCGAATTATACGATCGAAGATGATTAGTTCTTCATCCTTCTTTCTGGCTGGAACGATGAAGTAGAGGATATCTTCTGGGTAAACTTTTTTCCGCAGGTGAGGCAGTCGTGACCGGCATGCAGAGGTGTGGTCCTATGCCGTGATCTAGAGCGTATATCGTATCTATGTAGTGGTTTACAGATTGATAGACATCGGGGTAATTCAAAGATAAACCTTTACTAAAGAAATACGCAAGTTCTTCTTCAGGGATAACATCATCCGCTGAAGGTACATTATTATGAGTATTGATATACTCATTGAGAGGATCATCATCTGGAAGAGGAGCCACAGTCTTGGCCGAGTTCACCACGTAGGGTAATTCTTCAGGATTGGGAGGATGGACATCAGTAGGTTCTTCCCGGGGTGTCTTGATGAGAGTGATGGTTAATGGTTTGACCTTGTCAGGGTTCTTCTTTTTCACCCAGATTGTGAGAGGCTTCGGAGTACTTTTTGGAGTAGTACGTCCTTTGACTCGGATGGTCACGGGACCATCATTGGAGGATGAACTTGCTTCAGCCTCATTGTCAGCTTCGTTGCTGTCATCCTTGGGGGGCGGAGATTGGTAAAGTACCGAGTCTCCATAGTAGGCTTCGATGCCCTTAAAAGGATCGACATCGGCAAACTCCGTCTTTACGACACCGTCACTGTTGACGTATTTGAAGCACTGGTGAAGTATGGAAGGAACGATCATGTTCTCGTGTATCCATGGATATCCTAACAAGACGTTGTAGGATACATTGGCATCGATCATGTAGTAAGAAACCTCTGTTCGGAGATCACCGATCTGGCACTTGAGACAGATCTTGCCCTGCGGATGGCTTCGACCAGCATTGAAATCCATGATAGTTGTGTTGGTTGCAGATAGCTTGTGCAGAGGGATTCCCAGAATTTGAAGCAAACTTCTAAGAATGTTGCTGAGGGAGGACCCTGGATCGATGTGCATGCGGTCCACCTTGATCACCCCGATATACCCTGTATAGTACAGGGGTCTATCATGACGATTATTTTTTAGTAGCATGTCCCCCTGTGAAAAGGTGATGTTGGGCACCACTTCCATAGTACTGTGGCAGTGGGGACAGGAGACAGGATCTTCAGTGGGGGATTTGACTTCAGTGAGATAAGAGTCGGCATGTAGTAATGCCTCACTTAAGGCCTTCCGCGATTCTTTGGAGAGTCGCAATAGATCGAACAAAGACAACCTGGCAGGTGTATTGGCTAGCTGTGCCAGTATGTCAAAGTTGTAGGGCCGATCCATGCCTTCAGGAGCTGGCGCCTTCAGAGACTTGTCAAACCGCGTATCCGTCTGCTTGGCTTTGTCCGTAGTTTGAGGCTTAGACGGGCCGGCTTCTGAGCTTATGGGGCAGCAGGAGGTTGAGAAGGTACTGCTTCTTCTTGTGCGGGATCGTATGTCTGAAGATAAGTCTTCTCCGATTGCGTCTCGCCATATAGAACCTCATAGATGGGAGAGGATACCATATGGCATGACTTGTATTTCTTGTCCCCTTTTTGCTTTGGGAGGTACCACCCCCTGCGTCACCTCTTGCACAAGGTCCGGATGGACCCACACGATCTCACCACGTTATCTGCAACCAACACAACTATCAGCGTCAGCGGCTTGTAGAAGCTATCTGCAACCAACACAACTATCATGGAAATCCATAAAAACACCACTATCATGGAATTCAGCTAAATCCAGCGAAATCCATGGGTAAAAGGAAATCCATGAAAACACCCACACGATCTCACCACGTTATCTGCGAAATCCATGAATTCAGCGTCAGCGACTTGTAGTTAGGAGGGCTAGTAGCATTCTCCCACTCAGGGGGATACGGTTGAGATATCCCCATCTTCTGAAGCTCGTCTTTGTGTGAGATAGTGTCAAGGACGGACGACCAGGGAATCAATTGCATCCTGTTGATTGAGCAGGTGTTGGAAAACTGCTGCTGAACGGTTGTCAGGCGTCGTTGGCGAAGGACCACCCCCAGCATTTGCAAGATTTGGAGGAGGCGCAACGGAATGATACTCCTTTTGTAGTGAAGGAGGGTTGTTGCTATGAGCCAGACTAGCGTGGGTCGAGACGTTTTGTTGAGGTGGAGGAACAGCCCCAGCACCTTGAACCGCCATGATACTGGTAAGCATATCAGTGATCTTGGCGAATGCTGTTTCAAGACCCTCTAGCCGTTTGCTAGTCTGATCACTAGCTTCTTCAGGTCTTTCTCCGTCCGCCATGTATATAGATAACATGCGAGGATGAACAGAGGAAACAGTACAACTGGTGCTGATACTGTCTGTCTCCGAGTGAACAAGTCCTTCATCTTCAGGTAGAGGAGGTAGATAGTCGCCATCAGATTCGGAGGGATCGTCGTCCTCAGGAAGGCTACCCCCAGTGTGGAGGTCATCTGCTTCAGACTCTGAGGGAATACTACCCCCAACTTGGGAGTCTTCGTCGTCCATACGGAATCTTGCCTTTGACCGAGTACCCATATAGACTCCTTCAGATGTGACAGCCTACTGGCCATCTGTTGGTAGACTTCTTCTTCTTCTTCTTCTTCTCGCGGAACTGAGAGAGAAATTTGGGTTCGTAGTCCACCGTCTTTGATTGGGGCTTCTGTAAGGGGGACCCCATGAAGCCATGTTAGATAAAACACAGTGGCTTTTCATCGTCAGAGAAATGCAGCCGTCGAAACACAGACTTTCTCTGAGGCACTCTTGTTGCTTTGGACCAGCAATAGTTGATAACAATACTGGTGCATGGATGTGCACCATGAATTGTTATGTCCTCCCTCGCTTTACGCTTATGATTTATCATGTCGCGCAAGTCAGCGGAAGGGAGTTTTGCCTTACAACCCATGTTGTATGCATCGCCGAGCTTTGCATGCGGGTTCGTAAGGAGAGTTGGCGCATCTAGACTTAGTTCACGTGCAGGGGCAACCCCCACACCTAAGTTCTGTGATGTCCTTGAAGACAGCCCCGTGCTATACGTACGTGTTGGGGCCTATCTTTTTGATGTGGGCGTATAGTCCTTGGAGGCTGGCCTTGGGCGCATGCTCCTTGACAGTATGTCTGAGCCTCCTTGATGTGGGCACATAGTATGGATCCAGTGAGCCTGGGCGCATAGCCTTGGGCGCATGACCCTGGATTCCTAGTCTGTTGAAGACAGAAGCATTCTGGTTGGGGTTATGCGCCCAAACATCTCCTTGGACGCATAGCTTTGGGCGCATGCTTGGTGTAGCAGCGCTGTTTTCTTCCAGTTTTGCCTCCTTCGTTTGTGAGCCTCGCCGGGTTTGCCCAGAGTGTCGCACACCCTGATTCTTGGCATCGTAGTGTTTTCCTTTGCCAAGTCTCAAGCATCGAACACTCTGTTATTGGTTGTGCAGGAAAGAAGTCACTGGGCTAGTAGAGCCCGAAACGGTGTGAGCCTTCTCCATTTGGGAACTTCTGTGGTAGAGTCATGCGCCCATGTGACAGAGTCCTCCAGTTGCATATATGCTATGACACTAGCAGGATATGCACATCGAGCCTTCGGAAGCCAAGTCTTGCGAGACTTGTTTGGCTTCGCTGATTTTGAGGGGGAGTAGAGCCATCCCTTGAGAGCATCTCTTCGAACGCCTGCTGATCAAACTTTACGATCAGCATCTTCTGAGTGCTCCCTACTTTGTCGGTATCGGATTGCGTCACCACCTTCTCGTCAGAGGAAAAGGTAGTCCCCAACATAGTTGCCATTTTTGTGGACACACACAAAAAGAAGAAAAAACACTGTCTTTTCTTTATTGGCGTAAGGCACCACAAATCGAGTACGCCTGAGAGATCCTGTGCTGAGGATTCCCGAGTACAAAAAAAGAATTCTGGGGAATGGGACTATGGAGATCGAGCGGCAGTTGCTTCTTTACTCCGTTGACACTCCGATTACAAAAGTGGGAGAAAACCTAAGAAAATTGCTAACTCTCGGCTCACTGGCAAGAAGTGCAGCAATTTGGCTCTTGAAAATGCTCTCCATTCTCTGTTTTGAAGAAGGATGAGGCCCCTTTTTATAGTCGTTCTTGAGCTGGAATGATGTTATGCGCCCACAAGAGGAAAACACACTAGTTTTCATGTGGGCGCATAGTCCTGCCTTGGGCGCATAGGGTGTAGGCGCATGCAGGTTGCGAGATCGTGGGTTGGTCGTGGTGTTGACGTGGCCGCATGCTTCGGTGCATGACTGTTCGTGGAGACTGACGTGGCCTGCGCTTCGGTGCACGTTTTGATCATGGCTTTGACCGAGTCAGGCTTGGGCGCATAGCCCTGTTTCAGGCTATGCGTCCTCCTTCACAGAGGGTTGCTTGGGCGCATAGAGCTTCACAGGCTTGGGCGCATAGAGCTTTGCAGGATGATGGGCGCATAGGAGCTTCACAGGGTGACTTGAGCACATATGAGCTTCACTTGGGCGCATATGTCTTCTTTTGGCTTGGGCGCATAAGGCTTTATTTGCTAAAATTTTCTTGCTTCTACACTGGGTTCTCAGGGCATTCGAATTTTCAGAAACGTGGACCAACATCGTCTGGAGATCGATCAGCAACTCATGGTTCTCAACGGTCATCAACGGGCAAGCTGCCAGTTTCTTCAAATTCAGTCGCGAGGTTAGGCAAGGGGACCCATTATCGTCCACCATTTTCATCATTGCGGCAGACGCTTTGAGTAGACAGCTGAATTGCATGACTAGAGCTCCGAACTTCCAACACTTCCACACTGTCAGTGGTTGTCCGATTATCACTCATCTGGCCTACGCCGGCGACATCCTTATTTTCTCCTCTGGGGACGTTGGGTCGGTAGAGGTGGTCCACATCACGCTCCAGAAATACAACATGTGCTCTGGCCAGAAGGTCAACCCCGCCAAGAGTGTGATATACGCCCATCACAACATTAAGAGTGAGCATGCGGCTAGCATGTCCAGCATCACCTCTTTTGCCGTCGATCACCCTCCGTTCCACTACCTTGGTTACCCCCTCGTGTACGACAAATCTAACGCTGGCATGTTTGAGGAGCTGATTCACAAAATCAGAAAAAAATTTGAGGGCTGGCATAATGCTACCCTATCCCCAGACGGAAAGATGATCCTCATCAAACATGTACTCACCTCCGTCCCCATCTACACCCTGGCTGCGTGCTCCCCCCCAAGAAAGTTCTTTCGACGATTGAGAGCATCATCACCAATTTCTTCTGGGGTCACAACGAAGGCCATGACAGACATCACTGGGCCAGTTGGGACTCTATGGCTAGGCCCACTGCCGAGGGGGGTCTAGGATTCACCAAACTCTCCCATATTGTTGATGCCTACTCGATGAAGCTGTGGTGGAAGCTTCGTACTAGTCAGAACTTATAGACTAGATTCATGAAGGCCAGATACTTCAAATATTTACACCCATCGCTGGCTAACTCCAACTGCAGATCTTCTGTAGCTTGGCGGCGGATTCTCATGTGGCGCTCCATTACTGAACCAGAGATTAGGCTCCAACTGGGTAATGGCGAATCTTCGACCTTCCTGGAATGCTGGACGGGAGGCTCCTTACTCCCCAACCTCCCAACGGCTCCGGGGAACATCAAGATTAAGGAATTGTGGAACCAACCAGGGAATGAATGGAATTGGAACCAGATTCGGGATTGGGTTGGGGAAGAGGCTGTAGAGTGCATTCGCAACAACGATCTTAAGCTAGGTCCCAAGCCCGATGTTCTGAGGTGGTCGCCTGAAGCTTCTTGCTCCTTTTCGGTCACTTCAACGAGAAGAGTGGTTCGAGGCATTGGGACGCCATCCCCCACCATCGCGACCTTCTGGCAGACCTGCATCCCCAAAAAATGGTCTTTTTTATTTGGAGAATATTTCGCAAGAAATTGCCTACTAATGACAATCTCAACACCATTGGGTTCAGCCTCGCATCTGCGTGTAATTGCTGCTCGGAGCGTCAGACCGAAACATCTGACCATGTCTTCTGTCAAGGGGATTTACCTGATCAGGTCTGGAGGGTCCTCTCTCAGCATTGCGGGTAGCATCAGGGGAGTGGGCGCCTCAACGATCTTTTGGCATAATGGGCCTCTACTTCCCACGGCCACCAGATCGTCGCAGCGGCTGCGATGTGGGTTCTCTGGAAGAATCGCAATAAGGCCAGATATGAGGGTCACCAGTAATCTGCCGACCAGCTAATTAGGGAGGTACTCCGACAGTGCCGTAAGATCAGAACCTCTTGCTCGCACGACCAGTCTCTCTTTTGGAACTCTCTTTTTCCTAGCTACTCGGATTTTGCATCTCTTTTTGATTGGTGTCTTGTATTGGCATCGGCATTTTAGGCCTAGTGCCGACACCTTTTAGATCTTGTGTCCACAGGATCTTTTTGCTTTGATAGGTTTCCCCTTTCTTGTTGTATTTTCCTTTTTGAGCTTACTTGTAAAGGCTTCGGCATTTTGTGCCTTGATTGAATAAAAAGGGGAGGGTTCTTAATATATATATATATATATATATATATATATATATATATATATATATATATATATATATATACTTGTAGGAACCCTTAGAGGGGGGTGAATAGGGTCAAGCTAACTAATCAAGCACTTAGCACAAGCTAATGGGTAATTTAAAAAATATAAGTGCAAGAGAAGAAGCAAAACAATACCGACACCCGATGTATCCTGGTATCCTCCCTAGAGGCAATCAAGTCCCGGAACTCTCTCCGGATTTAATCCACTATTTGAGCAAATAGTTACACACAAGTTTGGATCCGAAGAACTCGCCAACTTCTTACATGAGAGCTTTAGTCCGAAGGCCTCTCCGACTTCAACCGAGAGTTTGGATACGAAGACTCTCCAACTTCAATCGAGAGTTTGGATACGAAGACTCTCCAACTTCAACCGAGAGTTTGGATACGAAGACTCTCCAACTTCAACCGAGAGTTTGGATACGAAGACTCTCCGACTTCAGCCTTTCACAATAGGTTTTGATCTCCTTATATAACAAGATGAAGATCTTATTTTTCAACTCAATAACTCTAACACAATTTGTGGATGGCAAATGAAAGCTTTGTAGAGTTGTTTGTGGACAGGCTTTGGTGGTTTAGAAATTTTTAGGCTCAAAGCATCAACCTTGAATGAAGGGGTTCAAGGCTATTTATAACCAAAGCATTGAAAAGAGCTCAAGGCAACTTTTCAGTCGGCGAACCGGCATACCGCCGGTATAACCGGTATACCGGTCTGGAATGCAACGGCTAGAAATATAGCCGTTGGGATCATTAATTGCTCGAATTTTTGACTGTTGGAATTTCAACGTTACTAAACCGGTATACCGTCGGTATGAACCGGTATGCCGTCGGTATGCCGATTTTGTTGACAGAAATTTTCTGTGAACAAAATTGGTATACCGTCGGTATGGACCGGTATACCGTCGGTATCCGGTTTTCATCCGAAAATGATCCTGGGCTAATTTCTATCCTAGCTTTCGATTTTACCATCCATTTCTTGTGTTTACAATTATTCCTAAGACTCATTACAGACTCCAGAAATACTGTAGCAGGTGTAGGCTTCTTCAGAGTCTTGAAATGATGATGGCATGGCATGACTTCTTTCCTTGATAGATGTTGGCTTTTTCTCTTGGCGGACAGCTGTCCAAAGATATCCAGTTTGTGAAAACTGAATACCATTCGGGGGCTTCGCCCTCGAACCCCCGACGAGGGGCCCTGCCCCCTAGACCCCCGTCCGCTGACCGAGCAGTGGAACCCCCGAGTGCGTGGCTGCGGAGATGTCGTCGGGTGGTTCAGAGAAATCTTGTGGGATCCGTCATCTTTGGCCCATCATGATTTCTTCATTGCATATGTCCACATTGATCTTGCTTATTGCTTTTCTGCATGTAAATGTTAGAAGAACAAAGCAATATACATAGAAGCAAGTATGATAAGTTTAATACACATTAGGACAATGCTGAGTTGAAATATAAGTACTAAGGTGATAGCATAAATGTTAGTGATATCATAATGATTAAAATTAATTGAATAACCAAATCAAAAACATAGTTTTGATTTTGGCAACCCGATTAAATTTAAGATAGATAAGCTCGTATCACTAATAGTGTAAACCAATAGGCACATATCACCAAAGATATAAGTATAAGTAGAAGTGCTATAGCGATAGTATGAAGATTAGTGATAATGAAATGCTAAACTTAACAGATTAACCATATTCAAAAACATGAAACAATCATTGGACCAACAATCTCTCCCCTTTTTAATTATGGCAAATCGGTTAAGTTTAGTATGGACACAATAGATGCATGTATCACTAATATACAAAAGATATAAGCAATATCCCTGAAAAGATACTACTTCGATTATTTATAAAAACAAACTTAAACTTACTTCTCCCCCTTTGACATGATCAAAAATAGGCTCCCCGTACTAAGAGATAAAAGGAAATTAATCTTAAGTACATAAATCAGAGCATGAGAAGGCATGGACAATCATGATCAAGAAATACTAAATGAAGAACAATGAGAGAAGTGTGTAAAGACAAGTATAGAAACTACATATCAAATGTAGAGTACCAAATAGAAAATAGCTTGTCAAAACACAATACAGTTGGTAGAACTAAAAGTATTTGAAAATAATCAATAGATAGTTTACCAACATGAAATCTAAGAAAGAAATCCAAAACATACTATGATATGAAATATAATCTAGTTTTGGAAGAGAATTATGACATAAATGATTTTAGTCAAAAGCCATGATGATTAGATAATTGCAAAGTAATTGATATAGAATAATCTCATTATTTGCAAAATCTATTTTCTTACCCAAGTTAATGCATTTGAACTCAATTACCTTATCATGCTATGTGAATATCCTTTAGATAAACATGAAGGTAAAGGAGAAAAATACTTGAGAAAGAGACATTCAGTCGACTTGAATGCTCCCCCTCAAAGTATTACCAATATAGATAAATAAGAATTTTAGGTAAGTCCTCAATAAGAAAAGCCAAATCAATTAAGCATATAAGGAAAGCCAAAGCAATGAAAGCACAATAGTCATCAAGATAAGATATAAAGTTAATATTAACAAGATGACTTATTTTACCCATATAAAAGAGAGATACTATGATGAAGACAATTGCATACACTCTCATAAATCCTTCACAAATAAAAATATCATGACCTCAATCAATAGGATATGAAATAGAAGAAAATATGGGTCCATGATGAACTAGGTATACGACATATTAGAGGGTATACATGAATTGGACCAATTAATTTGCTCCCCCTCAAAATATGCGTATCTAGTTCCAAAGCACTTATAGCATAAAATAGATAACTACAAGATCTAGGGGTAAATCAACTATGGATTTCTTTTCCTTGCTCAATGCATATAAGGCTATAACATCGTCATAAGACGAATAATATCATCTTTAGTCAAGAAGAGATATCCAAGTAATAGCCACTAAAGATGAACGATCAAAAGAATATTCTAATTAAGCATATTTAATCAAAAGTTGACATACATTTATCTATATAGAAGGATCTCATATTTAAATATGATAGATCAATGTATGTTATCCTTTGAGAAAAAGTCATCATGAAAAAGAATAAAGTCAATTAAGAACAATCATGATGATATACAGAATATAGCTCAAAAAAAAAATTTAAACTCAAATATCATGTCCATGATTATCTAATTAAGAAAGAATCAACCAATTTATTACTTTACATGGACTAGGCATGTTTTATCACATATGTACCCATCAACCGGGTAATATCCAAACTTTGCTACATCTAAATGAAAGACCAATAAAGTTTAAATAGCAAAGACACTATGTGATAATCCATGAGTAGTCGAAGTAGAGTAGTAAATTAAATTAATATTTACAAAATTAGATAGTTTAGGACTACTCAATCATTATGATCATTCATAAAGAAAGCAAATGAGTAAATATGATCCAATGAATCTCATCAAGAGAAACTCACAAATCCATATAAAAATTTCACAAATCAATATGGGAAAGAGTCAATCTCATTTAAATAATTATAAATTCAATCAAAAAGAGATGTAAATGATAATATGATGAGATCATGACTCAAACTGAGAGAAATTTAGGAGATACTTGCTAATGACTAATAAGAAAGGAGACTTAAAGAAAGGTATCACAAACCTCCAAGAGAAACAAGATCTAATCAAGAATTTGTCAAACCAGTTTTAGAGAACAAGCATATGTATCTAAAATAGGATACAAATTACATTTAGAAGATTCACAGATCTTGTTTATGTAAACCAACAATTCATATATAGATAGAAAAGAAAAACAATAGCTAGATGAGTGAAAGTGAACATAGATTATGTAGCTTAACAATATATCATAAATAAGCCAGCTACATAACTAATTTAAGATTAATGAGTTAAGTCATTAACAAGATAAAAGTGCTCATTAAATCTTAAGTCACAAACACTAACGATACTTGCTTAAGCATAGAGTTCACAATTAAGGACATACATTTTGAATGATCAAAATGATTTATAGACTCTTTACTAAGCAAGGATAAGAGCAAGAAGATAGTCAAGCAAAAATTAACTAGACTCTTATCAAAATATGGCCAAAGAGATATTCAAGAAAACACAATAAAACAAATCTCTTTGCCAAGTAATGAGATTAATCCAAGATAATGAATTAATAGATCGATCTAGAGAATGCAAAATATTATAGCCATTATGCAATAAGTGTATTCTCTAGAAATGAAAAGTCTCAACACAAAAGCTCAAACCATAGTAGCTAAAGTCATAAGAAATATGATGTGTCAATTACATGTGTTCTCATGAGCTACAAAAACTATTGGGCAACAATAATTCAAAAAGAAGTATAAACCCAAGGATTGAGCAAAGAAAGATCATTAAGACCATGAAAGCTAAATGCTAAAGATATCAAGAAGTACATTTTTCAAAGAGCTTTCATAGTGCACCATAGTAAAATATAAAGATATAAACTAGAAAAACTGCACTAATTAAGGAGGTGAATTTAACAAGCAAGGTAAAGCACAAAACCATGTGATCCTTAATAGAACATCCATAATTAGTCACGAGCAAGACATTAATAAACAAATATTTTCTCTCACCATCCCAACTTAAAGATATAAAAACAAATAAATATCAAAAGCTAGAAATCTTATATATATATATATATATATATATATATATATATATATATATATATATATATATATATATATATATATATCACGAATAGGCATACATGAAAAGATCAAAAATCAATTAAGAGCATGTATCCATAATGCCAACCAAAAAGTCAAGAAGATATCATCAAAAGAAGATTTTAAGGAAGAAGCTAATTGATTCAAGAAGAACAAATTTGGTCAAAGGAATCAATAGCTAAGGTATGAGATAAGCACAAGTTTAAAGGTAACAAGTATATTTAAGTACTCTTCAAGTCAATATAAAACTTTAGCTTAACTTCATATGCCTACATAAAGATATTTATACAAAAAAAATATCAACATAAGAAATACATGATCTACATAAAGATGGAAATTTTAATGAATATAGTCATGTATCCTTAATGAATGTTTGAAAAACTATCACAAATTCAAAACACATATAAATAATCTTTATTAGGCAAAGACATAATTGATTCATAAGAGGTTTAATCAAAATAAAACATGAGAATCAATAATGAATATATTATGTGAGCACAAGGTTAAAGTGAAAGTATAAGTATATACTTGTCAAGTGATAAGAAGCTTGTGCTAAATACATATATTCACAAATACCGATTAAGATAAATATGACATATTAAATACAAACCGGCAAGAAGTAACTATTTCAAAAACTTTAAAGACGGAGAGTTAAAATCATATTAAATCAAATCAAAGCCAAGCTCGTATGGACTAGAGTGATATGCATGATTTATAAATAAAGATTAAGAATAACGAGCATGTATATATAAATGTGTCACACTAATAGAAAATGAGTGATAAACTACATAGTTTGAACTAATCATTTAAGCCGAGTAACTAGTCATGTTAGATAAAAGAATTAATAACTAAGCATGCTAGTATTCTATCTCTCATTGATTTAGATAAAAAGCAACTAAAATATATCAATGAGAGCTAGTAGCAAGTTGTCAAAGGAAACATGCTAGATTCTACAAATATAAACGTTTAAAGAGAATCGTTTAGCATATTACCAAAGTGGCTCTAGTGGCCACACTTGTGTTGGTGCAATTGCTTGGAAGATGACCTTTGAGCTTCGCAACCACCAACATGCTCCTCGGTGCTATGTTCCCGATATACGAAGCTTCACCTACAACATTAGGCGAAGACTTTAGTATCCAAATAAACTTGGATCCACATTTGTTAGCTTTAGGGACCCATATACTATTTATTCTAGCATTGGTAGAAAAACTCCTACGAATAGGACAAGTTAAGCTCATGTGTCCAATGCGAGAGCAATAGAAGCACCTAATACTAGTGTGTGCACATGTATCAGAATGAGCATGGTTATGAACATGTGACATACTAGAATGATGAATATCTCTAGAGTGAGCATGAGAAGATTTGGTTTTAAGAATATTATGTTCTAATAGCAAATCATCATGCATGCAAGTAAGAGAATCAAATTTAGCAATTAAAATATCATTCTTTTTTTTTCAAATAAAGCAATTCTAGAGATAAAAGCATCATTTTGTTTCTTTAAAGTGTCAATAGAAGAATCATGCAAATGATTTAGCTCATGAGTTTGCCTCTTAAGATCTTCTATTGATGAGGAAAGAGATTTGATTTTCAAAATTAAAGCCTCATTTAAACTCTTTAAAGAAACACATGATGAGTTTTGAGAATCAAGTCTAGATAATAAATCATTGTTTCCATTTCTTCAATAACTCATTAGCTTCTTCTAAATGAACAACCTTTTCAGAAAATTCTTCATTTGTAAAATGAAGGCTATCAATAATCTCTAAGGATTATTTAGCCATGGCTTTCCATTTAGAGCATTTCTTACATTTAGAAGAACCATGATTGTCTATGCTACTAGAAATAAAACCCTCTTTATCGGAGGAGGAGTAGAGGAATACGATGCCATAGAAAAATAACAAGGATCTACTCTAAGGATGTTAAGCCTAACAATAGAGTCCTTGCTCTGATACCAATTGTAGGAACCCTAGAGGGGGGGTAAATAGGGTCAAGCTAACTAATCAAGCACTTAGCACAAGCTAATGGGTAATTTAAAAAATATAAGTGCAAGAGAAGAAGCAAAACAATACCGACACCCGATGTATCCTAGTATCCTCCCTAGAGGCAATCCAGTCCCGGAACTCTCTCCGGATTTAATCCACTATTTGAGCAAATAGTTACACACGAGTTTGGATCTGAAGAACTCGCCAACTTCTTACATGAGAGCTTTAGTCCGAAGGCCTCTCCGACTTCAACCGAGAGTTTGGATACGAAGACTCTCCAACTTCAATCGAGAGTTCGGATACGAAGACTCTCCAACTTCAACCGATAGTTTGGATACGAAGACTCTCCAACTTCAACCGAGAGTTTGGATACGAAGACTCTTCAACTTCAACCTTTCACAATAGGTTTTGATCTCCTTATACAACAAGATGAAGATCTTACTTTTCAACTCAATAACTCTAACACAACTTGTGGATGACAAATGAAAGCTTTGTAGAGTTGTTTGTGGATAGGCTTTGGTGGTTTAGAAATTTTTAGGCTCAAAGCATCAACCTTGAATGAAGGGGTTCAAGGCTATTTATAACCAAAGCATTGAAAAGAGCTCAAGGCAACTTTTCAGTCTGCGAACCGGCATACCGCCGGTATAAATCGGCATACCGGCGGTATAACGGTCTGGAATGCAACGGCTAGAAATATAGCCGTTGGGATCATTAATTGCTCGGATTTTCGATCGTTGGAATTTCAACGTTACTAAACCGGTATACCGTCAGTATGAACCGGTATGCCGTCGGTATGTCGATTTTGTAGACAGAAACTTTCTGTGAACAAAATCGGTATACCGTCGGTATGGACCGGTATACCGTCGGTATGCCGGTTTTCATCCGAAAATGATCCTGGGCTAATTTCTACGCTAGCTTTCGATTTTACCATCCATTTCTTGTGTTTACAATTATTCCTAAGACTTATTACAGACTCCAGAAATACTGTAGCAGGTGCAGGCTTCTTCAGAGTCTTGAAATGATGATGGCATGGCATGGCTTCTTTCCTTGATAGATGTTGGCTTTTTCCCTTGGCGGCAGCTGTCCAAAGATATTCAGTTTGTGAAAACTGAATACCATTCGGGGGCTTCATCCCCGAACCCCCGACGAGGGGCCCTGCCCCTCGACCCCCTGTCCGCTGACCGGGCAGCGGAACCCCCGAATGCGTGGCTGCGGAGATGTCGTCGGGTGGTTCAGAAAAATCTTGTGGGATCCGTCATCTTTGGCCCATCATGATTTCTTCATTGCATATGTCCACATTGATCTTGCTTATTGCTTTTCTGCATGTATATGTTAGACGAACAAAGCAATATACATAGAAGCAAGTATGATAAGTTTAATGCACATTAGGACAATGCTGATTTTAAATATAAGTGCTAAGGTGATAGCATAAATGTTAGTGATATCATAATGATTAAAATTAATTGAATAACCAAAATAAAAAACATACTTTTGATTTTGGCAATCCGATTAAATTTAAGATAGGTAAGCTCGTTTCACTAATATGTACACCAATAGGCACATATCACCAAAGATATAAGTATAAGTAGAAGTGATATAGCGATAGTATGAAGACTAGTGATAATGAAATGCTAAACTTAACAGATTAACCATATTAAAAAACATGATACTATCATTGGGCCAACAATACTAATATAGATATATACATATATGTCTCCCTTATATACCAAAATAGATATTAGAATATATATTAGAATATATATTAGTGTATATATGTAATATATGGAAGTTATTTTTAGATTTAACCCTATCAGCAGCCTATAGCAGCAACCCCTACCCTTTCACACGCACACACTCTCAATCCCTCCTATGTATACCTATGTATAGGTGTAATATATATATATATATATATATATATATATATATATATATATATATATATATATATATATATATATAATAAATATATATATGTGTGTGTGTGTGTGTGTGTGTGTGTGTGTGTGTGTGCTATAGGATATTAGCCTATGATTGGTGAGTCAGATTACAAATGACCCAATAGGCCTAAGTTAGGCATAGTTGGCTAACAAGTTGACAAAAGTCAACTTTGATTCAAACTTGGCCCAAACTTGACCCAAATGGACTTGAAATGACTAGATAGCTTAAGTTTGACCTAAATTTGGGATAATGGACTAGTTGACTTAGGCTTTACCTAGTTTGACCAGGATGGTTGACCAAGGTTGACCAGAGTTGACCAAGGGTTGACTTTGACCTAGAAGGATCTAGAATTATTTAAAATGCATTGTAGATTACTCTTATTTCATTTTAGACACTTTGTAACCTGTGGTTGCTCTAAATAGAACTCAGATACTCCAGTTCAGACTCATATTCTCATCAGACATTCGGGATATCAGACGAGTACATTCTCTGACCGTTTCATACTTGCTAGGAATTGTATTCTTGTTAGACTAATTTATTTGATGCTGACATGATGTTATCACGTATTAGTACTATATGGATCTTTACATGAGTTGTTATCCCCCTCGGGTGCATCGAATACATCATGTCATGTGCTTTTCACGAACATCATGTATTCTATGGACTCTTATTATTCATGTACACTCATGTGCTCTCATGTACTCTCATGAGCTTCATGTATAAAACTTTCATGTATAATAACATAACCTGTATAGATCCTTGTGTATTGATTGGGGTACGGGGGAGTAGAAGTAGACATGTGAACAATTCCAAAGTAGTGTAATCATGTATAAACTCTGTAGTGTAATCATGTATAAATCAAATCGTTCACATGTCTATCTTATACTCTAAATCACATAGTCACTTACAATTCTCTATTACCATATATAGATATCTTTTGTTTATCAGATTCTCTCTTTCTTTTCATGTTTATTTCTTACAGCGTTTTATGTATCTTATTCTATAGCATGCTTTACATTTTCTGTTATGATATGAGCTGCGTGAGATGTATTGTGCTCGTTCCTGTCCTGATTTGTCCTTTTGATAAAATTTTATAGGTAACTTGGAGGATCACAGCTAGCCTAGAGGACACTAGTAGAGCTTGGAGTAGAGGTCTAGAGTTTTGTTTATCTTATTTCTTGTTGTCTTGGAGATGTATTTTATTTTAGATATTGAGATTTTGTGTTGTTAAACAATTGACTTATTTCACTTATGGTTGTATCCCTTTTTGTGGATTTCTTATCTATTTTATTGTGCTGATTATGTACCTCTAGTTTGTGATTGAGATTGTATCCTCCTGTGGTTGTCCTCCATTTGGAGATTATATCATATAGTGTTAGTTGTGATGGTGACCTAAAACAGCTGTTCTACCGCCGACACTTGCAGCGTAGGCTTGACGTACCCACTTTTCGTGCCCTTACACTGGGTGCGGGTCGTGACAGATAGACATTGTAGACAACATGGACATGTACAAATACACCAGGACGTGCCGAAATAGGCACTGCTTCCATATTTCTGTGTCAATATCATGTCGTATTCGTGTCAGTGCAACATAGATTGCCATATATTGCTCAAAATTATTGTTGCCAAACATATGCGTTGGTATATGATCGGGATTTCCATGCTCAACACGATAATCTCAATATGTATTCTGAATCCACCTGTCTTCATTCTCTTTATGTTTACTTATTTATAATGTGGTGTCATCTGTAGGGAACTACTTATAGACTTCTTGCAAGTACCAGCCACCTTTTTTAAGTAACTTGATATTGTGTGTTTAAAGTAACCCAAGCAACTATGTGAATATCGTATGATTTCAGTTTTTTTGTTGGACTTATCAGTTGAATATAAAATTAAGACACAATGCATAACATGCCTATAGTTTTGTTAAATATTATCTTCGTGCATATGGGTAATATATACGAACCTATATGCGACGATGCCTATAGTTCTGTTGAATGGTTGGTCTATTTGTATGTTATTGCTGGTTGTTGCTCTGTCAACAATCAGTACAATATTCTTAATCCCAAGTTTTTGGATCTTGCTATCTGACGACTTTGTATATTTGCTGCAGTAATTTTCTGGTGCAACTCACAACAGTCTCATATTCTCTGAGGTCACAATGATGGGTGATTACTTGAAACAACAACAAAAGGAGTTTAGAAGTAAAGTTAACATGTTCTGTACACACGTGCGCACACACACATGTGGGGCCAGTGGTTGGCACATATTTAGCTTCAACAAGTCATTTTGTTTACAGATTATCATAATTTTATAGCTTAATAGAGCAGTTCCGATAAAAGAAATTCCCTGGCCCCACCAAAGCATGCTCTGTTAAGAATTAGTTCCAGTCATCTGCTCATCTGCTCCTCGAAGAGGTATGTATGATATTTCAGTCTTGAAAACTTGTGTGATCAATTCTTTGTTATAAAAGTAAATCGATTTGGCCTTGGTTTTGGTCTTTTATGTATTTATCTACTATAGATTTGTATAAATATTTTTGGTCAATATCTTAGAACTAACCTATATTCTTGTAGCTGTATTTGATAAAGCTGATGAGCATTTTCATAGTCTTTTGTCAAGGCAGATGACTTAGTGGTCAATCGGCAGCTCAAGCTTAATATTGTTATCATATCTTTCTAAGAGCAGGAAGTTTGTGATGAAAAGATGTATATAATAATCTTATATAATGAATATTTGTCATCTCAAACAAGTCCATGACACTTGAAAGGCCTCCTCGGATTAGGATCATGCTCTTACTTCTCCTAGTTAAGTGTATAACTTGTTTTGGAGTTTAACATATTGTGTTACAATCATACTTCAGATGATTTAGTGGCTAATCGCCACATGAAACTTAATATTGTTTAAGATTTTTTTCAAGAGCATAAAGTTTGTGATGCTAAGATGTTGAACTGGATAACAGTCAACCTAATTTTGAGTATTAACAAAAATGATATCTGTTATGATCCAATATGACACATCAAGCCAAAGTCAGAACATCATCACATATCTGTTCAAGACGGACGTCATCAACATATGCTGCTATTACTTGTATTCTATGTCTGTATTTTTACATTTATTTGAGTCTAGGATTATGTACGCTGAGTAGCACTGAGTGTCTTAAACCTAGAATCACTTATCCAAAGCTCCACCAAACAATCACCAAACCAAGCCCATTTGAACATCCCAGCCCAATTGAACATTCTGGCCCAAGAAAGTAGAATTCGGGCCGAACTCTGGTTCCTGAAATTCAGGATCCTAAGTTCTAGGGTTTGCTGGTTGCTAGTTGTCCAACGGACAAAAATTGAATTTTGGGACAGAGTTCTGGCCGAACTCTGCCTCCCTAGACTAGTATATATAGGGCATGATTTATTTCATTTTCATTCATCTCATCTTCTCATCTTCTATAGCCTTATACATTCTAAGCCTACTCTTTCCATCTACTAGCCACACAACTTCCTAAGCCCCAAGGTGCTCAGTGCAATTCAGCTAGAAGTTCTGTGCTAGAGTTTGAAAGTATTCGCTTGGAAAATTCCAAGTTTTGCCTCAACGAAAATGTAAGAAGTTGGCGTCCTCTTCTGAGTAAAGGCACGTGGTGTACCTCTATTTCACAAATAGTGGATTTCAATCATGAGCTAGAGTTCTCAGGCCTGGACTAGTCCTCCACGAGGGAAACCAGGTTAAAACTGCTATGTCTGCGTATGCATTTCTGATCTCCTTTATTTCTGCATTAATACTCTGATTAATTATTCTGTTGGTAAAATAGTTAATTTTTATTTGGTTATTATCGACACATACTCTATTCATCCCCCCTCTAGAGTTGCCTACACGTACTTCAGATAATATCTTATCGAATGGATATTTGTCATCTGAAACATGCCCATGAGTGTTGGTTGAATATCTTTTTCGTGGTCCTTGAGAAGTAGACAACTATAGACTATCTTGCTAAAAATGTAGTTGGACATCATTAACTATTCTTTTAATCTTCCTTTTATTCTTTGTATAAATATAACTTCTTAGGTTTGCTTGCTTTAGAAGATGTTGCAAGATATTGCAGTTGTTTTTATGAAGGTATTGTAACTTTTTATGGTGAGACTATATGTATATTCTTCAGTGCTTTACATTAAGGTGGTTTGTATACAGAAACTAATTAGTTAATATCTTAATGGTTTAATGCCATCCATTATGTAGCATTTCCCTTAACTTCTCCAAACTATTGTATCGTTAGACACTCATCACTACTTAGGATTATCTGGCCCGTGGTGAATAAAATTTTATCTCATGATTTAAAGTTGAACATAAACTTTTTACAGGTGGGCTTGCATTTATTCTGGAGTGGTGCCTTTTATTTTACATGAGAAAATTCTACATATACCGGGCAAGGCTTTATCTTTATCATTAGTAGAAAGAGCAACTTCCAAGTTTAAAATCTTCTGTTTAGAATGCTATAACTTTTCATTTATTTGGTAATTGATGATTCTTAAAATTGATAGTTTTTGGTGCAGAGAAGACGTGCTCTGGAAGAATGGATGGGAAAGATTCTTTTTGACATCGACCTTTCTAGAAGTGCTCCACTAGCTCCTTAAAACTTGAGCTCGACGTTGCTGAACTGTCATGTAGGTGTCTTTCCTTGTTATATGTTAGGATCTAATGCATCTTTATGTTATTTAACTGGGAACTTGTATCTATTTATGATTCATTCATTTCAAAGATCTTGTTTTCCGTATATTATCCCTAGTGCATAGTATGTCTTATTATTTGAATCTTTTTGCATAACTTTTTGTTAGTTGATCATGTTAATTTTCTCTCCTAAGATGATTACACGTACCCTTGGGTCACCTATATTTTTAGCATTCCGGATTTGAGCCAACACTTTGTGGAAGCAAATCATTTGGTAGATAGTATAACTGTACCCTCTTCACATCCAGAACTATCCACTTCTGGTGCTTCTATTGCTTATAGATCTCAGTCAGTAACCTCAGTGATATTGCATATGAAACATCATAAATTGGAACTCCAAGGCAAGGGATTGTCCATATATATGAAATTGGTGCAGAAAATGTAGCATCAACTCAAGGCTTGCCCACTACAAATGGAGAAATAAATAACATTGTCGTTGTGGAAGTCTCAATTCTGGACCTGCCGGAAGAGTTGCTTAGGACTAAATTACAAAATAGTAAAAAAAAAAACTAGCATTAGGCAGAGATATCTTATAGGGAAATTACTCAAGGGGACACTCTTTCCTAGGGGCAAAATAGATTTCTTGTCAGAACAGGATCCTCATAAGTTTTTTGGTCATTTTCGAAAACATTCTAAAATCAATCTCAGACTTTTGACACAGATAATGTTTTTGTCTACAATGATGTTATATTAATATTTTTGGTTGGTTGATTGGTTGTGGAGGCATTTATATATTTGTGATGATGTTTAAAACTTTATACCAAAATGGTATTTGTGCATCTATATTATATGTGATTATGGCCGATATTCTATTTTCTATTAGACTAAAAAGTTCATTTTGTTCTTTATTAATAAAAGTTGGCATGTTGGATGTGTGCAAATTCCAGTACTTAGTAAAAAAGGTAGGAAAGACCTTACAGTTAATTAAATATGATATTTCCAATCATATGTTGTAAGAAATTCCAATGTTCAGGAAAAATGTTGAAAAATAGTTAAATTTTTGGTGTGTTTGCTAAAATATTAGAAAATTGTCACCCATGAACACAAATTCTCGATGTTTTTGGTAGGTGTTGTTTATGTAGCAAATTGGTCTGCTTGTAAGACTTGGTGACACATCTATGCTTGTGGTCGTACTTGTGTGTTCTAATGAACCTTATATATATATCTGAACCGTATGAAGGGATGCACTTTTGTTGATACAACTTTTCAGGTATGCATTACCTAAGAATTTATGGTGATTCAACATTACCTACAGGTTTCACAAATTGTACACACCCGTCTGTGAAATGCCAATTACCTACAGGTTTTGGTACCCACACCCACATCTGAACAGCAATGGGTTTCAGTCTACACCTATTCTTCTACTCGACACACACTACTCTATTACCTACACCTATTGGCAAGTCCATCTCCTTCCCTACACTGCTTGTACATGCCAACAGCCCCCCGACTACACTTTCTTAATACTGTTGTGCACTCTCCTTCACATGTGCCAATGCAGGTCGATGCAAGAACCCCTCCTGCTGTTGGAATCAACATCATGTTTATAGTTTAGTAGATTGATGAGTAGGAGAAAGTATACTGCAGCTATAGAAGTTTTCATGTTTGTCTACTTGTCAACAATTGTATTATGGCTAGTTAGAATAGCATGTTGTGAGAATAATGCTTTGAAGGATCATTACTTTACAAAGTTTTTGATTTTTTCCATTGGGCCAATACAGATTTGTCCTATACACAATGTATATTCTGTTGTAATGTCAAGCAAACTTATGTTGAGCCTTAATTAAAGCAGTTCTGTAATCAGAATATTATCATCTTTTCTGATCTTGTTGGTTGCACAATCTTAATTTACGTGACTAGTAAAATTAGTTCCCTGCAATCCACTAAAAAAACCTGCACATGGTTTCTTAGTCTAGGAAGTTGGCACTAGCTCAGAGGTTCCCCTTGCATAGATGGACCATGATAAATTTGTCAATTTTTTAATGATTTTTTCAATTAAGACTTCCTTAATATGAAGGTTAAATGTAATGTTTGGGTCATTTGGTTCAATTTGAATAGATGTACCCGACTGCCCCTCAACCCCCACGACAGATGTTGGCAATTAATGAAAAAAATCTGTGTTTGTGCATGTTATATTTATGTAGCATTCGGTACCTGGAAATGTAGTTGGCTAGTTTATGTAGCCTTTTTCATTGTTGTGTTTATATATACATCAAATTGGATACAATGAACTAAAACACATTTTGTGTTTGTGCAGGTTATCAATCAATGGAAAAATCTGTGTATTGTGTTTGAAGCTTCTCCTCTGCAACCATTTCAGCTAAAATTTGTCATAGAAGACAATTTATATTTTTTTTTCCAAAGTAGGGCAAAGTATGAAATAAGCTCAATTTGTATTAAAATATTGTATGTTCTTAATTCAGTACTATAATAATTTTTCTAGTTCATGCAACAATAAGACATGATATACTTTGGTATGGCCTCTTGTTGCTATTAATTTATTTTGGCTACTGAATCGGATTATTTTTTTATGATCTCATGTGCCTGGGTTTATTTGAATTACTTTTCACTTTTGTAGTTTGATTGGGATTATATATCAGTCAACTATCTCTTTAACTTATTTTGCTATATTATATACTTTGTTTACCATTGATATCCTTGTTTAAATAAATATGGATTGGTATGGAAATAATAATAATAATAATAATAATAATAATAATAATAATAATAATAATAATAATAATAATAATAATATTAACAATAATAGTAATAGTAATAATAATAATAATAATAATAATAATAATAATAATGATAATAATAATAATAATAATAATAATAATAATAATAATAATAATAATAATAATAATAATAATAATAATAATAGTAATTTGATGAAATTTTTTATCAAAAATTATTTACGGCACGCTACATATGTCATAAATGGTAAACATAATTTGTCAAAAATTTCTTTTACGGCATCATAATGTACGCCGTATTTGATCCTGCGGGAATAGCAATTACGACGTGCATATATATGCCGTATTTTGTAGGAACAATGGCACCTCTAGAGGGGGGTATATAGAGTGCAGCAGAAATATTTAGCAATAAAAAAATAACTCTAAACAGGTGAAGCAATATATTAAATTTAAATGCAAGTAAAGAAGTAAAGGTTGAGGCGAGAATTCAATACGCAGAGACAGCAGGTTTATACTGGTTTTCCTCTGTGAGGACTAGTCCAGTCTCGAGTACTCAACCCGATATTGAATCCATTATTTGAAATAGAGATTACACCACGTGTTTTGCTCCGAAGAATACGCCAACTTCAACACCGTCGTGTTTTTATACGAAGCCCACGATCAAACTTTACCAATCACTTTTCTGAGGAAAAAGCTTTTATATGCCAAGCTTGTACAACTCAAAAACTCCTAAACGGAAACCACCGGCACTTAGAAGAGTAGAGTTGACTTGGAGATATGAAGATTGAAGCTTTGAAAACTGAATATAAAGTTTTAAGAATAGATAGAGAAGATGTAGAAGGAATAAGTGAATAGAAATGACAAAATCTTCTCTATTTATAGGAATTTTTGAGACAGAGTTCGTGCAGAACTCGGTAGGGGTAACGTTCATAATTTTAAACGTTGCATATCCAAAGGAATATGAATTTGCTGCTGACCAAGAGAAATGAAGTTGACCGAGTTCGGTCCGAGTTCGGGCAGAACTCTGGCCGAGTTCGGTCCCTTTGGTTCTGGTTCAACTTAAGTTGGTTTTTGTTCAATTGGGTTTAGTTCGGTTCAAGGAATGAATCAAGATAGGTTTTAGATTGACTTCTAATTGCCAGTAATCCCGACTCACAAATAATCTAGACTCATAAATAGAAAAATACAGAATAAATGTGAAAAACTCAATGATGATTTACTTTGCATTTTCGTTTCTTTTCATATCAAGATCGGAGTTAAAGTCAATTATCGAAATCGGTTTGACTATGGCTAAATGTGCCAACAATTTTCTCCATTTTAATAATGCGACAAAACTACGATTGATATTTAAAGAAAAGGTTCAGCTTGAATTGGAAGTAGACTTGATGAGTACTGAGGGTGCGGTAGCAGCTTTGGCTCGTCAAATTATGGTACAGTATAATGCTCCCCCGTAATGTACGGTCAAGTCTTGTTACTTTTTCGTAACAAAAACATTTATGCTGAATCTGTATCTGTAGAGTCTAAACCAAATTTTCTTCCAAACCAAATTGGTAACAATAAACAGAATCACAGAATCATATCTTTTTCAAATTATCAAAATCTTATTACTCCCCTATTTTGTGAAAGTAGCAAAATGGTGTGATAAAGAACCAACATAGTAAAAAAATAGAAGACATGCATGTAATAATGGAAGTACTAGCATAAACTGCAAACTGATAAACAAAGTGTTGCATACATAACTCAGAAGTGAACTGAAAATAAGATAACTGATAATGCTGGAAAGAAACATTTAACACTAATAAACAAACATAACTACTGAACTATCACGAGGAAGGAGATCCTCAACTATCATCATCATCATCATCAGCTGCAGCACCAGCAACACTGGAAGGACCGGTCTCAGCAGATCGGTTGGGGTCATAGCGAGCAGCCGCATGGTCGAAGTAACGCTGGGCCTCGTAATCATCAAGGCGATAGCCAAGTCTGGTAGGATCACGAACCATAGGGATAGGGCCACTAAGGTTGTGAGCAGGGCTATAAGACATATCCCAAACCGAGTTGGAGATGGCCTGAAGATGGAGAGTAGTGCGAAAATCCATAGCCCGGAACTGATCCAACATGAGAGTCTGAAGGGACTCAAGTGTAACACCAGCAGGAGGATGAGTAGGCTGGGAGTCAGTAGATGTAGGGGCAACTGCAGGGGGTGGAACCTGAGCAGGCTAAGCAGGGCGACGATGCTCATGAAGAAAATTAGGAGCACCATCCTCAGCATAGTCCTCAAGACTAACATCAAAATACTGAAAGATGTAAGGGAGGTACATCAGGTATAGAAGACATCGCGAAGAGGTCTTGCGACAGCGTTCCATAGCAGCGATAATAGTCTTGGGTAGACTGAAAGGGACATGAAAGTGGAGATGGTAAATAGCTGAGAGCTCTAGGTAAGAAATCTCATGAGTGGCAATATTCTTTGGAAGGATTATGGAGAACACCATGCGATGGAGATCATAGAAATAATTGTTCAAATGCCTAGGGCAAAGAGTGCCTTTCGGTCGAGGATTCGGTTCATATAGCGAATCATGGAAAGAATCAAAAGTGGTCCCTTCGAGAAACTGGACAGAAGTGATGTCGACGAGTGCTTTCCCGTTGTTGGGTATATGAAGAATGATCGCTAAATCATCAGCATCAAACTCGATAAAAATTCCACCAACTTTTGATTTTACCATATCGTTCGAGAACGAGAAATTACAGTAAAACATGCGAATGGTATTGGCGTAAACGGGAAAAGTAAATTGAACTAACTCTAGTAAATGATGATAATCAAAAATGCTAGAGTGATCAGGAAATAAAGTGAAGTTAATTGGAGCACCCAGACAAAATTTTCTTTTATGAAAATCCATGAACCAAGAGTTCGAAGCATCTTGGGACACAAAAATAAATTCATCAAAGAAATATCCGTCGAATTTCGAAGGAGTATAAAGTAAAAACGAGGCCGCCTCATGAGGAGGCAAGGACAAACCTTCGTCAACTTTCCTTTTCTTTTTCGAAGAAATAGGAATTTTGGGAGCCATAGGAAATTAAAAAGGAGGTAAAAGAGAGATATATACCGAAATTGATGGTAGACAGTAGAAGAGAACCTCGAGAGAACTCCGGATCCAAAGTTTGAGGGCTTGAAAATCTTGGAGGAGGGAGAACAAGAAGGTTAGGGTTAGGGTTTTTTGGTGTGGTAATGCTGCTGTGATGGAGAAGATGATGGTAGAAGAGGGTTTAAATAAAAAAAGCTTGGCTGTCCAGCTTCTATTTTGAATTCCCCTGACCGAGTTCGGTTCAAGTTCGGTCAGAACTTTGACCGAGTTCGGTCGCTTGGGATTCAGTACAGTAGTTGGAAAGTATGTAATATTTTTTTTAACATAAATACGAATTTAATTAGAAATATCTGTGTTGAATTAAATAATTTAATATTTATTAATTAATAACACATAAATTGCTATAAATATTTTGGGTTAGCTGTAGGGGCCGGATCCCAGCTAGCGGTAGTCCGAAGACTAGTACACCGCGTCGCTTCAGGTTATTTACACCTGTGTGATAGAAGGGCCCTTTCGGCTTATAACCAAAATAATTTTAGCTAATTCATGTTTATTAAAAAATAATATTGAATTATATTACCTCAACATCCAGAATTCCTAATTCCCTTCGTATAAAGTTAAAACGATCTTCAGCCAAGGCTTAGTGAAGATGTCAGCTAGTTGATGTTCAGTATCAACAAAATCTAAACTAATATCACCTTGCAAAACATGGTCTTTAGAAAATGATGTCTAAATTCTATATGTTTAGTGCGTGAATGACAAATAGGATTCTTAGTGAGATTAATAAAGCTAGTGTTATCACAGTAAATAGGAATATGATGAAAGAATAATTAAAAGTCCTCCAAAGTTTGTTTCGTACATAAAATTTGTACATAACAATGTCCTGCAGCTATATACTAAGCTTCCGTAGTTGATAATGCAACTGAATTTTGTTTCTTAGAAAACCAGGAGACTAATGACTTTCCTAGAAAATGACATGTTCCGCTGGTACTTTTACGATCGACCTTGCATCCAACAAAATTTGCGTCCGAGTAACTTATCAGGTCAAATGAATCGGTTTTGGGATACCAAAGACCGGTTGTCAAAGTCCCTTTAAGGTATCGCAGGATATGATTAACAGCGCTTACTTGTGATTCTTTAGGACAAGCCTGATACCGAGCACATAAGCATACCGAAAACATGATGTCAGGATGACTAGCAGTTAAGTACAGTAAACTACCAATCATACCTCTATACTTACGTATGTCGGCTGGTGTACCACTTTCATCTGTGTCAAGCTTTGTGGACGTCGCCATTGGAATGCCAATAGGTTTGACATTATCCATATAAAATTTCTTTAGCAAGTCTTTTGTATATTTGGCTTGTTTAATGAATATTCCTTGTGAACTCCTACTTAATTTGCAGTCCAAGGATGAATGATATTTCTCCCATGATGCTCATTTTGAATTCACTCTGCATACACTTAGCAAACTCGTTACATAGCATCTCATTAGTTGATCCAAAGATTATGTCATTAACATATATCTGCACTAATAAAATATTTTTGTCTAAAGATTTTATAAATAAAGTTGAATCAACCTTCCATTTTGAAAAACCGTATTCAAGTAGGAAAGAACTAAGGCGCTCATACTAAGCACGGGGTGCTTGTTTGAGACCGTAGAGAGCCATTCGAAGCTTGAATACATGATCAAGATATTTGAAATCTTCAAAGCCGGGAGGTTGTTTTACAAAAAACTTTTTCTTCTATAAAACCATTTAAAAAAGCACTTTTAACATCCACTTGAAAAAGTTTGAAATCATGAAAACTTGCAAAAGCACAAAGCATTCGAATGGACTCTAATCTAGCAACTGAAGCATATGTCTCATCATAGTCAATGCCTTCTTCTTGATTATAACATTGAGTTACTAGACGTGCTTTATTGGTGATCAATAGGTCTGGGAACAAGTTCCTAAACCTGATTCCGTTCAAATTGGTTAAGTTTCTCTTGTATAGCAGAAATCCAAAATTTATCAGAAAATGCTTCTAAAATATTTTTAGGCTCAATTTCGGAAATAAATGCAACATTTGCTATTACCATTTGTCTTTAGCTGGAACGAGTAATTACGCCTCTTGATATATCACCGATTACCAGTTCTTCGGGATGGTCTATTGAAAATCTTATTCGTTTCGGCAGACTTTCCAGATAGGACGTGGATGGCGTATCTTCTGATATTCTATTGGTGGGAGTTTTTTCATTGTCACTATCGTCTTGTCGTTTGACGTTTAGCTCATCGAATGTGACATTGATTGATTCTTCGACAACAAGTGATTTCTTATTGAATACTCTGTATCCTTTGCTTTTCACCGCATAACCCAAAAATATTTCTTTATCAGCTTTTTCATCCAATTTTTCCAAGTTGTCTTTTGTATTTAGAATAAAACATCTGCAACCAAAGATCTTGAAATAGCTGATATTAGGAGTTCTATTAAACCATAATTTATAAGAAGTCTTTTTAGATATAGGTCTAATAAGAACTCTATTCAATACATGGCATGCTGTATAAACAGCTTTTGCCCAAAAGTATTTAGAAAGATTATACTGGTTAAGCATAACTCTGGACATATCGCCAAGAGTTCTATTCTTCCTTTCTACAACGCCATTCTGTTGAGGAGTTCTGGGACAAGAGAATTCATATGATAATCCATTTGAATTACAATAAGATTTAAACTCATGGTTATCGAATTCTCCTCCATGATCACTTCGAACATAAGTAATCATGAATCCTTTCTCATTTTGTACCTTTTTAAAGAAAGATACAAACTCAGAAAAGGCCCCATTCTTATTTGCAAGAAAATAAACCCAAGTATATCGTGAATAGTCATCAACTATCACGTAAGCATAAAGCTTTCCGCCAAGACTGGCGATTCTACTTGGTCCAAACAAGTCCATATGAATCAATTGCAGGGGTCTAGAGGTACTTACAGCGTTTATTGACTTGAAAGATGATCTAGATGCCTTATTCTTCTCACAATCAGCATAGACCATATCTTTCTTGTAATATATTTCGGGTAAGCTTCTTACCAGTTTTTTGGTAGACAATATTGCAATAGTGTCCATGTTTGTATGTCCAAGACGCGTATGCCATATCCGGCTTTCATCTTGCGTTGTAAACAAACACTTTCCTGCACTGTTAGTCTTTTCTGACAGATATAAAACATATATATTGTCCTCTCTTATTCCCTCAAAGAAAATTATTCCAAACGTTTTATCATAAAAAATATATTTATTTTTAACAAAATTTATTCCATAACCGTGATCATTTAACTGGCTGATACTTAGCAGGTTATGTTTCAATTATGTTACTAAGCATACATTTTTAATAATGGGTGAGGGAGAGATACCTATGTCATAAATTCCAATGATATATCCTTTAAGGTTGTTTACAAAGGAGACATAGCTTTCTTTCTTCATCGATAGAGTTGCGAATAATTTGTCGTCACCTGCCATGTGTCTGGAGCAACCACTATCGAGTATCCACTTACTTTTAGTAGGAGGAGGAAGGTTCACTTTAGCATCTGTAGCCATGAATAATAGGTTTGCTGAGTTCCGAGATTTGTCTTCATCTTCAGAATCATTAGCTTCACTTTCACACCAGATACTGGTGTTTGCATAGTTTTTCGTTGTTGACCTTCTCTTGCTTGTCTGATCATGTCTGCTTGTTTGATCGTTTCTGCTTCCTTTTCTTATAACAGGACAGTCCTTCTTTATATGGCTTGTTCTTTTGCAGCTAAAACAGATTGGTTCTTCGTCATCTTTGAAGTCCTTCTTCTTGTTTGACTTCTCATATCTGAGGAATTGCCTGAAGTTTCTTGTCATCAGGGCCGTCTGCTCGTTGTCTGAGCTTTCTATCTCACTCTCATCGTCAGAGATTGTCTTGTGATTTGGCTTGAATGCTATTGTCTTCTCTTTTGGATTTTTTTCATCGAAGTCCTGAAGATCCAACTCTTGTGTCATGAGTTTTCCTGTAAGGGTTTCAAGGCACATTGTTGTGAGATTATTTCCTTCAATAATGGTCGTTGCTTTTGGATTCTAGTTCTTTGGTATTCTACGAAGAATCTTCCAGATCTTTAAATGATTGCTGTATTCTTTGCCAAGAGAAGATAGAGGATTAACAATATCTAAAAATCGAGTAAACATCGCTGTAATAATCTCATTAGGCTTTATTTTGAATGCCTCATACTCTTGTGTAAGTCGTGAGATTTTAGATTCCTTCACTTGTGAAGTACCTTCATGAGTAACCTCAAGAAGTTTCCAAACCTCGTTGGACGTGACACATTTAGAGACTCTATTGAATTCAGTTCTATCAATAGCACAAAATAAAGTATTGATGGCTTTTGTATCAAGACTGGCTTGTTTCTTTTCATTGTCGGTATAATGATCGAATGGTTTCTCAACTAAAACACATTCTACTCTAATAGGTAGAGGTTTCTTATAAACATTGCTAACAGTCGACCATAAATCAAAATCAAGTGACTTGAGGAAAAAGCTCATCTATATCTTCCAATACGTGTAATTTGTGCCATCAAATAAGGGTGGCCTATTTGTTGACTGACCTTCACCGTTGCTTGGAAATAGGGATGCCATATCTCAAGGAGTCTTAATTCCGACAAGAGATAACCTGCTCTGATACCAATTGTAAGAACAATGGCACCTCTAGATGGGGGTTAATAGAGTGCAGCAGAAATATTTAGCAATAAAAAAATTAACTCTAAGTAGGTGAAGAAATATATTAATTTAAATACAAGTAAAGCAGTAAAGGTTGAGGCGAGAATTCAATACGCAGAGATAACAGGTTTATACTGGTTTTCCTCTGTGAGGACTAGTCCAGTCTCGAGTACTCAACCCGATATTGAATCTACTATTTGAAATAGAGATTACACCACGTGTTTTGCTCCGAAGAACACGCCAACTTCAACACCGTCGTATTTTTATCTGAAGCCCACGATCAAACTTCACCAATCATTTTTCTGAGGAAAAAACTTTTATACGCCAAGCTTGTACAACTCAAAAACTCCTAATCGAAAACCACCAGCACTTAGAAGAGTAGAGTTGACTTGGATCAGATATGAAGATTAAAGCTTTGAAAACTGAATAAATTTTTTTAAGAGTAGATAGAGAAGATGAAGAAGGAATGAGTGAATAGAAATGACAAAATCTTCTTTATTTATAGGAATTTTTGAAACAGAGTTCGGACAGAACTCGGTAGGGGTAACGTTCATAATTTTGACCATTGCAGATCCAAAGGAATATGAATTTGCTGCTGACCAGGAGAAATCAAGTTAACCGAGTTTGGTCCGAATTCGAGAAGAACTCTGGCCGAGTTTGGTCCCTTTGGTTCTGGTTCAACCTAAGTTGGTTTTGGTTCAATTGGGTTTGGTTCGGTTCAAGGAATGAATCAAGATATGTTTTGGATAGACTTCTAATTGCCAATGATCCCGACTGACAAATAATCTAGACTTAAGAAATAGAAAAATACAAAGTAAATGTAAAAAACTCAATGATGATGAACTCTGCATTCTTCTTTCTTTTCATATCAAGATCGGAGTTGAAGTCAAATATCAAAATCGGTTTGACTATGGCTAAATGTGCCAACATATTTGACCCTGCGCGAATATGTATTACGACGCACAAATGTATGCCGTGAAAGAGCAATTACGGCACACAAAATATGCCGTAAATGGTTGTCGAAATTCTGTGAAAAAACAATTGCGGCATTAATTTGTTTACATTTACGACATTCTTTAACGCGCCATAAATAATAGGATCATTTACGACATGGTCTTTTACGACACCAAAATGTATGCCGTAAAAGATCATTTACGGCGCGTTTTGTACGTCGTAAATGATCATTTTTCTTGTAGTGCCCCCTTGTAGACCCGAGTTCGAGCCCTCTGTTAAGCAACATTTGTAAATGAATATATTTATAGTACTTGGTGTATATATATATATATATATATATATATATATATATATATATATATATATATATAAGGTTTCCATATGAAAACAAAACTCAATTCTAACCTATTGGTTAGTGCAGCCATCCTAAAAATCGAGCCTGCCTACTCGAGTTTGAGCCCTTGTTCAGTTTTTTTTTTAAAATTTAATGAATATATTTACATAGTACTTGGTGTGTATATATATATATATATATATATATATATATATATATATATATATATATATATATATAAACCTGAACTGACCTCCTGGTCAGTACAGCAGCCCAAAAAAAAAAAAATCCTACCCCCACCCTTAGTTCGAATCCTATGTTTCTTATTTTTGGGTAATATGTATTATATTAGTTGGTATTTATGTATCTTGATAACTACACATTGTATTTGAGTGATGTTAAACACTTATAAATTGTATTTTTTATTTATAGTATTTATTTTTATTTTTCCAAAATTATTTATTTAACAATTAGATTTTTAAATAAATAAAAACAGTAAATACCTTTATATGTATTTATAGTATTTCAATTTTAATAAATAAAAAATGATTTCTAAAAACTAATTAAAAATTATATTTACGTACTAGATTTTATTTAGGCCAAGTTAGTATATTGGTCGTAAATTTGGCACATAATATATAGAAGCTTTAATTAGTTAAAATATTATCGTGAGCGTTGGAAAGTTACACTTATGCTGGAATATCGGCACAAACTTCGTGAAGATTGTAAGCTGTATACAATGACCGTCTATTAATACTGGGTAGTTACAAATGTTGGCATTAACTGGATAATACTATTAAATAGGTGACTTGGGACCCGTCGTACCACCAGTCGAGGAACACCGACAGTTTACAGCATTTCAACAGGAGACAGGCAAGTGTACCTTGCCAATGTTTAGTTCTTATTGTACTTTATTTTAGTTACATTCTTGCTTCATAATTAGCTTAGCTTATAGTTGCTGTTTACGTAGGATCGTGTTAATACTTCACGTCCGAGCATATTCGGGTGTCAATGTCCGTACGAGGATATTGGGTATTGACTTTAGACATAGCATTGTACTGATTATCGTGTTACTTGAGACACGATGGACCTAGGACATTGGCACGATCATGAGATAGAGTCCTAGACATAATAGATTCATGGTTTTGACTCTGTAATATGTTACAAGATTATTCACTCGACATTGGTAGTATTACTGGACATGATATGCTAGACTAGTACATGGGGTGGGGAGAACATTGACTGATTCATCGGGCTACCTAATAGATACACATTTAGTCATTGTTGTAGGAATGAAATCGTAAAGCAAAATACTCTAGAGGAGTGTGAATAGAGTTGGCAGCGGAATAATGCTAATTAAAAATTGTTAGCAGCAAGATCACAAAATAATAATCACAACTAAATAATGTAAAGGCAGAGATAAGAAAGCAAACGCAAAGAGAGCGATGTATACTGGTTTCCCTCTGTTGAGGACTAGTCCAGTCGGTAGAACTCTTGCTACCAGTTGAATCCACTATTGGCAAAACTGCAAGTTTTATTACGAAGTCCTTGCAACTTCTACAATGCGAGCTTTGATACGAAGAACTCGTCCAACTTCAATTGTGAAGAGGTATTCTTCTATCAAGCCTTCTGATTACAATTACTCTGAAACTTCTAGACCGCACCGCACTGGCAAATCGACTAGAGGATTGTAACTGGCTTGGGATCTGAAAATTAAAGCTCGAGAAAAACTCTTTGGAAGACTGAAAGCTTTTAGTAGAGAGAAGATTAAAAGTGAATGAGTGAGTTAAAATGATCGAAATCCTTCTCTATTTATAGGAGTTCCAAAGACAGAATTCTGGCAGAATTCGGGCAGAACTCTATGAGAAAATCTCGGTCAAATCCGCAACTGCAGGAGGACCAAGTTCCAAGGAATTCAAAAACAAAACGGCTACTAACCGAACTATGGCCGAACACTGGCCGAACTCTGGCCGTGTTCTGTCAGGGTTAGGTTATGGTTTTAAAATTAGTTTTTGGGGAATTTTGAAAACCTTTTTGGAGCTTTTGTAAATAAGAATGTTTTTCAAAACTAAGGACATTTTAAAAATATTTTGAAATCATTTTAGAATAGCCTATTTGCCAGTACGACTCGGTGTACAAAGTATTCCTAGACTCAAATAAAATAAAAAATACATTGCTCAAAGAAATACAGACTCGAACAGGCAAACAACGCTTCGGTCTTGAACTGAGTAGATAGCTGTTCTTGATCATGTCCAAGAGTCCGAGATATCCTGACTAGTTCCATATATCGAAATAGAGTTTGATCAATTATTAAAATCAGTTTGACCATATGACCAATGGGCCAACAATCTCCTCCATTTTGATAATTGACAAACTATGAATGATATAACATCTTTTGAGTAAGATACCATAAAATAGTTCAACATTATTCAAAATTGTTCAATACCTGTATTATTCTCAAAAACAAAATGTTAGATCCTATTTTCTCCCCCGTTGTCACTTAGTAAAATAATTGCAAAAGAGAAAGCTCCCCCGCAATCAATGCATTGTAGGACCATTGAGCACCTCTAGAGGGGGGTGAATAAAGTGTGTGTGTGTGCAGCAAAAAATAATCACCAATTAAAAATTAACTATGGCAGAAAATAAGAGACAGTAATAAAATGCAGCAAGAGATAGAGGGATCAAACTCAGTGACACAGCGATGTATACTGGTATCGCTCTGAGAGGACTAATCCAGTCTCGAGTACTCTTGTTCGATGTTAATCCACTATGGCATAAGCTAAATGAGAGCTTGCAGTCTCTTACAACACCGTACTTGGTGACAAGTGCACGACCGACTTCACAATACCGTACTTGGTGACGAGCGCACGACCGGCTCCACAACAGGATAGTTGCTGATCTTGGAACGACCTCTTTACAACTCTTGGACACCAAAAACTCTAAATCAACATAGATATTACTGGCTTTTGGCTAAGAGATGTATAGGTATAATTTGAAAGCTCTAGAATGTTTTGAAAACACTTGAAGAGTAGAGAAGAGAAGATGACGAGTGAATGAGTGATTTGAAATAAAAATTTCTCTTCTATTTATAGGTGTTTTCTGGGACCAAACTCGGACAGAGTTCGGACAGAGTTCTGATGCAAATATTTCGTATAGAGACGTTGCTCGCAGATTTGGAGGCAACTGAACTTTTGAATTTAAACTGACCGAACTCGGACAGAGTTCGGACCGAACTCGGACCGAACTCGGTTTTGAGTTCTGTCAAGGGATTTTTGAAATATTTGTCAAAGAGCTATTTTGTTAAAAATAAAACGAAATATTTTGTAAAGATGAAAAATGTAAATAGGTAGGCTCTTTAGAAAATTGGACTGGGATAAACCTAAGCCAGTATTACCTATTTGATTTTACAATATTAATCCTAGACTCAATAAAATTAAAATACAGAATAAACTGTAAAATGACTCAAACGAAAATCCATTAAATCTTTTGCTTGTTGATGTAGTACAACGTCCATTGATATTGATTTCACATATAGCCTGAAATGATTAGCAGCAGTTTGTATATTTTTGTGTATTGACTAAAGTGTGTGTTGATTATCAAAATCGGGTGTGATCATGGAATGGGCCAACAATCTTCCCCATTTTGATAATTGATAAACTTTGAGTCTATACCAAAAAATATATATAAAAAATAGAATAAACAAAATACCTGAGATGATTGTTTTTGTTATGATTTGTTTTGCTTGGTTACGTATAGCTCTTCTCCCCCTTTGTCAATATAAAAATGACTTTGGCTCCCCCGTAAAGTGTGAAGCCAACAATAAAAAACAAAAGACAAAGTGAAGCTAAAGAGATACAGGAGCACATCATAACAAATGAAAAGAAACAACTGATAATACTAATAAAGTCTCACTAATAATCCAAAGTACAATTAGAAATACTAAAATGTCTAACTATAAAGTTTAGACAAAAAAAAACTACATCAAAACAGAAGATCATCATCTAACTACTATCCACTAGCCAATAGCTGAGTCAGCATCACATAGTCGGATCATCACCGCTAGGAGCCTCTGGAGGAAAGTAGGCTGCAGTGGGGTCGAAGTACTGAAAGGATGCCACGTCTCCGAACCGAGGACCAGGAAAGTCTGGGTGAGGCAGAATAGTGACCGGACGAACTGGATCATGAGATAGACTGTAGTGGAGATCCGTAAGTCCGTTCCGCAACACATGGGCCTAGACTTGTCAATTGGGCCGGGCCGGCCCAGTCCAGCACGAGCCCGGCCCAAAAAATTAGCCCATGTGCCGGCCCGGCCCGATTAATCGTGGGCCCGGGCCGGCCCGGCCCGATTAATCGTAGGCCCGGGCCGGCCCGACCCCATATATTGGGTTGTGTCGGGCCACGTATATTGACCCATAATTTAGGCCCGGCCCGAAGCCCAAGCCCGACCCGGCACGATGCCCGGCCCGAAGTCCGGCCCGAAGCTTGACCCGGTTGCAACATCCCTGTACAATCTCTTTGATTTATCCCAAATCCTAGCAGCTAACAGCAGTGTTGTCACTTAAACAAGGGAAAAAAAGAAAAATATGTACACAACAAACACTCCCTCCAAATATGACTTGTACCACTGCCTAAATAAAGCAACAAGTGCAAGTGATGGTGGCCTCTGTTATTATTATGATTATACAGTGAAGTAGTGAACTGAATTGAAGTAAAATGAATATTTGAACTGATTTCAATTCAATTCATTTCAATATATATTAGTTGCAAGTTGTTGCAACAACAACATACATGCATGCATCCATAAATGATATATGTATATACTGACTGAATTGAATCGAAATGATGTCCTTCAGTGCGACCGGCCAGTCCCTTATATTAGTATTGGGTCGCATCCGGCCCGACCCAGTCTGGCCCGGCCCGACCCGAAGCCCACCGTGCTGTGGGTTATGTGCCGGGCTGGGCTTAATATTTTCATCCATAGCCCGGCCCGGCCCGGCCCACTATAGTTTATGGACTCAAGAGGCCCGGCCCGAGCCCGGCCCGGCCCACTCAAATTTGTGCCGGGCTGGCCCGGCCCGGCCCACTTGACAGCTCTACCTGGGCCTGATAAATATGGCAAAACTCCGAATCAAGGTAACTCTGATGACGTTGCGCAGAAACAACAACAAAGTCATCAAAGCGCTGGTAAAATCCTGGATCAAATCCCGGAGCAGGGGCTGGAGCAGGAGCAGCATCATGATGAGCAGCCTCAGCATCTAGGGCTGGCTGAGCTCCAGGAGGCAGAGGTGGAGCTAGGAATCTACATGATCTGGTAAGCTCAACTAGAGTGGAGGAGTATGCACAGGTTTGAAGATCAATCTCAAACCGGCGGAAGATAGCGGCCAGGTGCATAGGGTACACCAGATTGCGTCCTGCATTTCTGCAGTTCAGCATCCAGGCCATCATAGTCTTTGGAATAGAGAATGGAATTCCAAAGTGAATGTGGTACAAGGCAGAAAGTTCAAGAAAGGTAACTTCATCAGTGGATCCTTTCTTAGGAAGGAGTACAAAGAAAATAAGTCGATGAAGTTCATAAAAATTTTGGTTCAAATTTCTAGAGAATACA
Source organism: Iris pallida (assembly GCA_029216955.1). Taxonomy (NCBI): domain Eukaryota; kingdom Viridiplantae; phylum Streptophyta; class Magnoliopsida; order Asparagales; family Iridaceae; genus Iris; species Iris pallida. The sequence continues at coordinate 105,611 of JANAVB010033220.1, read as the reverse complement.
CTACGAGGAACAGGGTTTGGATGACAGATTAGTTCCTTGAAGGAAACAAGGAAGACATCTGCAGGAAATTGAACATGGTTGATATCTACTAGTGCCTCACCAATATCAGGAATATGAAAGAATTCACTGATATCAGTAGCACTGAACTCTAGTTCTTGTCCAGCAACGCAAGAATAAAAGTTTCTGTTATGTTTTACTTGTAAGTTGCAGTAAAACATTTGGACAGCATTGTCATAGACGTTTTCTGCTACTTCGAAAAAATCTCGATAGCCTAAGTGGTCGAATGTCGGAGCATACTCAGAAAATATAGTAAAATTGACAAAAGCTCCAAAACAGATTTTACGACCAAAAAAAGAGTTAAACCAGAGATCAGAGTACTCTTTGTCAGGAAATAAGGTAGAATCATAGTCCTCTAATCCTAATGGTCGTGCTGGACTAAATAAACTAGCTGGTGTATAATCAGAAGAAGAGGAACCAGCTTGGGAAGTTGATCCTCGTTGACGCTTAGGAGCCATAAGAAAAGAAGAAAGAAAAAGCGAAGTACCTTTTTGAAAAAAAAGAAGAAAGAACAAGATTGGAACGCCCACCAGATCTTCGAGAACCCTTGCCAAGATGAAAGAGGAAGAAGTTTTGGAGTGGGAGGAGATGATTCCACGAGATTGTTGGTGAAAGAGATAGGTAAAAGAGTGGTATTTATAAGGGTTTGGGCCGGCTGTTCGGTTCTGGAATTTAATACAGCGTCGACCGAACTCGGTCAGAGTTCGGCCATAGTTCGGTCACTTGTATTCCCGAGACAATAACAGCAGCTTTGGTGATTGAAAATCAACTTTATGACTTTGACTTCTCAATTTAGTAACAGTATTTATTTTGGGTTAGCTGTAGGGGTACTGTCCCAGCTAACGGAGGTTCACCGGGAAACTCTTAAATACTGCGTCGCTTCGACCGTAGTTGTGGTGGCAGACAGACCCTTTTTAGGCTTGTTCTCCAAAATAATTTCTGTTAGATAAATTTAAAAGTTTTAAGTTATAAAATTTATTTTAAATACCGTACTACATTATGAATCTGAAAATTCAAATATACCGAGCTCTCGCCTCATTATGTTAAACCGATCCTCAGCCAATGGTTTTGTGAATATGTCTGCTAGTTGATGATCTGTGTCTATAAATTCTAAGCAGATATCCCCGTGTTGCTGATGATCACGTAAAAAATGATGATGTATCTCTATATGTTTTGTGCGTGAGTGACAGATAGGGTTCTTAGTCAGATTAATTGTGCTAGTGTTGTCACAATAAATAGGAATCTTAGTGTAGTGCAGATTATAGTCTTCTAAGGTTTGCTTCATCCACAAAATCTGAGCACAATAACGACCTGCGGCGATATACTCAGCCTCAGTAGTTGACAATGCTACGGAATTTTGTTTCTTGCTAAACCAAGAGACTAAGGCCATTCCTAGAAAATGACATGTGCCACTGGTACTTTTACGGTCCACTTTGCATCCCACAAAATCTGCATCCGAATAACCTATCAGGTTAAAGGATTTGGTTGTAGGATACCATAAGCTGACTGTAGAAGTTTCTTTAAGGTATCAGAAGATACGCTTAACGGCACTTAGATGTGATTCCTTAGGATTTGCCTGATAACGTGCACAGATACAAACGCTAAACATAATATCAGGACGACTAGCAGTTAAATATAATAAACTACCAATCATACCTCGATACTTACGCTGGTCGATAGGTTTGCCACTTTCATCAGAATCAAGCTTTGTAGATGTAGCCATATGAGTCCCGATTGGCTGTACTTTTTCGAAGTCGTACTTTTTTAGTATGTCCTTCGTGTACTTAGCTTGGTTGATGAATGTTCCTTTTGAGTGTTGTTTGATCTGAAGTCCTAGGAAGAAGTTTAGCTCTCCCATCATACTCATCTCAAATTTACTCTGCATACACTTAGCAAAATCTTGACAAAGTTTTTCGTTAGTAGAACCGAATATTATGTCATCTACATAAATTTGCACAAGGAGAATATCATCATTCAAAGATTTGATAAACAAGGTAGTATCAACTTTTCCTTTTGAAAAACCATTTTCAAGTAAGAAGGCACTTAGACGTTCATACCAAGCACGAGGTGCTTGTTTGAGTCCATATAGTGCTTTCTTAAGCTTGAAGACGTGATCAGATTTTTGAAAATCTTCAAAACCAGGGGGTTGTTTCACAAAAACTTCCTCTTTTAAAAAATCGTCTAAATATGCACTTTTCACGTCCATTTGAAATAATTTAAATCATTAAAGCATACAAATGCACAAAACATGCGGATGGCTTCTAATCTATCAACAGGAGCATAAGTCTCATCATAATCAATTCCTTCTTCTTGATTATAACCTTGTGCCACTAGACGTGCTTTGTTGCGTAGAACTTGTCCATCTTCACTGAGTTTATTTCGGAACACCCATTTAGTACCAATTATCGATTGACCAATAGGTTTAGGAACGAGTTCCCAAACTTAGTTTCTCTCAAATTGATTTAGTTCCTCTTATATGGCATGAATCCAAAACTCATCAAAAAAAGAATCATCTATATTCTTAGGTTCTATTTGTGAAATAAATGCTACATTTGCTGCTATATCAGAATCTTTAAGAGAGGAACATGTACTTACACCTTTAGATACATCACCTATAATGAGTGTTTCTGGATGATCTGGCAAGAATTTTAATGAATCAAACTTTTGGGTCAAATCTTCCACAGAACTCTTCTCAGTCTTTGCATGTGTATCTTCATCATCACTGTCGCTAGATCTGTGACTATTCAGCTCATCAAAAGTAACATTAATAGATTCTTCAACAATCATAGATCTTTTATTAAAAATCCTATATCCATTACTCTTAGCAGCATATCCGAGAAATATCCCTTCATCTGCTTTAGAGTCGAACTTTTCCAAGTTATCCTTGGTGTTCAGGATAAAACAGCGACATCCAAAAACTTTAAAATAAGAAATGTTTGGAATCCTTCCAAACCAAAGCTCATATGGTATTTTATTGGAGATTGGTCGAATTAACACCCTATTCAAAATATGACAGGCTGTACTAACAGCTTCTGCCCAAAAATACTTAGGAAGATTATACTGATTCAGCATGACTCTAGCCATTTCGCTTAGAGTTCGATTCTTCCGCTCCACAACAGTATTCTGTTGGGGAGTTCTAGGACAAGAAAATTTATGGTAATATCCACTATCATCACAAAACTTTTTGAAATCAGAATTTACGAATTCGCCACCATAATCACTTCGGATATGAGTAATCATGAAGCCTTTTTCGTTTTATACCTTTTTGCAAAATATTTGAAATTCAAAAATAACATCACTTTTGTTTGATAAAAAGTAAACCCAAGTAAATCGAGAGAAATCATCAACAATAACAAAAGCGTAGAGCTTACCACCAAGACTAGCGACTCTACTAGGTCCAAATAAATCCATATGAATTAACTGCAAAGGTCTAGAAGTACTTACAGCGTTGATAGATTTAAAAGTGGATCTATGTGGTTTGTTCTTTTCATAGTCAGCACATACCATATCTCTCTTGAATGGAATTTCAGGGAGTCCTTTTACCAACTTTTTAGTACTGAGTCGTGAGATAGTATCCATATTTGCATGTCCTAGTCTCATGTGCCATAGCCAGCTTTCATCTAGATTAGCTACTAGGCATCTACCTGTATGATTAGTATTCGCCAAAAGGAAAACATAAATATTGTCTTCTCTAATCCCTTTATATACGGGATCACTAGATGACATATCATATATGGTACATTTATCTTTCACAAAATTGATACCATAACTGTTATCAACCAATTGACTTATGCTCAGTAGGTTATGTTTCAATTCTGTTACTAGACAAACATCTTTTATTACTGGATAAGGAGAAATACCTACAGTACCATTACCAATAATATCACCTCTCAAATTATTTCCGAAGGAGACATATCCTTCTTTCTTCATTGATAGCGTAGCGAACAAAGATGCATCACCGCTCATGTGTCGCGAACATCCGCTATCGAGGATCCATTTGCTTTTAGCATGAGAGGGTTGAGGGTCCACCTAGAAGACAAGTAGATGAATCCTTTGGTACCCATTTACTGAAGGGTCCATTCTGATTAGTTTTAGGTCTCCAGAATAAAGTGTGATTGTCAACAAGCTTCCTTGCCAAACAATACTGTGATATGTGTCCATGCGTGCCACAATAAGTGCAAGTAAGTTTAGAATCAGATGTGGTCAAAACTGTGTTTACATGCTTGTTTGGTTTCTTGGAGAACCTATAAGTGAAAGCATGATGAGAGTCGTGTTTCTTCTGTGCTTTCTTATTTTTAGTCCTCTTAGGTGTATGCTTAGCATTAGGACTAAACTGAGGCTGTGTCACAGGTATTGCCTGTTTGCCTAACTTGATTTCTAACTTTTTAGAAATCGCAATAGACTCTTCATATCTAGCAGTCATATCTGAGAGTCTTTGTTCTGTAACTATGTGCTTCTTCTTCTCTATGTCATACAATTCTTGCATCTTGACATAGTCTCTTTCTTTCTTTTCAATCTTGAGGATAGCCTCATGATAATCTACCTTGAGTTTGGCTATATCTTCCGTATTACCGGTAGTAGACGTCTCTTTAATATCTTCAATAAGATTGGACAGTCTAGCTATCTCGGTTGTGTATGCCTTAATCTCTTTTCGAGATTGCTTATACTTGTCAAGCACAGTTTTGTGATCTTCAAGTAATTCGCTAAAGGCATTTTCTAATTCATCGAAAGTAAAATCAATATATAGAGGGTTTGAGGATACCTTATCAAATGCCATAAAACAGACATTGGCATTGCCGCAGGGTCTGTCTTCTTCTTCTGTATTACTGGCATCACTTTCATGCCAGATACTTGTGTTGGCATATTTTCGACTGGATGTTGCTTTTCTGCTTGATCTTGATCTGTCATATGGACTGATTTTTTTTGAAGTTGGACAGTCCTTCTTCATGTGCCCCGTCATCTTGTATCCAAAGCAAACAGTTTCATCTTCATTGCTTTCTTGGACATCTCTCTTCCTTCTGCTTGATTTCTCAAACTTTAGGAATTTTCTGAAGTTCTTCACAAGTAAGGCTTGTTCATCACCACTTGATGATTCTTCATCAGAGTCATTGCATGTTTATTTTCTTGCTTGAGTTTTGAAAGCAATAGATTTTTCTTTTGGTGTTGCTTCTTCAAACTCTTGCAAATCAAGTTCATAGGTCATGAGCTTGCCCATCAGTGTTTCCAAGGACATAGTGGTGAGATCGTTTCTTTCAATAATTGCTGTGGCTTTTGGATTACAGTTCTTGGTTAGAGCCCGCAGCACTTTTCTGATCTTCTCATGATTGCTGTAATCCTTACCAAGAGATTGTAAAGGATTAGTTATATCAAGAAAACGTGTAAACATTTGTGTAATTGACTCACCGGGTTTCATCTTGAAAGATTCATATTCCTGTGTTAGTCTACTAATTTTGGATTCTTTCACTTGGGAAGTACCTTCATGAGTTACCTCAAGAAGTTTCCAAATTTTGTGAGACATTTTACAGGTTGAAACTCTGTTGAACTCCGTTTTGTCAATTGCACAGAATATTGCATTGATGGCACGAGCATCTAGACTAGCCTTAGTTTTTTCAGCTTCAGTGTATTTGTCATGAGGCTTGTCTACAAGCTGGCCTTCAATCACTGTGGGTGCTGGTTTCTTATAACCATCAATGACTATAGACCAAAGATCAAAGTCAAGAGATTTTAAGAAGAAAATCATCTGTGTTTTCCAATAGGTATAATTAGTACCATCAAAAAGTGGGGGTCTATTCGTGGATTGCCCTTCACCGTTGAATATTGATTTCACGGCTGCCATATATATACTCTCTGAGGTTTGTTATATAAGAATATAACCTGCTCTGATACCAATTGTAGGACCGTTGAGCACCTCTAGAGGGGGTGAATAGAGTGTGTGTGTGTGTGCAGCGGAAAATAATCACCAATTAAAAATTAACTATGGCAGAAAATAAGAGACAGTAATAAAATACAGCAAGAGATAGAGAGATCAAACTCAGTGACACAGCGATGTATACTGGTATCCCTCTGAGAGGACTAATCCAGTCTCGAGTACTCTTGCTCGATGTTAATCCACTATGGCACAAGCTAAATGAGAGCTTGCAGTCTCTTACAACACCGTGCTTGGTGACAAGTGCACGACTGACTTCACAACACCGTGCTTGGTGACGAGCGCACGACCGGCTCCACAACAGGATAGTTGCTGATCTTGGAACGACCTCTTTACAACTCTTGGACAACAAAAAACTCTAAATCAACATAGATATTACTGACTTTTGGCTAAGAGATGCATATGTATAATTTGAAAGCTCTAGAACGTTTTGAAAACACTTGAAGAGTAGAGAAGAGAAGATGACGAGTGAATGAGTGATTTGAAATGAAAATTTCTCTTCTATTTATAGGTGTTTTCTGGGACCGAACTCGGACAGAGTTCGGGCAGAGTTCTGATGCAAATATTTCGCATAGAGACGTTGCTCGCAGATTTAGAGGCAACTGAACTTTTGAATTTAAACTGACCGAACTCGGACAGAGTTCGGACCGAACTCGGACCGAACTCGGTTTTGAGTTCTGTCAAGGAATTTTTGAAATATTTGTCAAAGAGCTGTTTTGTTAAAAATAAAATGAGATATTTTGTAAGGATAAAAAATGTAAATAGGTAGGCTCTTTAGAAAATTGAACTGGGATAAACCTAAGCCAGTATTACCTATTTGATTTTACAATATTAATCCTAGACTCAATAAAATTAAAATACAGAATAAACTGCAAAATGACTCAAACGAAAATCCATTGAATCTTTTGTTTGTTGATGTAGTACAACGTCCATTGATATTGATTTCACATATAGCCTGAAATGATTAGCAGCTGTAACATCCATATTCTGAATACATATTTTGTCAAGCTTGCATGTATTTCAGAACTGTATTTATTTTCTCGGATTTTGGCATGTACTTGTAATTGGCTTGACTTGCAGATTTTGGTTCTCGTAATTGGGTTTCACCTGGCTTGGTTTATTTTGTGGAGGAGAATTGGTTTGATTTGATTTGGTTTGGTTTAACATGCATTGGAACACCTTAGCCTATGTTCAACCCTCAATCCACCACAACCCACCCTCTTTATTATCCCCACCTAACACTCTCTCTCCTCATTACTTCCCTCCATTAATTTCTTCTTCTTCTTCTTCTTCTTCCTCTACACAACACCATCACCCATAGGCAAGTGCACCTTGCCACCACATGAGAACCATATTTTATTTGTTCATTAGCTAGATTAGGCCATGGTGATCAACATTAGTGCTTGACATTTTGTGATTTGGAGTCTCCATTGTTCTAGATCTAGGTTTTAACTATTTTCGGATTTACATGGTTTTGATCTATTTTGGTTGGATTTTTGTGGGTTTTGATGCTTCCATGTGGAAGAGAATTCAATTTTACTCAAGTTAGAACTTTGAAAATCTAGATTTGGCCTTGATTTGACCAAGATATGAAAGATTGAATTTTGGGTGTTCTTGATGTTCCTCTCGGCCTGGAGAAGAAGATCTACAGTCTGCGCTCTTTAGCGCAGCACTGAACTGCGCAGCATTCCCCCGTGCCGCGCTCTTTAGTGCTGGTCGCCGACCGCGCAGCCTGGCCGTTGCCCGATTGCGCAGTCCACTCCTGCGCAATCCACTCCTGCGCAATTCACTCCTGCGCAGTTCACTCCTGCACACTTCACCCCTGCGCCATCAGCTCCTACGTGCTTGACCCCTGCGCAGTCTGCATCCTGCGCCATCCATTCCTGCGCCAACCATTCCTGCGCCAACTATTCCTGCGCACTTCACCCCTGCGCAGTTCACTCATGCGCAGTCTGTCCATGCGCCATCTGCCCCTGCGCCCTGTGCCCCTGCGCACTTGGCACCCTGCGCAGCTGACACCCTGCGCAATCCAATCCCTGACCCCTTGTGCAAACCATTGGCTCTTGGAGTTTTGGTTTTATTTCTTTAAGTTTTGGTTTTGTCATGAACTTGATTTTACTTAATATGTTTGGCATGACTATTGTACATGGCATGGTATGACAAGGAACTAGCATAACACGACAGTGACCCGTAGTGGTACACTCTTGACATGACCAACCTGACATGATAGTGGCCCGTCGTGGCGCACTCCTGACAAGTACCCTGACATGATTTATCTTGATGCTGTTGCGACGGCTAACTTGACTCGTATAATCAACTTGACACCGTGGGTGTTCCTGCTTGCTTGCTTGTGCAATCCACTTGTCTTGTCTTGCATCATGTCTATGACGTGACTCCCTGGTTCCCACGGTCAGGGATTCATACTGAATATGGATTAGGCTAATGACTAGATCAAACTATAGTTTATGGAGAATTTCCAGTCACAGGCAATCTCGTTATCTGGGCGCTCTTAATTGGACTTGTAGCTTGCCGACGAATAAAGCACATTTCCAGCGCACTGTCATGTGTTGCACCCTCTAAGTCACCTAAGGGTATATCGTCTTCGGGGCGATGTACCCAACCATACTCTCAACCCGTGGAAGGATAACTGGATGGTCTGCAGGGCTTGGGACTGGGAAATTCTCATTGCATCTTGTTAGTAATTAAGGCTTGTGATAACCCTAGTTAGTTAAGTAGTGAGCCGGAGTAATTGCTTGGCCGCATTATGAATGGATGGAGTCCAGCCTTGTCTAAGTCTTGTCTAGCCCCTGTACCTGGAACTCTTGTACATGCTTGTTTTACTTATCTCTAATAATAAATGGGTAGAGACAGAGTACTGTTCAGGCGAATGGTTACAACCTCGGTCCTTGTCTGGTTTAAGGGTTGTAACCTGGCTCCCGGAATGGTCCCACGTCACTAGTCGTTTATTGTCCTGTTGTACTCTTTATTACTTGTACCTTCTTCTATTTCTTTTTTTATTGTTCTGATATGCTGGCTTTTGTTCTTATTTCGTGGCCTCCTTTGTGGCACTTGCCCTTTCTGGGGTTTGACCCAGCTGGTTTTATGTGGCTAGATTTTGGAGCAGCTTCCGAGGATCTTCCGAACCTCCAGCCCGATGGTGGCGACTAGAAGGAACCCGGGCTACGAGTGGGTTTTCTATTTTGTTTCGCTCACTCTATTATAAAGTTATTCTTTTGAGGCGTTTAGCCGACGAGCACCTGTTAGCTCGATGCACTTTACTTACTGTCTGCCTACGGGCTGTAAACATGATTGACAAATCCTAGGGTTGATCATGTATGACTTAACTCTTGCTAGTCCTAGCATTTTGTACGACTAGCTTCATGATCAGCTGATATATAATATTTGGGACGCCTTTTATTGTATATTTGGTGGTCAAACATCTTGTGATCATATTACTTGCTTGAGATTGAGACAATAGGCTTGACATAAGAGACCGTTGGCTTGTAGTAAACCCTCATATCTAGACAGCCGTGACCATGTAGTTGAGATGTATTCTATTTCAATATATGTAGCTGGCTATGTACGCCCCCGCTCTCCAGTATTCTGGTTCTGGGGCGTGACAGCAGCGGTTTGTATATTTTTGTGTATTGACTAAAGTGTGTGTTGATTATCAAAATTGGATGTGACCATGGAATGGGCCAACATGCATAAGAAACAAACAGTGAAGAAACACAAGAAAAATTAATGTCTCATGCAGTTTATAATATAACAGAAAATTAATTCACAGGCAGTTTAGAATATAGAAGCAGATAAAGATGCTATAAATAAATAAACTGATGTGAAAGATAAACTACGAATCCCATAAAGATAAAATGATGTTCAAGAGACATCAATAAATATCCAGTACAAGTCTGATAATAAAAAGATAAAAAAACAGAAACTTGGAATGTCGGAGCATTTCCAAGTGTACAGAAGATAATATCTAAGTCTCAAAAAAATCAGCTAATATATCACATCTCCTCCTCCTCCTCATCATCATCATCAGCATGACCGGCATGTCCAGAGGGACCAGCTCCAGAAGTACCAGAGCCAGAAGGGTGAGGAGGGACGCCAGTGTAAAACTCACCGACATAGTCTCGAGGAGGAGCACGGTCAGAATGGTACCAATCATATGCGTTACCGGGCTGAAAGTAGGCATGAACAGCCTCATCCTCACAGCGGTAACCAGAGAAGGCTGGATCTCTAGGAATAGAACCGGCAGAATGTCCAGTCTGAACAAATCGAAGATCAGCTAGAGAATTTGCTATCGCCTGATAACAAGTGACATCGCGGAACTCACGTTCGCGGGCCATATCCGTCATCGAGACGTGCAAATCAGAAAGATGCTGGTGTATGCCTTCAAAGGTCATGGCATACTGCTGAGTCGGTGGAAGAGGTGGAGCAGTAGGAGGAGCAGTAGGAGGAGCAGCAGCAGTCATACTACGACGAGATAGCTTAAGAAACTTGGGCTCAGGGTCTTGAGTACAAGTTGACAGATCAATATCAAAACGCTAAAAGATGCGGGAGAATCATCGCATAAGAGAGATTTTTATCTCTTGCACGACAACGTCCCATCATCTGGATAATAGTCTTAGGGGCAGAAAAAGGAATCCCCTTAAGAATGTGATACATAGCAGATAGTTCAAGTGATGTGACATCATCCTTTGAAGTAGACTTCGGAAGGAGAGTGGAGTAGATGATGCGATGCAATTCATAATTAAACAAATTCAAGTTGTTTGCCTTGAACTTTCCAGAGCGAACTCGATCAGGTGCACAGAGTTCAGCTTTGAAACTAGCAAGTGTCGTGCCGTCGGGGAAATCAAATTCAGTAATATCAACAAGCGGTGCACCTTCGTTAGACAGACCAAGGATTTCTGCTAAGAGGACATCATTGAACTCGATGTCTAGTCCGCCAACACGAGTACTTATGTCAAACGTGTTTAATATGATATTGCAGTAGAAAAGTCTAATGGCATTAGTAGCTACCGGGAAACAAAGTTTAACAATGTGTTGTAACCCTAATGCCTCAAAATAAGGGCGGTGTTTTGGAAACACAGTCCATTTGATAGGAGCGCCTGTGTATATGGATCTCATGGAAAAGTCTCCATACCACAGAAGGGCTTGATCTAGGGTTTGAAAATAAAACCCATCGAATGCGCCATCGCTCGATTGAACTGGTGAAAAGAGGGAATCCGTGGATAGATTTGAAGATGATCCTTCCCCACTAGGATTGGTCGTCTTCTTCCTCTTGAAGGGGTTAAATCCCTTAGGCGGCATTGTGCAAATAAAGTAAATATATACGAAATAGAAAGGAGAAGAAATATGAAGTTATACCTCCCGAGATTCGAGTATGTTGTAGAGGACAACGATCTTCGCACGAATCCAAAATTTGGATGGATTTCACCACGTAGATTGGGAGAAACGGAGTGGTGAAGCACTAGGGTTTGAGGGCTCTCGCGCGGCTGCTGTTGCTATGATGGTGGTGTTTAGAAGCAATGAAGAAGAAAGGCTCTCGGGTTCTGGTTATATAACCAGATACCACTAACCGAACTCGGGCCGAATTCGGTCCGAATTCTGGCCGAATTCGCCTGGGGTTGGTTTGGAACACTTTCTTTTTCATTGACTCATTTCAAAGATTTAATTCAAAGATTAGTAATTTTAACATTCAATTGATATAATTAATATTATTTTATAGATTAAATATCTTTACACAGCGACTGTCTCAGATTAGCTGTAGGAGTACTGTCCCAGCTGGCGGAGGTTCTCCGGGGAACTCTTAAGTACCGCTTCGCTTCAACCGTAGTTGTGGTGACAGACAGACTCTTTATTGGCTTGTCTCTACCACAGTTTTTGTGTATTGAAATAAAATCATAAAACAAAATTAATTAACATTATTGACGTCCAAAATTCCTAATTCTTGACGTAAATAATTGAAACGATCTTCTGCTAGAGGTTTTGTGAAGATGTCAGCTAATTGATTCTCAGTATCTATGTACACAAGGTCAATATCTCCATTCTGATGATGATCTCTAAGAAAATGATATCGAATCTCGATATGCTTAGTACGAGAGTGACATACTGGATTCTTAGTCAAATTAATTGTGCTCGTGTTGTCACAAAAAAATGGGAAGTGTGTGTAAAATAAATTATAGTCTTCTAAGGTTTATTTTATCCATAAAATCTGAGCACAACAACGTCCTGCGGCGATATACTCAGCCTCTGTTGTTGATAGGGCTATAGAATTTTGCTTTTTACTAAACCATGAGACTAAAGCCTTGCCTAAGAAATGACATGTGCCGCTGGTACTTTTTCTATCAACTTTGTATCCAGCAAAATCTGCATCCGAGTAACCAATAAGGTCAAAGGACTTAGTTTTGGGATACCATAAGACAACAGAAGAAGTGCCCTTAAGGTATCGAAAGATACGCTTAACTGCGCACCTTTGGATTAGCTTGAAAATGTGCACACAGGCAAACACTAAACATAATATCTGGAAGACTAGCAGTTAAATAAAGTAAACTACCGATCATACCTCGATACTTACGTGTGTCGACCGGCTTGCCTTGTTCATCAATATCAAGCTTTGTTGAAGTTGCCATCGGAGTGCCAATAGGTTTGACATTATCCAGATCAAACTTCTTTAGCAAATCTTTTGTGTACTTGGCTTGATTTATGAATGTCTCATTGTCAGTTTGTTTGATTTGCAGTCCGAGAAAGAATTTCAGCTCTCCCATCATGCTCATCTCAAACTCATTCTGCATATACTTAGAGAATTCTTGACACAGAGATTCATCAGTAGATCCAAATATAATATCATCAACATAGACTTGTATTAAGAGAAGCTTGCCATTAAAAGACTTAATAAAAAGTGTAGTGTCAACCTTGCCTTTTGAAAAACCTTTGTCAAGTATGAAGAAGCTTAGACGATCATACCAAGCACGAGGGGCTTGTTTTAAACTGTATAAAGCTTTCTTCAACTTGAAAACATGATCAGGGTTTTTAAAATCTGTGAAACCTGGATGTTGTGCTACAAAAACTTCTTCTTTTATAAAACCATTTAAAAATGCACTGTTGACATCCATTTGAAATAATTTAAAATTATAAAAACATGCAAATGCACATAACATGCGAATAGATTCCAATCTCGCAACTGGGGCATAAGTCTCATCGTAGTCGATACCTTCTTCCTGATTGTATCCTTGAGCTACGAGTCGAGCCTTATTACGAGTCACTAAACCATTCTCTTTCAGTTTATTTCAGAATACCCAACGGGTGCCAATGACCGGATGATCAATAGGCTTGGGAACAAGTTTCCAAACTTAATTCCATTCAAATTGGTTTAATTCCTCTTGCATAGCATCTATCCAAAAATTATCACTACATGCTTCATCAATGGTTTTGGGTTCTAGCTGTGAAATAAATGCAACACTAGAAACAATCTCTACTGGATGTACGAGTACTTATACCTTTGGTAATATCACCAATTACCAAATCTTTTGGATGATCAGCCGTAAATTTTATTCTTTTCGGCAGACTCTGAAGGTAGCTGGTTCCTGGATCTTCTCTAGGAGGATCAGATAGTGCTGAGCTTGGTTGAGAATCAGCTAGTGTTAAGCTTGGTACAGTTAGATCTTCGTCATTGTCATCGATAGTCATTTGATTCAATTCATCAAAGGTGACGTTGATTGATTCTTCGATGATCATAGTTCGTTTGTTGAAGACTCTGTATCCTTTGCTCTTGGCCGTATAACCTAAAAATATACCTTCATCGGCCTTTTCGTCAAACTTTCCCAAATTATCTTTTATATTAAGAATAAAGCATTTACAACCAAATATTTTAAAATATGAAACTGATGGAATTCTATCAAACCATAACTCAAATGGAGTCTTTTTCGATTTGTGTCGAATTAGAACTCTATTGAGAACAAAACAAGCTGTATTGACAGCTTCAGCCCAGAAATATTTGGGTAGACTAAACTGGTTTAACATTACTCTGGCCATTTCGGATAGAGTTCTATTCTTACGTTCTGCAACTCCATTTTGTTGTGGAGTCCTAGGGCAGGAGAACTCGTGTACAAAACTGTGTGTGTCACAAAATTGCTCAAACTCTGCATTCTCGAATTCGCCACCATGATCGCTTCTAATACGAGTGATCATGTAACCTTTTTTATTCTGTACTTTCTTGTAAAAGACGACAAATTTGGATAATGCATCATTCTTGCGTGTCAAAAAGTATACCCACGTGTATCTAGAGTAATCATCTACAATTATAAAAGCATATAGCTTACCTCCGAGGCTAGCAACTCTGCTAGGACCAAATAAGTCCATATGTAGCAATTGTAGAGGTCTAGTAGTACATACTGCTTTGAATGTGGATCTGGTAGCTTTGTTCTTTTCACATTGGCTGCATACCGAATCCTTCTTGAATGTTATGTCCTGTAAACCGCGTACTAGCTTCTTCGTGGATAATCTTGAGATTGTGTCCATATTTGCGTGACCGAGTCTCATATGCCACAGATGACTCTCATCACTTTTAGCCATTAAGCATCTACCTGAAATGTTAGTTTCTTCCAACAAATAGAAAACATATATGTTGTCTTCCCTGATACCTTCAAAGATAGTACTACCAGTTGAGCTATCAACTATAGTACATTTGTCTTTGCCAAAGTTGATGCCATAACCATGATCAGCTAGATGACTTATGCTGAGTAGATTATGTTTCAACTCGGTAACCAGACAAACATCCTTAATCACAGGATAGGGAGACTTACCAACATCACCGATACCAATGATATACCCTTTCAAGTTATTACCGAAGGAGACATAACCTTCCTTTTTTTTCTTCGACAGTGTTGCAAATAGTGTAGCATCACCGGTCATATGCCGTGAACAACCGCTGTCGAGAATCCATTTGCTTTTAGTATGTGAAAGGTGTTCCACCTACAAAATAATTTGCAGATGAAACTTTTGGTACCCATTTCTTGTAGGGTCCTGAAATGTTAGCTTTTGGTATCCATGCATAAATATTTAAATCAACGAGCTTTCTGATTCTACATGCAGGAGAAATATGACCAGTGTGGCCACAATAATGACATTGTGCATGTTGAGTGTTGAAAGCTGAGTGGTGTGCATGGTTGGTAGGTTTAGGTTTTCTGGTATAGAAGAAAGTATACCTATAATCCTGTTTGGGCTTAACCTTTTGGGGTAAAGGTTTGATAGGGTTAGGTCTGACAGTGTTTGGTTTGGGAATGTTCCGATTATTCGGTAAGTGACACGTGTTAGGTTAGAAAGCAGCAGTCTCAGGCTGTTTTTCTAACCTAATTTCCAATCTTTTGGAAGTGTCATACAACTTAGGATAGTCAGAAGTGAGTGCTTCCATTCTGATTTGTGCACATTGAAGACTTTTCTTCTCTTTAAAAAGTTCTTCTTTCAGTTGGTCAATAACCTTGTCTTTCTCTTCAGATGACTTGGTAGTCTCGTGTAATAAGAGCTTGACAGATGAAAGCTCACCAGACTCGCTAATATTATTTCTAACCTCAGCTAGTTGGTCGATAAGTCTTCCTATTTCACCTTTGTACTCTTTGATTACCTTCTTAGAGGTCTGATATTTGCTATGCAGTTTCCTGTAATCATTTATCAGTTCACTGAAGGCATCTCCTAATTGCTCAAAGGTGAAGTCATCATATGTATCAACTACAGGTTCAGAGAGTACCTGATCGGATGCCATAAAGCATATATTTGCAGCGTCTTCTGATTGATCATCTTCTGAGTCGCTGGCTTCACTTTCATGCCATATGCTGGTGTTGGCATACTTCCGTGATGTTGATCTCTTCAGGTTCCCTTTTTCATACCTGTTGCTCTTCTTGCTTGATGATGAGTTAGTAGGACAATCCTTCTTCATATGTCCCTTCTTCTTGCAGCCATAGCAAACAACATCATCTTGATACTAGTTGTTGCTGCTATTGTTTTCTTTGGCTTTCTTCTCATATCTTATGAATCTTTTGAATTTCCTTGCTAGGAGTGCCTAATCTTCAGCATCAGATTCACTACTGTTTGAATCACCTTCAGCAGCTTTTCTGTGTTGAGCCTTGAAAGCGATCGTCTTCTCCTTTGGTGCAGGCTCTTCAAAATCTTGTATCTCCAGTTCATGAGTGAGTAGCTTACCCATGAGTACTTCGAGGGACATAGTTGTGAGGTCGTTCCCTTCAATGATTGCAGTAGCCTTTGGAATCCAGTTCTTGGTAAGTGCTTGCAGGAGTTTGCGAATCTTTTTATGGTTACTGTAATTTTTGCCTAGGGAGGACAAAGGATTTACAGTATCCAAGAATCTTTCGAACATCTGAGTAACTGTTTCGTTGGGCTTCATCTTGAACGCCTCGTACTCCTGAGTAAGTCTGCTGACTTTTGATTCTTTGACTTGAGTCGTGCCTTCATGTGTGACTTCAAGAAGCTTCCACACTTCATTAGCAGTTGTGCAGATAGACACCCTGTTAAATTAAGTTCTGTCTAAAGCATAAAATAAAGCGTTAATAGCACGTGCGTCAAGACTGGCCTTTTTTTTCTTCCTCTATATATCTGTTATGGGGTTTTTCAATTAAAACTCCATCAACATTTATACAAGGTGGCTTTTGATAGCTATCAATAACAATAGACCATAAATCAAAGTCAAGTGATTTCAAGAAGAAACTCATCCGTGTTTTCCAATAGGTATAGTTCGTACCATCAAATGGTGGAGGTCTGTTTGTGGCCTGGCCTTCACTTGTGAATTTTACAGTTGCCATGTGTTGTGCTGTGATCTATATAACAAATAGTTAAATGAATAAATAATTGTAATAATACCTTGCTTTACCTGTAAAATCCGCTCTGATACCAATTGTAGGAACGAAATCGTAAAGCAGAATACTCTAGAGGGGGGATGAATAGAGTTGGCAGCGAAATAATGCTAATTAAAAATTGTTAGCAGCAAGATCACAGAATAATAATCACAACTAAATAATGTAAAGGCAGAGATAAGAAAGCAAACACAAAGACAGCGATGTATACTGGTTTTCCTCTGTTGAGGACTAGTCCAGTCGGTAGAACTCTTGCTACCAGTTGAATCCACTATTGGCAAAACCGCAAGTTTTCTTACGAAGTCCTTGCAACTTCTACAACGCGAGCTTTGATACGAAGAACTCGTCCAACTTCAATTGTGAAGAGGTATTCTTTTATGAAGCCTTCTGATTACAATCACTCTGAAACTTCTAGACCGCACCGTACTGGCAAATCGACTAGAGGATTGTAACTGGCTTGGGATCTGAAAATTAAAGCTCGAGAAAAACTCTTTGGAAGACTGAAAGCTTTAAGTAGAGAGAAGATTAAAAGTGAATGAGTGAGTTAAAATGATCGAAATCCTTCTCTATTTATAGGAGTTCCAAAGACAGAATTCGGGCAGAATTCGGGCAGAACTTTATGAGAAAATCTCGGTCAAATCCGCAACTGCAGGAGGACCAAGTTCCAAGAAATTCAAAAACAAAACGGCCACTAACCGAACTCTGGCCGAACTCTGGCCGAGTTCTGTCAGGGTTAGGTTATGGTTTTAAAATTAGTTTTTGGAGAATTTTGAAAACCTTTTTGGAGCTTTTGTAAATAAGAATATTTTTCAAAACTAAGGACATTTTAAAAATATTTTGAAATCATTTTGGAATAGCCTATTTGCCAGTACGACTCGGTGTACAAAGTATTCCTAGACTCAAATAAAATAAAAAATATATTACTCAAAGAAATACAAACTCGAACAGGCAAACAGCGCTTCGGTCTTGAACTGAGTAGAAAGCTATTCTTGATCATGTCTAAGAGTCCGAGATATCCTGACTAGTTCCATATATCGAGACAGAGCTTGATCAATTATTAAAATCAGTTTGACCATATGACCAATGGGCCAACAATTGTCTCTATAGCCGGGACATGACTGTTACCTATACTCGTATACTGTGGTCTCTGTAGCAGAGCTTCGATATTTACTCGTATGCCTGAGGTCCTCCGACACGGTGCCTTTGGCATAGTAGTCTGATGTGTAGAGCCTGTTCTCACTTGTATTTCACTTAGACTAGATTATATAGATACCCTTGTGTAGTTATTTTATTATTTCCATTTACTATTACTTGGCATGTTGTATTTTTGTACCTTGTTATGTCCCTTAAGGACCTGGTCATCTCCACCAGGTGTAGACGAGGAGTGTAACACCCCAGTCCTAAAATACTAAGGAATAAGTACGTAGACATGTCAGCTATATACATATGAAGTATACTCCAATATATGGAACTGTCGTATGTATACATAAGCTGTAAAATGTAGTAAACCATGATAACTAAATTCCATCCACAATAAGAGAATAACTAGATAATAAAGATCACTGAATTGTTATTTGTACAAAAGTTGGGCGGAGACAGATCCACTACCAACCATTTAAATGAAAAGAAAAATGTACAAAGAACGGATAGATAAAAATGGCTATAGATGATTCAAGATAAATCCTCCTCGATAGAAAGGGGAAGACCACGATCTTGGCTGAAGCACCTGTGAAACATCATGAAAGCACACACCTGGAGAGATCTCCAGGTCCTCAGAGGGACATAACAAGATAAATGAAGAACATGCCGTATAAACTGTGATATATAATAAATAAAAGAAGGATGCATACAATTGGTGCCTAGTCGTACTATAGTGAATATGCAATTAAGAACAACCTTCACATATGGACACTCGGGCTGTATAGCAGTGGCATCGTCCCTTCCTTCGGGAACCAGTTGCCTTCGTCCATAATGCTCGGTGAACTTCAGAGGGAATCAGTAATAAAACGTCCATAACGCTCCATGAATGTCAAAAGGATTCAGTAATAGTAAGGTGAACCTGCGTCTCCAGCGGAGCTTCAGGTACAATAGAAAATATATATGTGGCCCATATATCAAGGAACTGTTCTTCCCATCCAATGCCTAGGGGAGTCACATCCATGACTCATATGAACCTCTAGTAACTGCCAAGTCCACTAGCATGCAATTCTATTGGCAGTTACTCCTAACCGTCGCTCGCCTCATACGTATCGGTGGCCGGCCGACTACGCGAGTACGTCTCCTATATGTGACTCACAATACATGGTAAAGTATGTGTCAAGGCCGTATGAGATATACCAGTACCTCATCATCAAAGGGTGGTCACTAAGCTAAGTCAATGCAAGAAAATAATATAAAAGCAAATAAAACGATCGATATAGTCGCTTGTACCCAAGTGTGACTTGGACGCATAGTGATATAAAAATATAGTACAAACATATGAAACTAAAATAAATAAATAAAAAAAAGTAAAGTAATCACAGAGTAAGGTGGCAAGGTATCTTGCCTGGCAGTGCGGGAATAGCAACCCCAAGCAATCAATCACGTCAACAAGAAATCTCAAAATCCACGAACGGCTCCAGATGCTGAAATAAACATCAAGAACATTTCTGGTGTAAAATATATATCTAGAAAATGCCTACCCAAAATTCCAATTTTAGAACAGGGGCAAAATCATAATTTCGGGTCAAAACGTTGTCCGCCGTTAGACCCGTTTTGCACCGAAACACGTGCCAATTTCTATGGTCTCTAAAGTCATCAAACTACATGTCTGTGAGTCTAGTTTGAGGAGACAAACCCAACCGTATGTCCAAAGTTAGATTCCGGTGGGCCGTGCATAATTTCGTCCGTTGGAGCGGATCGCGGGCCCGCCAAATAGGTGTTCCGGTCGACCTTCTCAGAATTGGACCAAACTTGGCACAGAGGACCAGAAAAACGATTCGATCCTGTTGGCGTAAGTTTTGTCTCGAACCGACGACTGTACACGAAGTTATGGCTTAATTTGCAGAGGGTGGATACGAGGGTATCTTGACGGATACGTACTGATTTCATCGCGCATGCACAACGAAATCGAGTTTCGTCAGTTCTCATACATCGACAACATTCATACGCACCTTTTGATGCTGATGGGTTACGACCACGTCGCCCGGTTTATCGGGACGCATGCCGTATCGGGAAGAATTTCTAAGTTTTTGTAGTTTCAAAAATTGTTTTTCTTGATTTTGTTGAAACTGTTCTCTCCAATCATTAAATAAAATTAAAAACTAAAAAAAGGTTCTGGAACCCTATAAGTTGTCTACCAGGTTGTTCAAGTAAAAATTTAGCTGATCAAAGGGTTTGCACGAATCGGTCCTAAAATATTGGTAGTTGAACTGCCTAGAAACTATTGACGAAACAGTTTTTCTTGGTAGTTTGGATCCATTTGCTGGATCGAGGGACCGACGTTTCTCAATTCCAACCAATGGAATATCTAGAAGGTTACGTAGGTTATATGCATGATTTCATAGTTCGAAAATCAATCAAATATATGGGAAGGCGTGAGGGGATGAACAGGGTTACTTGGTTGTGCTTTTCCAACCCGAGTGCCCAACTAGCGTAGGTTGGTAGGGGCGATCACCACGAGCAGTTGGACGACGACGTGTTGCAGACTATCAGGAAGGCTCGCCTAACATTGAGGAAGCTCTGGGGCGTTCGTGAGATGTGTGGTCGGTTGAAAGGGGAAAAAAGTCTTCGAGGGGTTGCTTATATGCGAGGGTTCTAATCCAGATTCCAATTGGATTTTAATCGATTCCAATAGATTTTAAACTGGGATTGGCGCAATCCAATAGAGATTAGGGTTGCATTTAGGTAGGAGAAAATATGG
The DNA here is from genome assembly GCA_029216955.1 of Iris pallida. Lineage (NCBI taxonomy): Eukaryota > Viridiplantae > Streptophyta > Magnoliopsida > Asparagales > Iridaceae > Iris > Iris pallida. The sequence continues at coordinate 84,856 of JANAVB010033220.1, read as the reverse complement.
TTTAAAAGATTTTGTTCTGATTATATTTGGACCACATCTGTTCTTTGTAACAGAGATGGTCTGTTATGTGTGCGGAAGATTTTCCTTAGTTGAACTCACGAGATATTGAATATCTCGTGAGCATTTGTTTTTTTTGTTACAGAACATATATAAATAGATCTATATATATATATATCACCAAAATACCTAAGAACTTTTGCAACAATATTACCAGCCATGTATACTTATCTATACATTTATATATACAACTCATATATACTCTTGTGTGTATATATAGTATAAAAATACCAAAATTTATGATAACTTATATATATATAATATATATCCCATATACACATATATATCTATATTTTAGTATAAAGTATGGTTCATGCTAAGGTATATCTAAAGAAAAGGAAATGCTAGCATAGTATCCTGCAGGGTATAGAAAAAATATTTATACTACTCCTTTATACAGTGTAATAAAGCAATACAAAAATATCATTTGTTATTTTAATAATTCAGAAAATAATACTAAAAATCTAAAATAATTTAAATAAATTCATAAATTTTTTAGAGAGATTACATCCTATCAAACTAAAAGAAATTTCGTCCTCGAAATTAAAACTAACGTCGGAGGGGTATACAATGCAATGCGAACAAAAGGAAGCTAATACGTGAAAGTTGTACCTTGGTTTCTAAAAAGATGGAGGGGTAGTTATGAAAGAATCCCCATTGGCTCTATATCCCACAAGATAAGGTATTCCTGGTTCAGGGCCTACCCAACTTATAGTAGTTGGCTACCGTGAAAAGCGTCGTTACAAGACTTCTGAGAAGGACAATTTCTAAAGAGTGGCACGAGAATATTGGGCCTCTCTAACCGCTGTGATGAACTCTAAGAAGCAAGGTATTCTTATGGTGTTCTCGGTTAATACATTATAAAGAAAAAAAATTCGATTTAATATTGCTCAAATGTAGTCATGCTCCAGCAAGACAGTAGAGATTGTATTAGTCGAAAAGAAAAAAAATAACTGGGACGAAATTGTACAGAGGGATTTCATTTGGAATGAATCTGGGGTTTAATCCTGGACAAAATCCCATAGGATCAATCTAAACCATCCCTATTAGGTTAGGGTAACCTAGAACAGATTTTAACTCAAGTAGTTGGGCTAGTTCTTAGACGGGTTGGTTAAATATGTGTCGTAAGTCTAAAAATGTGTCTTCCATGACTTTTTTGTATAAGTAGCATACGGGGTCTCAATTTGGTGGCACACTAGTAGGATGTGTGTAGTGGGTTTCGAGTAGATCATAGCCTTATATTGGGTCGAAAGAATTGAGTCGAGATTGGGTCTCTAATCAAAGTCGGATAGTACATTGGTTTTACAGTAAGGATTATAATTGGTCTTCTTGACCCGAAAGTTGTATCATAAAAATAGAGTACAAGGAGACATGTTTAAGTGGGACTGATATACCTAGATGAAGGTGGGCTCATCTAGGTCTTGCCTACAAAATTTGTTGGAGGGTAATAGCTAATATTGCACTCTGAATATCAAAGTTACGGTAGGGAATACCAACTGATCTAAATAGAAAGTTGGTGTTAATGAGGCACTAATTTATCGTCCTAATAGGAACCACTTATGCTAATCAATCGGCAATACTAGTACATCTAAAATGTAGAGGGGCTTTATAAACTATATCCTTCCGTAATTCATCTCCAGAAGTTAACGAAGACACAATTCTTTGGTTTAATAAAGTTAGAATGATTCAAGTCAGGATATCATACCTCCAATTTTGATTATGGAAGAATACTACACGATGTAATAGGAAACATGATATTGTAGATATGAATCAAGTTTGAAGACCGTACTTTGATTTCAAACAGATGTAAATGATTGTATGTATATAGCTTTCATGGCTATAGATGGTATGGCGAACTAAGGAAAACATTCTGGGTCTATCTTCCCTCAAATACTAGCATCTATTTTTTCCAAAAGTAGTAAAGACAAAAAAATAATAAGGGTTCAAGGGAGAGGGAATCGAATGCAAACACGGGACTCGAAAGACGATAGAATATTTCAAGGGGAGTTGTCAAGGCAGTGTTGGATGAGATCCTAGAGACATCTATATCTCAAACCATATAGGATAGTCATAAGAAGAGCGAACCAAGTGCACTAAGGTTGATCAGACCATAATACACTGATTCTAATAAGACAATATGTTAGCGGGCGTCCCCAATAAACACATATCGTGAACAAGCTCGATCAAGAATAAGCTTGCAAAAACTAGGCTATAATAGCGACGTTTAGTCAAGATAGTCAAAAATATAACTATGCGAGATTTTATGATTAAAAAAACACAATTAGTTCAAGTTCATCAAACTCTAAGACTCATCCGATGATCGTGCCTCCACAGTTGTCCTACTGTTTTCTTATATACGGCCTTGGTTGTACTAATGAACACAGTCTAGGTAATCTTCTTAAAATTCCTCTTTAATGGGTTACAAGGGCCAATAGAGTGATAAGTTATGAGGAAAAGATAAGGTTATGGTGGAAAGAGTTCAAGCAGGATGCAGTTCAAGGAGTCAAGTGAGAGTTCGAAAACGGAATTGAAGAAGGAGGTCAAGTATGTGGATGAGATCCCTATATTCTAATCCTATATGCAGGCTCACATCGGTACAATAACGTAACCGAAGTGATAAACTCGACCTGCATGGGCCACCACAAATATATGTAACGCCCCAGTCCCAAAATACTTAGGACTAAGTACACAGACATGCCAGCTGTATACATACGAATTATACTCCAATATATAAAACCGTCGTATCTATACATAAGCTGTAAAATGCAGTAAACCATGATAACTAAATCCTATCCACAATAGGAGAATAACTAGATAATAAAGATCACTGAATTATTATTTGTACAAAAGTTGGGCGGAGACAGATCCACTGCCAACCATTTAAATGAAAAGAAAAATGTACAAAGAATGGATAGATAAAAATGGCTATGGATGATCCAAGAGAAATCCTCCTCGATAAAAAGGGGAAGACCACGATCTTGAGTGGAGAACCTGTGAAACATCATGAAAAGCACAAACCTGGAGAGATCACCAAGTCCTCAGAGGGACGTAACAAGATACAGGAAGAATATACCGTATAAACTGTGATATATAATAAATAAAAAAAGGATGCATGTAATTGGTGCATAACCGTACTATAGTGAATATGCAATTAAGAACAACCTGCACATATGGGCACTCGGGCTGTATACAGTGGCATCGTCCCTTCCTTCGGGAACCAGTTTCCTCCGTCTATAACGCTCGGTGAACGTCAGAGAAAATCAGTAATAAAACTTCCATAATGCTCTATGAACGTTAGAGGGATTCAGTAATAGTAAGGTAAACCTGCGTCTCCAGCAGAGCTTCAGGTACAATAGCAAATGTATATGTGGCCCATACATCAAGGAACTGTTTTTCCCACCCAATGCCTAGAGGAGTCACATCCATGACTCATATAAACCTCTAGTAATTGCCAAATCTACTAGCATGCAATTCTATTGGCAGTTACTCCTAACCGTCGCACGCCTCATACGTATCCGTGGCCGGCCGACTACTCGAGTACGTGCCCTATATATGACTCACAATACGTGGTAAAGCATGTGTCAAGGCTGTATGAGATATACCAATACCTCATCATCAAAGGGGTGGTCACTAAGCTAAGTAAATGCAAGAAAATAATATTAAAGCAAATAAAACGACCAATATAGTCGCTTGCACCCAAGTGTGACTTGGACGCACAATGATATAAAAATATAGAACAAACATATGAAACTGAAAATAAATAACAAAAAAATAAAGTAAAGTAATCACAGAGTAAGGTGACAAGGTATCTTGCTTGGCAGTACGGAAAAAGCAACTCCAAGCAATCAATCACGTCAACAAAAAATCTCAAAATCCATGAACGGCTCTGAATGCTGAAATAAATATCAAGAACGTTTCCGGTGTAAAAGATATATCTAGGAAATGCCTGCCTAAAAGTCTAATTCTGGAACAGAAGCAAAATCGTAATTACGGGTCAAAACGATGTCCGCCGTTGGACCCATTTTGTACCGAAATGCGTGCCAATATCTATGGTCTCTAAAGTCATCAAACTACATATCTGCAGGTCCGGTTTGAGGAGACGAACCCAACCGTCTATCCAAAGTTGGATTCCGGTGGGCCGTGCACATTTTTGTCCGTTGGAGCGGGTCGCGGGCTCGCCAAATAGGCATTCCGGTCGACCTTCTCAGAATCGGACCAAACTTGGTATACAAGACCAAAAAAATGATTCGGTCCTGTTGGCGTAAGTTTCGTCTCAAACCGACTGTTGTACACGAAGTTATGGTTAATTTACAAAGGGTGGTTACGGGAGTATCTTGACGGATACGCACTGATTTCGTCGTGCACGCACAACGAAATCGAGTTTGATCAGTTCCTACACGTTGACAACATCCATACGTGCCTTTTGATGATTATGGATTGCGACCACGTCGTCCGGTTTGTCAGGGCGCACACCGTATCAGGAAGAATTTCTAAGTTTTTATGGTTTCATAAACTGTTTTTCTTGATTTTGTTGAAACTGTTTTCTCTCCAATCATTAAATAAAATTAAAAACTAAAAGAAAGAATTTGGAACCCTACAAGTTGTCTACCAGGTTGTTCAAGTAAAATTTTTAGCTGATCAAAGGGTTTGCACGAATCGATCCTAAAATATTGGTAGTTGAACTGCCTAGAAACTGTTGACGAAATAATTTTTCTTAGTAGTTTGGATCCATTTGCTGGATCATGGGACCGACGATTCTCAATTCCAATCAATGGAATATCTAGAAGGTTATGTAGGTTATATGTAGGATTTTGTAGTTCAAAAATCGATCAAATATATGGGAAGGTGTGAGGGGATGAACAGGGTTACCTGGCCGTGCTTTTCCAACCCGAGTGCCCAACTAGCGTCGGTTGGCAGGGGCGATCACCACGAGCAGTTGGACGACGACATGTTGCAGATTGTCGGGAAGGCTCGTCTAATGTCGAAGAAGCTCTGGGGTGTTCGTGAGATGTGTGGGTTCGGTTGAAAGAGGGAAAAAAAGGCTTCGAGGGGTTGCTTATATACGAGGGTTCTAATCGAAATTCCAATTGGATTCTCATCGATTCCAATAGATTTTAAACTGGGATTGGCGCAATCCAATAGGGATTAGGGTTGCATTTAGGTAGGAGAAAATATGGTTTAAAAGATTTTATTCTGATTATATTTTGGACCACATCTGTTCTTCGTAACAGAGATGGTCTGTTATGTGTGCGAGAGATTTTCCTTAGTTGAACTCACGAGATATTGAATATCTCGTGAGCATTTGTTTTTTTTTTTACAGAACATATATAAAAAGATCTATATATGTCACCGAAATAACTATGAACTTTTGCAACAATATTACCAGCCATGTATACTTATTTATACACTTATATATACAACTCATATATACTCTTGTGTGTATATATAGTATAAAAGTACCAAAATTTATGATACACTTATATATATACTATATATCCCATATACACATATATATGTCTATATTTTAGTATAAAAGTATGGTTCATGCTAGGGTATATCTAAAGAAAAGGAAATGCTAGCATAGTATCCTGCAGGGTAGTAAAAATATTTATACTACTCCTTTATACAGTGTTATAAAGCAATACAAAAATATCATTTGTTATTTTAATAATTCAGAAAAAATACTAAAAATCTAAAATAATTTAAATAAATTCATAAATTTTTAGGGAGATTACAAGGAGGCATATACTGAGGTGTACGGTTCAGGTGCTGTTACAGGAGACGTATCTACACAAGAGGACGAGATTGTACTAGAGGACTTTGTTTGAGTACGTAGTTCATCCATCCTTGGATGATTATTTCTTAGCAGACAATATGATCAGCCTTGTCATTTATTTTCTTTTGCTTAATGCCGGGGTGTACCCGAGATAATCTCTAATTTTTATTTATTGGACAACTATGTTATGATATTCAAACTCTCTTTATTATCATGTCCTGGTATTTTAGACATTTGATTATTATTGCATGGATGAGAATAGCTTTGTACCTGTGGCCATGTGAGATTTACAGCTTAAGTACTTATTAACAAGTCCAAATATTTTCTTAGTCTATTGGTGCATGATGTACTGTTGGCATGTTTCGTATGCCTAGTCCCGCATATTTTGGGACTGGGACATTACATGTTTTTGTGGTGGCCCATGCAGGTCTGTAATATCATTTCAGATACATAACTGTATCGATATGAGCCTACAACTAGGAATAGGAAAATACCATAGGATCTCATCCACATAAATTACTCGTCTTTGATCTCTTTATTTCGATTTCAAATTAATTACTTGGCTTGCATTTTGCTTTGATATCATCTGTCCTAATCTTGTAAAATCCATTATACGCAGTATGATGGACCCACGAAAGAGCAACAAGACACCAGTAGACACTCCTCAGGATGCAATCATTAACTAGGAGATACGATTACGCCACCAGTTGGGGTTTTTCCTGCCTACCAAGGCAATGCAGCGGACCCACAATCTTTGGGATTCAGGAGGGATGACATACCACCGATGCCATCGCTGTCGTAGATACCACTGATGTTGTTTGCCCAGATAGGACACGATGGATCCTCAACATATATTTCAGATGTTTTATACTATGATGCAAGCACAGCAGCATATCCAGATGGAGGCGCAATTGAGGCAGTCAGAGGGCATGCAAGACAGCGTAGTAGCAGCAATAGCACAAGCACCTCCACCAGCTCAATGGCCATCGATGAAAACCTTTGCCAACTTTTGCCAGCTGAAGCCAACTCCTTTCTCAGGCAAAGAGGATCCAACAACGGTCTGTGAGTGGCTTACCAACATCCAACATCAGTTGGAAGTAGCTGAACTTCCAACAAACCGTTGGATGATCGTCGTCAGGATACAGCTGACTAGCAAAGCTCATGACTGGTGGCTCTCAGAGGAGAAAAGGCTGGGTCCAGAGAATGTCACTTAGGAGAAGTTCTCCAAGCTCTTCCAAGAGATGTTTATCCTTGCTACTTTTAGGGAAAACTTCGGGATAAGTTTATTTACCTTGTTCAGGGTAACATGACGCTAGAGGAATACAATGCTGAATTTCTACGCCTTAGCCGGTATGCGCCAGCTGTAAGCCCCCTGAATTTCGGGGTTTATTTTAATTTTTCTGAATGAATTATTTACAATAAATATATTATTATTTAAATTGTTTTGATCATTAATGTTCTTCCCGTGACTTTGACTCCTGGAGCTTCAGGGATGCCAATCTCTGTAAACTCTCTTTACGACAAGATTATCTTCATTTTAATATATCATGTCCCACTTAGACTCGTTCCATTGTGCTCTTTTTGTATCGTGCAACTTCGGGTCAACTTAGACCAATTAATCGTTGAATAATTATTTTCACTTTTATCTTTGATCATCGTTTGCACGTTACCGTGAATTTTAATTTAGGAGCACCAGGCCAGTCGTTTTCCCATAACCAACTTCTCATGAATGATCTACTCGAGACGCTCTTTATCCATGACCTTCGTGTCCCACTCAGACACTCCATTTTGTGCTTCATTTTCTTCACACAACTTTCGGGTCAATTTAGGCCAGTTAATTATCTACCGTAAAACCTGATTTAATTTCCAATTTAATTTCGGGACCCGACATCGATCCAACCTAGTCGACCAAAAGTATGGACATGGCCCATTTATTTGAGCCCCCGCATGTTACTTATTTACCCCTGATTATAAATATCCATTTAAATTCAATTATTGTCCCCTGTCCGATTTTGACCCGAACCGGCTCGACCGAACCCGAACCCAAGCTCCATGTTGTCCTCCCATGACTGCCCAAATACCCCACACAATATTTCTTTTTTTCTAGTTTGAAAATATCACTTTCTCTCTCTACTTTACAAATATCTTATATATATATATATATATATATATATATATATATATATATATATATATATATATATATATATATATATATATATGTAAATATCCCACTTTCTCTCACTTTACACCTACAAACACACACACCTCACCATCTCTCCACCAGCACGAACTTCTCTCCCCCCCAACCGACTTCTCTCTCCCTCTCTCTCAAATATATCTCTCTCTCTCTCTTCATATATATTATATATATATACACCACTCTCTCTCTCTCTTTATTATACACACACTCACACACATAAATCTCTCCCTCTCCCCCTACAGCCGAACTCCCCACCCCCTCACTGCCGACCACCACTCCCACCCATGCCGAACACCCACAGCCACCACCTCCATCTTCTTCTCCTCCTCTTTTTCATCATCTACATAACCAACACCATCACAACACCATTTCACCCCCACCTCCACCACTTCAACCATCACCACCCTCATCAAACCACCACACGCCTCCGGCGACCATGCCACCGCCGCCACGTCGTGCCGCCTCCGCCCTCGCCGCACGAGGCAGCGCAGCCATCACCCCAGCAGCTCAGGCGCACAGCAGCAGCTGCTCAGGCGCGCGACATACGGCAGCAGCATGCAGCAGTAGCCAAGTGCAGCAGCAGCACGCACGTACGTGCGTGGGCCGCCGTCGTGCGCCGCCGCGCCACCGCACGGCCGCCGCGCCGCCGCACGGCCGTCGTGCCGCCGCACGGCCGCCGTGGCCGGTCCCCCTAGCGAGCGAGCACTCCGGCGAACCCCCATGAGCCGCCACCTTCCTCCCCGGTGCGATGTATAGGCTATTCGTGCGTTTTGAACAGAATCCCGTCGTGACGCGCGAGTTTTGAACTCGGAAATGGCGTCCCGTCGCAGCAACTTCGCACATATTTTTCGAGAGATTCGACCGTTGGATCGGCGAACTCTTCACTCTGTCACAATCTTGGTATATCCATCTTCACTTCCCTCAATTTTCATCCGTTAATTTCGTCGTTTGATACCTCAAAACTTGCCACCAAGTTGGCCGTTTAAATTGTACTATTTTTGGACAGTTTTGTGGAGCCGACTTCGTCAGCTCATAACTCCGCTGTCGCAGCTCCAGTTGGCGCGCAACGAGTTCCTATGCGCAACTGGTATAACCCTCTTCATGCCCCTTAAGTTTTGTTTCATTGTAAGAACGTTAGGTTGGTCAAATTCGACGCCAAAGTTGGCCGTCCAAATTCTTTAATTTACATTTGTTAAATTCCATTTTTGAACCCGGGACTTCGGATTCAATTTTTGACACCACCAGTAGACTCGTGGCATCGTTCTGGCATATTTTCATACAAAATTTGCTTGATTTAGGGAATGTGGGCCCTGGCACACATTTCGGTACAAAGCGGGTCCCACATTCCGAGTCAACGGGTCACATTGAGATCGGCTCATCGGAATCCAGTTCTGGATATACCCTTGAGTTCGTATCGTCATTCTGCACTCGTTGACATATAATTTGCTAGGTTTTATAGACTTCTATCTCGACACTTTTTTTGGTGCAAAGTGTGTCCAACGGCGGACATCATTTTGACCTAAAATTACCGTTTTGCCCCTGTATCTAAATTGGACTTATGGGTAGACTATCCTAGCTAATTTGACCATTCTGGACACGTTGGTGATATTTATTTTATCATCCGACAACATCTGTAGATTTTGCTTATGTATCATCCTTAATTTGTAATTAATTATTTTTCCAAAAATTGTTACTTTCTGTTTTTGAATTTTTATATATATTTTAATTACTGTAAAAATCTGGGAAAAATTATATTTAAATACTATGTTAATTTAGCTAATTTACTATAATTTTTTCAGTATTTAATAAGTACTTTTACTATTTTATAAAAATAGGAAAACAGAACTCATTTTCAGGATACATGTGTTTACTGATTTTTAATAAATATCTATGAGGGTTTATAAATTCCAAAAAAATTAGTATAAATTTCTATAATTAACAAGGATCATTTTGGTACTTTATTTTATATATAATTGAGCTTTTTGTCTATCTCAAAAATTGTTGGAACTCAGTGAACAGTCTGATTTATTTATTGAGTAGTTACGACTTACAAAGTTTTGTGTTGATTTGAGTTATTGTAGTATTGGACCTCACCCTACACTAGTGTAAGGCCCTAGAAAATTAGTTTGGATATAGTGTCGCCCCACATTGGACTTTTATGCTAGGTCCCCACTTAGTTAGTGTCCAGTTAGGAGTCGTGTCACACCACTAGTGTAAAATCTTAAACATAACTTAGATGCTGAGTTTGTATATCATTATTGACAGGACACTGGACATCTATATCTTCGTACTAGTATTCTTGCTTTGCTCGAGGCGAGTACCCCTACAAACTTTATTTACTCATATGATAATGAATTGCGTATGAACCATGTTAAAATACCGTTTCTTGAACTGCAAGTCTGATCTTCACATGTTTCATACTACTCCTAGTACCTGCCATGCTTATACTGCTCCCAGTATCTCTCACATGTTTTATATCGTTCTCACATCTCTCATATGTTTTTACCGTTCTCGTATCTCCTACATGTTTTTACTGTTCTCGTATCTCTCACATGTTAGAATATGGTTTATGGGGAAACTGACAGTTGAGTACGTGATCATGCCCCCACGCTGTGACTTTGAGCCGTATAAGGTCGACATTATGCATGTAGACCTTGCCATAGGCTAATATCCTGCGACACTTGTACGTGTGTACATTTAGGCATGTACGGAAGTACATATTGTTCTTACCGGTGCCACAGCACCTACAGCACCTATTGACCAATCACGTACCTGCTCCAGTTTTAAACTCTAGATATACATATGTCATCATGACAAATATATTCCTGACATGATAGATTATGATATGACATGATAGATTTGTGATATGACATGATTATGATACGACATGAGATAGATGCCATGATTTTTATTTACTACATCTCTTTTCATTCCATGCTCAGTATATTTAGTTTGTAGAATCAGTACTTGCTCCCGTCCTGACAGAATAATGTTGTAGGTTCACTTTCCAAGAAGGAAATTCTATGTGATACATATTATGGTACTGCATTTGAGGACCTGGCCTTAGCTCCAGAAGAGGCCCCAGCGGAGAACCTTACTTAGATATTTTTATGTGTTTTGAGACTTAGACTTTATTTTGAACTTATATTTGGATACTGGACTTTGTCTCCAGTTAGATACTTTGGAAGTGTATTTTAAGTCTGTGCTTATTTACATTCGCTTATAGATGCTGTGTTGTGATGAACCTTTTAAATATGATTTTAGAACTGTTAGTAGCTTAGATCCTTTATTGTCTATTCTTAGAACAGCTTACTACGCTTTAACAAGCGTAGACTGGACATGGCTCGGCCCGGCCCAACAATTTGGGTAACGGGTCGTGACACCAGCCCTGATTCAGACAAAAGAAGAGAAGGCCGAGAAATTCTACGAAGGACCGAGCTACGACTTACAGAATTTTATTGGAGCGGCTGTACCCACCACTTATTTCGGAGTACTCACTGCTACACGGCGTATGGGGCACATATAAAGAAAAGAGGCTATTCAGAAGAGGCCGTCTGTACCAACCAGAGCACCTCATGGAGGACCGACAAAGAGACCCATGATATAATACCAGCAGAGGCCATTAGTAGCAGCATTACCTACTTGCCATTACTGCGACAAGAAGGGACATCTTTCGAAGGATTGTAGACATAGGCTGGGATTATGTTTGGGATGCGGATCAGACTAATATTTAATACAAGATTGTCCAGAATACCTTCGACCATCACCGATGGCATAGTTACCAGCACCGAGGACATCACCACAGCCACCCAGACCAGCATATCCAACACCGAGAGCACCACAGCCTGGAGTTGGAGGTATGCGACCACCAGCACCTAGAAGATTTCAGCCGAGGCCATCCTTGGCCCCACAAGCAGCATTATTTCAGCAAACTTAGCAACAGAGGACACCGGCACCAGGTCGTGGATAAGTTTATACCATGATCGTGGAGGAGAAGCCAAATGCAAGAGAGGTGATAGCAGGTACTATCTTAGTAGCATCTTTAGCTGTTGTAGCCTTATTTGACTCAGAAGCATCGCATTCTTTTATCGCCGCTAGCTTCGTAGCCACACATAGAGTAGCAACTTCACCACTTCCTAAGACCATGAAGATTCTGACGAGAGGAGGGATTATTCCCGTTAGTGACACTTGTAGATCTTGCTCAGTAGTTGTATGTGGTAGAGAGATACGGGCACAATTTTTGATATTCTTAATGCCGGACTATAATGTTGTACTTGGTATGGACTGGATGAATCAGTACCATATGACGTTGGACTGCCGACTCGGAAGGGTTATATTCAGACCTCACGAGCATTTTGAGTTTGAATTTCTTCGTAGAGCTAGAGAGCAAGGTGTCCCACCTACATTAAGGGCACAAATTGCTGACGGAGAGAAGAAGCATCCAAGGATTATATCGGAGTTCGTGGATGTATTTTTCGATGACTTAGCAGGTTTACCACCTGATCGAAAAATAGAATTCACTATTGACCTGGTTCCAGGAGCTGAGCCGATTACTTCAACTGTCTATCGTTTAGCGCCAAAGGAATTTGAGGAGCTAAAGAAGCAAATAGACGACCTTCTAGACAAGGGTTTCATTCGAGCCAGTGTATCACTGTAGGGGCGGCTATCCTTTTTGTACCAAAGAAGGATGGATCGATTCGCATGTGCATTGATTACAGAGTACTCAATACTGTAACCATCAAGAACAAGTACCCCTTACCGTACATAAACGATCTGTTCGATCAACTTAGTGAAGCTTGTATATTTCAAATATCGATCTTAGGTATGGATATCACCAGATCAAGGTGCGGAATAAAGACATCCCGAAGACAGTATTTAAAACCAAGTACGGACACTATGAGTTCCTGGTTATGTCATTTGGTTTAACCAATGCACCAGCTATGTTTATGGGTATGATGAACAAGGTGTTCCATCAGTACTTGGACAAGTTTGTGGTTATGTTTATTGATGACATCTTGATATACTCCAAGAGCCACGAAGAGCACGAGGAGCATCTCTGCATCGTGCTAAAGACACTGAGACGAGAGAGGCTGTACGCTAAGCTAAGAAAATGTGAGTTTAGCATGGATAGAGTTCCTTTCCTTGGACATATCATTTCAGGGGATGGACTCTCAGTAGATCCAGAGAAGATAGCTACAGTGGAGTCTTGGCCTACACCAACATCTGTAGCAGAAGTGAGGAGTTTTCTAGGACTGACCGGTTATTATCGACATTTTTGGAAAACTTCTCGCGGATCGCAGAGCCTATGACACGGTTGACACACAAGGACCAGGAGTTCCAATGGACAGTAGATTGTTAGGTAGCCTTTGAAGAGTTGAAGAAAAGGTTGACCTCTGCAACTACCCTAACACTTTCTTCTGGATCGGGAGGATTTGTAGTACACAGTGATGCATCGGGGAGTGGACTTGGCTATGTTTTGATGCAACATAGCAAAGTTATCACTTACGCATCAAGACAGTTGAAGGTGCATGAGAAGAATTACCTGACATACGATTTGGAGTTAGCTACAGTGATCTTTGTACTGAGGCTTTGGAGGCACTATTTGTATGGAGAGCGTGTGGAGATATTTACAGATCAAAAGAGTCTAAAATATGTCTTCACGCAAGAGGAGTTGAACATGTGACAGCGACGATGGTTAGAGCTGATAGCTAATTATGATATTGAGCTGCAGTATCATCTTGGCAAGACGAATATTGATGTAGATGCCTTGAGCAGGAAACCTTCAGCATACTTCTTGACCGTCCAATCGCAGTTGTTGAATGATCTTTAGGAGCTTGGGATGTAAGTTATATTGCCTAGACAGAGTAGAGTTTTAGCACGCTTGGAGGTTCAATCATCATTGGTCGAAAGGATCAAGGCAACTTTGCCTACAGACGCACGATTTCGGAGGCTTCGAGAGAGGACTGAGGCTGGACTAGAGAAGGGACTACACATTATAAGGACAGTACATTGAGGTAGCGAAAATCGTTTATATGTTACAAATAGGGAGCTGAGGCAGGAGTTGATAGGAAAAAAGCACATAGTTCTATCTACTCGATTCATCCAGCAGGCACCAAGATGTACCACGACTTAAAGCAGTACTATTGGTGGCACGGGATGAAAAGAGAGATTGTACGATTTGTAGCAATATGCTTGGTTTGTCAATAGGTCAAGACAAAGCATCAGAGAACTGTAGGGCTGTTACAGCCATTTCCCATTCCTGAGTGGAAGTGGGAACACATTACTATAAATTTTGTTACTATATTTCCAAGGATCCCTAGTGGAAAGGATGCAGTGTGGGTGATTGTGGACCGACTCACAAAATTGGCACATTTCTTGCCATTTAGAGTTGGACAGTCCACCGAGATACTAGCTGACTTATATATGAGGCAGATTGTAAAACTGCACAGAGTACCAGTTAGTATAGTCTCGGATAGGGACTCTCGCTTCACCTCATATTTCTAGTGAAGTATGCAAGAGAGTCTAGGCACTAGACTCAAATTTAGTATCGCTTATCACCCATAAACGGATGGCCAGTCAGAACGCACTATCCAGACCTTAGAGGATATACTGCGAGCATGTATGTTAGATTTTGGAGGTTCTTGGAAAGACCACTTGCATCTGGTAGAATTCTCCTACAATAATAGTTACCATATGAGGGACTATACGGGTGGAAGTGCCGATCTTCGATATGTTGAAGTGATGTCGAAGAGCGTCAGATACTCGGACCAGAGATAGTGACTCAGACAGTCGAGAAGGTAAAACAGATTCAGAGTCATCTTCGAGTAGCTCAGGTTAGACAGAAGCATTAGGCGGATGCGCACCGCCGACCTTTAGAGTTCAAGGAAGGCGAGCACATATTTCTAAGGATTTCACCTACACGAGGCACTATCAGATTCGGGAGCAGGGAGAAGCTGAGTCCAAGATACATTGGACCATTTGACATCTTGGAGCGAGTTGGAGAAGTGGCATATCATCTTAAATTATTTCCACCATTAGAAGGTGTGTATGATGTATTCCACGTCTCACAGCTGAGCAGATACGTGACTGACCTAGTTGGAATACTAGATGTCAGCGAGAAGACATTAAGAGGCAAGACGGTCAAGTTGGTACGGGTAGCATGGAAGCACCAATCACCAGGGGAGTCTACATAGGAATGAGAGGATTCTATACAGGAGCATTATCCTCGCTTATTTGAGGATTCAGTTACAAATTAAATCATTTTTAATCTATCGCTATCTTTATAGAATTCTAGACGTAAATATATTCATTTCGGGGACGAAATTTTCTAAGGTGGGTAGAATGAAAACTCTAAATCTTGATCTGTTTTATTTTATTTTTTATTGATAGTTGTATTAATATAAATTTATACTTATTTATTTTAATACCAAAAGACTTGGATTATAAAATAAATTAATAATTTTAAAAGGAAGTTTTAGTATTGTTAAGATATGTAATTTCTTAATAAAAAATAAAATTTAGTTAATAAATGAATCAAAGAAAGATAGATAAAAAAGGAAATAATAATAAAAAAACCTTTTTTTCCTTTTCCACCTACAACACCTGCTTGATTCCCCTTATCCTATTTTACTCAAACACACAATAGCCAACCCAACTAATCACAATCCAATGCTAACACACAACACCATAAACTTTACACCTAATCCCCACACCATTCATGGTGACCCCAACCATTCAGTAACTTTCCCCTTTATTCTCCTATATAACTGATGACCATTTATTTCCTCTTTCCAGTAACTTCTCAACCGAAGCCCACTCACCCTTCATTTCTTGTAACCCCTCTTTAAGTGGACACTAACCCATAGCCTTCATCCCACTCACCAATCTCCAATACTGTCCGTTGTCCGGCCTGCTCGCCTCCGACCTAACACCCCGCGACCACCTTCTTCTTCTTCCTCTGTGGGAAACTGAATACTAGCCCTCTTTACAGTTTAAATCCAAGAGGATCCCTTATGCAATCACCAAACTGAGCTTGTCCTTGCTCAGCTGACTGAACCTGAGTTTCCCCCTTGTAGACCCGAGTTCGAGCCCTTTGTTAAGCAACTTTTTTAAATGAATATATATTTATAGTACTTGGTGTGTGTGTGTATATATATATATATATATATATATATATATATATATATATATTATATATATATATATATCTATATATATATATATATATATATATATATATATATATATATATATATATATATATATATATATATATATATATATATATATATAAGGTTTCCATATGAAAACAAAACTCAATTCTAATCCATTGGTTAGTGCAGCTATCCTAAAAACCGAGCCTGCCTACCCGAGCTCGAGTCCTTGTTCAATTTTTTAAAATATATATTTTAATGAATATATTTACATAGTACTTGGAATATATATATATATATATATATATATATATATATATATATATATATATATATATATATATATTTTATATATATATATATATATATATATATATATATATATATATATATATATATATATATATATTCCTTATGAAAACAAAAACTCGAATTGACCTCCTGGTCAGTGCAACAGCCCAAAAAAAAAATTCGACCCTCACCCTGAGTTTGAATCCCATGTTTCTTATTTTTGGGTAATATGTATTATATTAGTTGGTATTTATGTATCTTATAACTACACATTGTATTTGAGTGATGTAAATTACTTATAAATTATATTTTATTTGTAGTATTTACTTTTTTTTTCCAAAATTATTTATTTAATAATTAGATATTTAAATGATTAAAAATAGTAAATACCTTTATATGTATTTATAGTATTTCAATTTTAATAAATAAAAAATAATTTCTAAAAACTAATTAAAAATTATATTTACATACTAGATTTTATTTAGGCCAAGTTAGTATATTGGTTGTAAATTTTGGCACATAATATATAGAAGCTTTAATTAGTTAAAATATTATCGTGAGCGTTAAAACAGTTACACATATGTTGGAATATCGGCACAAACTTCGTGAAGATTGTAAAATGTATACAATGACCGTCTATTAATATTGGGTAGTTACAAATATTGGCATTAACTGGATAATACTATTAAATAGGTGACTTGGGAGCTGTCGCACCACCAGTCGAGGAACACCTACAGTTTACAGCATATCGACCGGAGACAGGCAAGTATACCTTGCCAATGTTTATTCTTGTTGCACTTTATTTTAGTTACATTCTTGCTTCATAATTAGCTTAGCTTAAAGTTACTATTTACGTAGGATCTTGTTAATACTTCA
>JANAVB010033220.1:0-65000 GCA_029216955.1 Iris pallida | reverse complement strand
GACTATCTTGGACCCAACGGGATTATCGATTTCATCAGCTAAGGACCCCAGGCGAGTACAGTTCATGTTTTGTTTCCAGTATTGTTAATTACTATAATTGCATGATTAGTGATACTTATTTGATTCTTGACACGTTCAACATACATGTTAGTGTCATAAGGATTCTAGTCATTATACCATGTTTTATTTTACCATATTTTGTGATTTATTATCGTGACTAATCCATGTGTAGTAGTCGGGTAGGAAAGTACGTACTAATTAAGTAGATATGTGATCAATCCCATAGACTGTGTTTTATTTCATGTAATATAGACCATGTAGCACGTACGGTGTAGTGGACCAGCCTGATCACATATCGAACAGTGTACTTTAAATCACATAGATGGTTATGTTCTTTGTTCCATGTTTTACTTGTCCCTGTAGTCTCACCATGTTTTCCGTGCCATGTTTTATAGTTGTTTCTTTCATCATATGTCATTTTCTATTCACTATTTTTATAGTCGTTATCATATATTTGGAACTGTATGCTTGGATTGTACTCGTTCCATTCCTGACTAGAAACCAATATTTTTTAGGTTAGCTGTGACTACCCTTAGCCATGCGGAGATACGGGTGTACTTGCAGGCTAAAACTTAGAGATTAACTAGATAGATGAGTTATAGTCATTTTTAATATTTGTAAGAGTTTATAGTTTTCTGCAAATATAAAATTTGTGAATATTGTAAGTTTAATGTAGTTATTATAAATGATCAGGGAGTTATTATTTCATTTTGAGCACCATGGCCTTGACAGCGTTCTATCGTCGATACTGCGATGCAGGCTGGCTTGGACACGCACTCGTATTCCGGAAAGCGGGTGCGGGCCGTAACAGGTATCGACTACATTGCTAAGGCTCCCTACCCTATGATTAAAGATGTCTGTCTAGTAACTGAGTTAAAACATAACCTACTCAGCATAAGCCATTTAGCTGACCCCAGCCATATTTTGGATCATTCGTAGATCACCGTAGGACCGAGCTTGTCTTACGAGGAGCAGCCAGTAGCTAACATCGATCGCAGTGAGAAGATGCTTCGAAGGCAGACCATTCGATTAGTCCACGTTGCTTGGAAGCATCATTCACTGGACGAATCGACTTTGGAGCGTGAGGACTCTATCATAAAGCGTTATTCCCATTTGCGTGAGAATCCAGGCATGATTTAAATACCGCATTATTGTTCTCCTAGATCGTGCTTTTTTTTTTTTAATTTTGAGGACAAAAATTTGTAAGGTGGATAGATTGTAAACCCCCTCGTCCAAATTAGGTATTTTGTATGTATTAAATAATTATTTAATTATTTTTGTGGTTTATTATTGGTTATTTAGACCTCAGCTTCACCCAAACTAATGCCCCTACTGTCCCCATACCCCAACTAAGACTACCCCATTGCCAGTTAGCCCACCCCATATTGTTGTACATTTTTGTATTATTTTATATAATTTTTCTAGTATTTATAACCCTATGGAAACCTATTTTTTGAGACTATTTAATTATGGTCTTTGATCAAACATGTAATTAACCTCCACCATTGGATTAACACCCCCTATATGTATGTATGCATGCCATCCAACCCTAAACCTAATCATCTCTCCCCCCTCTCCCTTCCTCCTCAAGTCGCCGACAGCCGGAACCCCCCTGGCCGCCGGAACCCATTCTCCCTCTTCTTATCTTCATTTTAAGGTATTCTCCCCCTCCTCCAATCTCTATATTAATATAAAGTTAAATTGATATATATATATATATATATATATATATATATATATATATATATATATATATACAGGTTCCTCCACCTTTCCTTAGTAGAAGACTACACGGCCGTGTGGGCTAAGGGCACTACCATCGGAGCTCACAGAGTGAAAATCGTCAAATGGTCTCCAGATTTCGACACCAAGGTCGACTCGACCAATATATCGGCATGGATCACCCTCCCCAACTTGTCTTTAGTTTGCTTCGCCCCAGCAGCTCTCAAAAGGATAGCAAGCTCCTTCGGATCCCTTGTCACGACCCGCACCCTAGAGTAAGGACACGAGACGTGGGTACGTCCAGCCTACGCCGCAATGTCGGCGGAAGAACGCTGTCATAGGTCTCATGCATCTAACAATATAAGGCTAAGCAGTTTATACTCCCCGAATGGGGGTGACATAGCAGAATGTAAACTCAATCACATCTAAGGTAGAGCATAATGGAAGATAGATAAAACATGAAATCCAAAAGAGATACAACAGATAGAAGTCTAAGTGTCTAAGATACACAAACCCAGAAATACATCTTAAGCTCAAATACAGTAATCCATAAATACAACTCAAGACAACTGAAAATAAGCTATAAGCAAAACCCTAGCTATCTATACAACATCTACTGTGTCTCCTCTAGGCTAGTAGGCAACCTCTAGACTATCTGTAAAATTTATCAACAGGTCCAGTCAGGACAGGAGCGAGCACAATACATCTCAACAGTTCATAGCAGGTTAGAAAATATGATCATGCAGTAAAGTAAGATACAGGTACTGAAAGAAATACAGTATGTAAACAGAGAGAGAGAGAGAACTGTAATAGAAATATCTACTATACATAGAGAACTAACAGTGGTTAGTGAGTCAGAGTACAATATAGACATATAAATGGCATAGTATGATTCTAATGCTACACTATGGAATGATTCTGATGCTACACTACTTGGATATTATTCACATGTCTACTTCTACTCTCCCGTACCCCCAATCAATACACAAGGATCCAACCAGGTTATGTTATGATACCATGCAATGGCCCCCGAAGGGTGATACATGGATGTCCCATAAATGGGGATTCTAGGAAACCCAATAAATAGGATAAGGATTAAAGGAAGACTCTGTGATCATGAGAGTACATGTCACAAGTGATCAATAAACTGTGGAGCATAGTGATACGCCATGTAAGTAAAACGCACAGAACATGAAGTACCCGATGCTCCCTGAAGGGATAACATCTCAAGAAGGAATCCATATAGTACTAATCCGTGTGACCAACGTGACAGTATCAAGTAAAGTAATTTAAAGCAGAAAAATAATTCTAAGCAGGATATGAAATGATCAGAGAATGTACTCGCCTCGATTGGTTGGAGGCGACGTGCGCGACACGAACGTGTCGACACGAGGTAGGTACCATGCTAAGCTCCATAGAGGGTCCCAGACGACGACACGGACAGTCCCAATGAGTCCATAATAGTCCAAATAGCCTAGTTTGGTATATAAAAGTCTAAAATCAGGGTTTGGTACGATAATCAAATCAAGAAATACAAAAATGACTATCATAGTCACGATTTATGAATAAAATATATATAACTAAATATATATATAAGAAATTATGAAAATTATTTGTAAGGTCAATATATATATATCACAAGTATGCCATATTCAGATAATAGTTGAAAATTGAAAACTAGTAGTCCGATAAATATATTTTTGTACCAAGAAACATTCACGTTAAGTAGGTAAAAATACTATAATAATAATTCAGGTCAAAACTTTACTAATACTATTTTAGAAATATAATTATATATTTTTATATAATTTCCAAGTAAGTAATTACGTTAATATATTAATACCAATAAAATAATAATGAGACCAATTTATATACTTTACACATAAGTATCTCAATATTTATTTTAATAGCAAAACTAATTAACTATAACTGTTTACAAAACTTTTACTAAATATAAATTAATAATTAATCAATAATTATTAATAATACTAGTAACAATATTACAAATAATACTTTTAATAATAATAATAATAAATAATAATAAAATAATAATAATAATAGTGCTACCATCATTATATACTAATACACATTATATTATAACTATATATTATATATAAACCAATTTATAATATAAACTATATATTATATATAACCCAATTACAATATAAACTATATATTATATCTAAAGGGGGGGTGCTCAATTCTTAATCATTCAGACCTCAGAAGGAGGGGGCTCACACGGGTTCTCGACGGAGGGGTGGCGGAGCGCGCCGTCGGGGAAGTGACGCCGGATGGAGGGCTCCGGCGCGGAGCAGCGGAGGCAGTGGCCGGATCTGGCGGTCGGGTTTCCGGTCTGGGCGACGCCAGCAGGAGGCGGCCGGCGACGCTGTCCACCGGATCAAGGGCTCGGTGGCGGACGACTGGCTCTAAGTCGGAACGGCCCGCTGGAACGCGCGGAGGAGCGGGGGAACTCCGGCGGCCAGACACCGGGGAGGGTGACGCGGTCGGTGGGGCTCGCCCGGGGCGGCGACGGGAGGACGCGGGCGGCGCCAGGTTCTCTCTCTCCTTCTCTCTCTCTCTATTTGATGGTGGTGGGGATGTTGTGTATGGTAGCGGTGGTGGTTTTCGAGGTGAAGGCCGAAGGTGGCGGGTGACGGTGATGGCAGTGGAGGCCGGGTGGGTTGATGGCTATCAGTGGTGGTGATGGTGGCGGCTATGGCGGTGGTGATGTTGGTCGAGGCGGTGGGATCGGAAAGAGGAGGTCGATAGGGGTGTGGGCCGTGTGGTGGTGTTGCCGGAGTGGCGTCGGCCAGTAGGCTGGACAGAGGAGAAAATGCCGGAGAGGTGGCAACTGTGAGAGTGATGCTGGTGGTGGAAGAGGTGGGGGATGGTGGTGTTGCGGAGCTGCCGGAATGTGGTGGTGAGTGCCGGAGTTGTGATGCTGGCGATGACGGTGGGGGTGGTGTGTAATGGTCTATGGTGGTGGTCAGTTAGGTAGTCGTGGCTCCGGCGAAGGTCGGGAGATCGGGTGGTCAGGATGGAACTGTTGCCTTGGGGGGGTTTGGCGGCTGTGGAAAATATTTTTTGGTTGAAACATTGGGAAGAGTGTCATTTATAGCATAGGAAGGAAAACCCTAAAAGCTAAATGTACATGTAATAGAGATAAGGAGGATTAGTGGAAAACTACTAACTGCTAACCCAAAGCTAACTGCTAACTGCTATAATTAGTACTAAAATAATATTAGCTATAATTAATAATTAATTACTAGTTACGGCTAATTAACAAATGGCTAATTACAATTTAGCCGAGATTTTTCTAATTAATAAAATAATACTAATATATTCATTTAATTATTTAAATATATTTAACAATCATTTATTTACGAAATAATATATTTTGAAATTTTGAAATTCAATATACATTTTCCATATAGAACAATAATTAAAACTTATTGATTCAAGAAAAATGACAGGGAAATTCCAATAGGACAAAATCGCTTAAAATAGTAAACCAAAGCCAACAAGGACCGATAGCAATCACGGTCAAATTTGTTTCCCCAAAAATTAGAATTTGCACGCTCTTCGAGATTTAGAAAATTCAAAGTTTTGAAAAATACGAAATAAAATAAAATAAAATAAGAAATTTAAGAAATCAATTAACGGAGGTTACAAATCTACCCTCCTTAAAGAAATTTTGTCCTCGAAATTAAAGCTTGGCAAGGGAGTTAAAACATGATAGAAATTTTAGGCAGTATGGCAGACACGATCAAAGAACGACGAGTTGGCACGATCAAGATAATCAACTTAAAATTGTTTGGGCACGACTATTGATTTAACACTATAGAATCATAGAATGATCATCATTGTTTAGACAAATTAGGAATAAATTCAGATTATTTAGTCATGATCTTAATCATGGCTAAGAGAAACGAATGGAGAACGAAATTCGAGTATAGAACGATCGGTAGTTAGATTTGATGAAAATCGGACCCTAGGTCGTATAAGTACGATCAAATCCAAGCTTAGTTATGAATGGCGATAAAATCATGATTTCGGAATCAAGGTTGTAAAGGCACGGTCAATACGAAAAATGATCGATTGGTCATCGCTAGGAATAATGAAACGTTTGGCACGATAAATGACTAAGGATCAAACCACTTGATCACGAACCAAATCGAGGCTTAAAACCTTGGAATGACTAAAATCACTTAGGCATGACGTATGTAGAGTGACAAAAATCAAAACCTCGTCATGAAATAGGAAGGAGTAGCAGCACGGTGACTAGAGGATCAAATTTTAGGCACGATGGAAAAATTATTTCGGATATGATCACTCAAAATTTATGACAAGTTCATAATCAATCGTTTAGTCATAATCAAGGACCAACATTTTCAAGCACAATTTAGAGGCAAAATCGGTACGATAGTCATGGTCGTTAAAATCACGATCATGGAATTCATGGTCGTCTAGTCATGTCAGGTCATCTAGGCACGACTAAGCACAAGGAGTTTAGATATAATCGGGGAGTAAATCATGGTCAGAGAAGAGTTTGGGTACCAGTGTTAAAATTCGAACATGATCATAATCGTTGGTTCGACACGATCGAAGATAAAGTCAGTCTAACCTTGGTCAAATAGTATTTAGATATGATAAGGAGTATGGTAGTAGCCTAGGCACGATCAAGCATGAAATTCGGTATAATCAAGGATAGTATGAAGCTAAATCGGAATTGGAACAGAACTTAGTCGTTTCAAGAATAAATAAGAGTTTTATGCACGAGTGATATTGGTATCGAAGTTTGATTGCGATCAAAATTAAAATATTGACACGATGAAAAATAAGGCTAATCAATATTTAAATTTAGGTTCGAAAAATTTGAAATCAAGATTTTTGAGCACGAGCAACATATGATAAAGATCCAGGTCACAATGGAATTCAAATAAATTGAGTACGGTCAAGGGTCAAGACTATTGGTACAATAAGGGGTACTATTCAAGAAAATCAAATCAAAAGTTCAAAGAACGATTGTCAATAGCATTGAAATCCAATCACAATATATATATTAAGAATATTTAGTCTCAATACGATCTAAGTTGATCATTTCTGGAAAATCAAGATTTGGGCAATATGGAGGACAATGTCATCGAAGTCTGAGTACGAGCGTACAAGGATGGAGATTCAGGTCACAATCAAATTTAATTCAATCGAGTACAACCCAAGATATTAATATGATAAGAAAAGATAATCGAAGTCGATTTGGTCGTGATTAAGGAAACTAGGATTCAATGGTATTGAAAAACCCTTTTAGAGAAAAACAAGAAGATTTCATACGAAAGTCAGTTAATCATCTCTCTCTGATACTATCAGTTTACCATTTGTCAATCATATTTTTATCTCACAAGTCCCAATATAAAATCAACCTTTATATGACTATCATCAAAATTTTATAACCTTCAGTCATCTAAACCTTTACCATGATCACCATAGACAAAATTCTAAACTTCTAAAACATTTCCCACGAAGCATACCCCTCTTAATTAGGTATCAACACTTATTTATTTAATCAAATTTCTAAATTCCTTCACCTCGTTGTAAATTAGATCTGAAACCTCTAAATCCAGTTTATGAAATCCTTGAACTTGTTTAAATCGAGTCTCGTATTTACTAAACTCCAATACCACTATGTCATTCAAAATTTATTCTTATTTATAAATTAACCTTCCTATTTTCTTCAACGTTCACCTACAAATATTATTCTTTTGAATTCTATAATTTTTCCCCAATCATCTAAAATAATTTCCTATAACTTAAAATCCTTGTGTTCTCTCTGTCTCTAGTCACCCTCTTACAATATCTAGTTCAATTTCGCATAATCATTGAATACAATTAAATTCTCCTTTTCGTTTCTAAATTTCTACATAGCCTTAGAGTAAAAGTTCACAAGAATCAATAACCAAGATTTTCTAAGTTCTCAAAACTAGGTTGACCCTGAATATCCTCATTAGTTTTTGAAATACATCCATGAATTACTCATAACCAAAATTTTCTGCGATTGTTTCTAAATTGATAATATTTATCTCTCGATTCCATTCTAAACCCTTACCACATCTCCATCTCAAATTTTTCATATTGACATCCAATATTTTGATTCCTACAAAATTATCATATGATAACCAATTACGTCATTTCGAACTAGATGATTTACGTCACTTTCTCAACATTTCTCAGGTAAAATGATATGTAGATTCAAAGTTTTCAAAGTATAGCTGACATAATTAGATACGAGACAGAGAATTGATGTAATCAGGACAGTTATATAAGACAAAGAATAATGGAAATAAAATATTGGTAGGAAGAGAAATGATAATAGAATATGTTCTGCTTATCTGTTTAAAAGAGGAACCCATTTTGAAATCAGAACTATAATATCAAATCCAAGATAAGGTCTTAGCAAAAATCATCGATTCATTGTATTAAGAAGAAATTCATAGTAAGAAGTCACAGAAGGTTTATAATAACAGCTAAAGCTACTCCTAAGTTAAACAATGAGAAGCGAAACAAACAAAACATTTTTTTTTTGAAAGACTGAAAAAAGTGGAGAAAACATGTTCAAAAGAATTTAAGGTACAATCTGATAATCATATGCGTTTATCCAAAATTATGGTACTCTAAATCTTTGTCATACTAGTAAGCAAGGCTACGATAATCACAGAGTCCTCGACTAAGGCACATACCTGTAGAATCATGGTATTTAAAATTTTCGCGATGCCGCTAGCTTGGCTGCGAAAACCTTAAATTTCCACACCCGAGAAATATATCCAAAGTCAGACTATATGTCCTCACTATGCTGGCTAATGTGACTATAGAAGACTAGATTCCATAACTTAGATGACCTAGCCCATATAATTTCATCTTGACAAAAATTAAATTAAATCAACAATGGATATCCAAAAATCAAATTTATCAACAAACATCAAGATTCAAAAATAAACAAAAATCCATCAAATCATATAAATACAAACTCGGATGCCACAGCTAACATCAAGGTTCAAAATTCAACAATCATCCATCAAAATCAATAATACAACAGAAAGTAAACATAAATCAAATCAAGGGAAGAAGAGTTTTCAAATCGAAGTAAAAATAAGATTCTCAAGGGTCGTCCCAGGAATCTCTCAAGGGATCCTAACTGTGATTGAGTACTTTCAAAAATATATCCTAATCCTACTGCAGGCTGTAGTGGTACTCTAGTTCGAATACCACTACACAAACTCGACATGCATGGGCCACCACCTAAAAATGTGTCACGACCCGCACCCTAGAGTAAGGGCACGAGACATGGGTACGTCCAGCCTACGCCGCAGTGTCGGCGGTAGAACGCTGTCCTAGGTCTCATGCATCTAACAATATAAGGCTAAGCAGTTTATACTCCCCGAATGGGGGTGACATAGCAGAATGTAAACTCAATCACATCTAAGGTTGAGCATAATGGAAGATAGATAAAACATGAAATCCAAAAGAGATACAGCAGATAGAAGTCTAAGTGTCTAAGATACACAAACCCAGAAATACATCTCAAGCTCAAATACAGCAATCCATAAATACAACTGAAGACAACTGAAAATAAGCTATAAATAAAACCCTAGCTATCTATACAACCTCTACTATGTCTCCTCTAGGCTAGTACCTCCAGGCTATCTGTAAAATTTATCAATAGGTCCAGTCAGGACAGGTTCGAGCACAATACATCTCAACAGTTCATAGTAGGTTAGAAAATATGATCATGCAGTAAAGTAAGATACAGGTACTGAAAGAAATACAGTATGTAAACAGAGAAAGAGAACTGTAATAGAAATATCTACTATACATAGAGAACTAACAGTGGCTAGTGAGTCAGAGTACAATATAGACATGTAAATGGCATAGGATGATTTTGATGCTACACTATGGAATGATTCTGATGCTACACTACTTGGATATTATTTACATGTCTACTTCTACTCCCCCGTACCCCCAATCAATACACAAGGATCCAACCAGGTTATGTTATAATTCCATGCAATGGCCCCCGAAGGGTGATACATGGATGTCCCATAAATGGGGATTCTAGGAAACCCAATAAATGAGATAAGGATTCAAGGAAGACTCTGTGATCATGAGAGTACATGTCACAAGTGATCAATGGACCGTGGAGCATAGTGATACGCCATGTAAGTGAAACGCACAGAACATGAAGTACCCGATGCTCCCTGAAGGGATAACATCTCAAGAAGGGATCCATATAGTACTAATCCGTGTGACCAACGTGACAGTATCAAGTAAAGTAATTTAAAGCAGGAAAATAATTCTAAGCAGGATATGAAATGATCATAGAATGTACTCGCCTCGATTGGTTGGAGTCGACGTGCACGACACGAACGTGTCGACACGAGGTAGGTACCATGCTAAGATCCATAGAGGGTCCTAGACGACGACATGGGCAGTCCCAATGAGTCTATAATAGTCCAAATAGCCTAGTTTGATATATAAAAGTCTAAAATCAGGATTTGGTACGATAATCAAATCAAGAAATACAAAAATGACTATCATAGTCACGATTTATGAATAAAATATATATAACTAAATATATATATAAGAAATTATGAAAATTATTTGTAAGGTCAATATATATATCACAAGTATGCCATATTCAGATAATAGTTAAAAATTGAAAACTAGTAGTCCGATAAATATATTTTTATACCAAGAAACATTCACGTTAAGTAGGTAAAAATAATATAATAATAATTCAGGTCAAAACTTTACTAATACTATTTTAGAAATATAATTATATATTTTTATATAATTTCCAAGTAAGTAATTATGTTAATATATTAATACCAATAAAATAATAATGAGACCAATTTATATACTTTACACATAAGTATCTCAATATTTATTTTAAAAGCAAAACTAATTAACTATAACTGTTTACAAAACTTTTCCTAAATATAAATTAATAATTAATCAATAATCATTAATAATACTAGTAACAATATTGCAAATAATACTTTTAATAATAAGAATAATAATAAATAATAATAAAATAATAATAATAATAATAGTGCTACCATCATTATATACTAATACACATTATATTATAACTATATATATTATATATAAAACAATTTATAATATAAACTATATATTATATATAACCCAATTACAATATAAACTATATATTATATCTAAAAGGTGGGGCTCAATCCCTAATCATTCAGAGCTCAGAAGGAGGGGGCTCACACGGGTTCTCGGCGGAGGGGTGGCGGAGCGCGCCGCCGGGGAAGCGACGCCGGACGGAGGGCTCCGGTGCGGAGCAGCAGAGGCAGTGGCCGGATCTGGCGGTCGGGGTTCCGGTCTGGGCGGCGCCAGCAGGAGGCGGCCGGCGGCGCTGTCCACCGGATTAAGGGCTCGGCGGCGGACTACTGCCTCTAAGTCGGAACGGCCCGCTGGAACGCGCGGAGGAGCGGGGGAACTCCGACGGCCAGACACCGGTGAGGGTGACGTGGTCGGTGGGGCTCGCCCGGGGTGGCGACGGAAGGACGCGGGCGACGCCAGGTTCTCTCTCTCCTTTTCTCTCTCTCTATTTGATGGTGGTGGGGATGTTGTGTATGGTGGCGGTGGTGGTTTTCGAGGTGGAGGCCGGAGGTGGCGGGTGACGGTGATGGCAGTGGCGGCCGGGTGGGTTGATGGCTATCGGTGGTGGTGGTTATTGGTGGTGATGGTGGCGGCTATGGCGGTGGTGATGTTGGTCGAGGCGGTGGAATCGGAAAGAGGAGGTCGACAGGGGTGTGGGCCGTGTGGTGGTGTTGCCGGAGTGGCGTCGGCCAGTAGGCTGGACAGAGGAGGAAATGCCGGGGAGATGGCGACTGTGAGAGTGATGCTGGTGGTGGAAGAGGTGGGGGATGGTGGTGTTGCGGAGCTGCCGGAATGTGGTGGTGGGTGCCGGAGTTGTGATGCTGGCGATGACGGTGGAGGTGGTGTAATGGTCTATGGTAGTGGTCAGTTAGGTAGTCGTGGCTCCGGCGAAGGTCGGGAGATCGGGTGGTCGGGATGGAACTGTTGCCTTGGGGGGGGGGTTTGGCGGCTGTGGAAAATATTTTTAGGTTGAAACATTGGGAAGTGTGTCATTTATAGCATAGGAAGGGAAAACCTAAAAGCTAAATGTACATGTAATAGAGATTAGGAGGATTAGTGGAAAACTACTAACTGCTAACCCAAAGCTAACTGCTAACTGCTATAATTAGTACTAAAATAATATTAGCTATAATTAATAATTAATTACTAGTTACGGCTAATTAACAAACGGCTAATTATAATTTAGCCGAGATTTTTCTAATTAATAAAATAATACTAATATATTCGCTTAATTATTTAAATATATTTAACAATCATTTATTTACTAAATAATATATTTTGAAATTTTGAAATTTAATATACGTTTTCCATATAGAACAATAATTAAAACTTATTGATTCAAGAAAAATGACAGGGAAATTCCAATAGGACAAAATCGCTTAAAATAGTAAACCAAAGCCAACAAGGACCGATAGCAATCACGGTCAAATTTGTTTCCCCAAAAATTAGAATTTATATGCTCTTCGAGATTTAGAAAATTCGAAGTTTTGATAAATACGAAATAAAATAAAATAAAATAAAATAAGAATTTTAAGAAATCAATTAACGGAGGTTACATCCCTGGTGGCTGTAGCAGAAGAAACCCGAAACCTCTGAAAAGGTAACTTCGTTAAGATATGCATTGAACTGGATCTGTCCTCCGACCCCCCAGATCACATAGAACTCCTACTCGGGGCCAGAACTCACACTCAGGCGCTGGTATATGACAGCAACATTATTTTTTGCAAGAACTGTCACTTGAGAGGTCACCTCTCTAGGAATTGCCACAAAGCTCACCCGGAACTGAGGAAGCAAGACGCTCGCAAGGCACCGTTCAGCAAGCAGCCGCTCGTCCAACCCTCTGCGCCAAGCATTCCGCTTTCCAACTCCCAGAACCAGTCTACAGGCACAGTGGCTCCCACCAACCTTGGCATCTCTTCTCATTATACTAAGGATATTGTGCCCTACCAATCCCAACACCCTCAGGAGAAAGCATCATCCGCGTCAGAGGATATCCAACTCTACAACTCCTTCGACATTCTCGCACTTATAGAAGGCACTGCCACAGGGGATGAAGTCCAGAGTTCATATAACCTCCCAACAGTAGAGGGCTCAGAGAGGTTGGCTAGTGAGGAGCACGAGTCACCCCTCCCTCCAGATCCATCGGCAACAAACTGCCATCTACCCTCAGAGGACATCCTTGCCATATTAGGAGTTAAGACAGCTCACAGAATTCACCTTGCTTCGGAAGCAGGATTCCTTGACCCCATAAACCCCCTCAGCACAATAAGGGAGATCGAGACAGAGGCCCACATCTCGGGGACCGAATCAGAACAGACTCCGCACGGGCAGTACGAGGTCACCTCAGACCATTCAACAGCTTCCCTAAAAGGATCAAAAAAACACAACAACAAAAAAAAATAGGTCAAAAAACACACGGTCATGACTACAAGATCAGCCGCAAAGCAACACAACCCCCTCTCCCCCACCCCTCTCAATGCTTAACATCCTCACGTGGAATGTTCGAGGGCTCGCAAACAAACCCACCATAAACAGACTCACTTGCCTCAAGAAAATCCATCACATTGATATACTAATCATCATTGAGCCCAAAATCCCAAAAAAACTCAAAGCTCTCAAACTCACGCTCGGGTTTCCAGCCACTGAGGCTGGATGCAACGACATCTGGATCTTTTTCGGCTCGGGCATCAATTTCGGCATCATCCACGACTCTAGACAAGCGCTCTCTTGCTGGGTAGAGCACCCGACGCTTCATAGTCGATCCCTCATATCCGTAGTTCACGGTAGTTGTGACCTTCACAAGCGAAAGAGCTCTAGGCCACTCTGATGGACACGAGCCACCTCCATAACAATCTTTCGTGGTTGTGTGTCGGAGACTTCAACACTATTTCTTCAAAAGAAGAGAAGTCAGGGGGCCTGCCTCCCCGCCAGACGGCCATAAATGACTTCAACGACTTCATCTTCAATGTCCATATGACCTTCCTGCCTTTTACAGGCAACGAGTTCACTTGGTACAACATGCATGAGGGGGATCGACGACAGTACTCTCGTCTTGACAGAGCTCTGATCAACAACTGCTGGTCAGACACGGGCCTCATCTCCAACCAATCCTACCTCAACACCACAGAATCGGATCACTCTCTCCTTCTCATAGAAATTAGAAACAATCCTAATCCCATCAAAAAAGCATTCCAATTCCAGGACTTCTGGAGCTCTCATCAGTAATTTCGGAATATCGTAGCGACCGCATGGGACACAGTCACCGATCCAGACCCCCTGTTTCGTATTGCTGTTAAGCTCAAAGCCACCAAAAGAGCGCTGGCGACCTGGAGCAAGAACGCTTACAGAAACATTTTCCAAGAAATTAAGAAGGCAGAGGACGATGTGATCAGAGCAGAGGTTCTGTTCGCCTCTAACAGATCGCAGGAGTATCACGCCACGCTTAACCTCACCAGGGAAATCTTCAAATCCCGACTCAAGGTAGAGACAGAATTCTGGAAGCAGAAAGCTAGGCTAGCTTGGGACGTTGAGGGTGACAGAAATTCGACAATCTTCCACGCCTGCGTAAAAGGCCGAAGGCAAAAACTGAATCTGCATTAAATCTCAGATGACAATGGTCGTATCCTGAAAGATTAAAGGAGCATTCAGGAAGCTGCCACTAACTACTACACAAGATTATTCACCAAAGACCCTATCCTCAAAGACAACGATCTCCTGTCCAAGATTCCTCAAATGATCAGCGAGAGAGAGAACGAACAGCATTAGGCCAACCCGACTGCAGAAGAAGTCAAAGCGGCGGTGTGGGCCCTGAACGAGCACAGCGCCCCCGACCCTAACGGTTTCTCCGGGGTTTTCTTTCGTACCTACTAGGACATTATCGCCACAGATTTCCTAGAAGCGGCCATTGCCTTCTTTCAGGGAGCGAGATACCCAAAATCCATCTCGTGTGCCAACCTCATTCTCATCTCCAAGAAAGACATCCCAGAGACTTTCAAAGATTTCCACCCCATCAGCCTTTGCACCTTCACTAACAAAATAATCTCCAAGATCATCGCGACTCGCATGTCCACCCTTCTTCCCAAGATTATTTCAGAAAAGCAAAGTGGCTCCGTCCAAGGGCACAACATCACAGACAACATCCTCCTAGCACAAGAGATGATCACGTGTATGAAATTCCCTTCCGAGGAGGTAACGTGGCCATCAAGCTGGACATGGAGAAAGCATACGACCGCCTGGATTGGCAATTTCTGATTTGGGTGCTCAAGGCCTTCGGTTTCTCCGTGTCATGACCCACACCCGCTTTTCGGATACAAAGCGTGTCCAAGCCCAGCCTATGCCGCAATGTCGGAGTAGTACGCGGTCTATACACAAGTCACGGCAATCTAGAATCATATGGTAAACTATATCTCATCTACAGAATAATCGAATCAACCAAGATCAATAAAATACCAAAGAAACTGAATATATCCAAGATTCAATGTCACGTCCGGTGGACACAAATCCACTGCCAATAGACGAAAGGAGAAATAAATACATGAAATACACTAATTGAATACAACCTGCTAATCAACGCAACCCCAACTGCAAAGCTCCGCGGTCTGGTGCTAAATCAACCGGCTCAACTGCTCCTGACTCAAACTCGGCTAAACCTGAAGAGATCATCAGGTCCTCAGAGTACTAGCAAGATACATAAAAATGAGCCTTTCTAACAGTTTATTATGCATGGAGAAAAATACAGAATAGACAAGTAAAACTGTGCAATGAATAAACACAAATCTGTACACTGTCTACACATAAATGAACTGCTGAACGAGGATGAGAGAACTCATGTCAAGATGTCACGGATAACCAAATCGAATACTCAAACCCTCGTCCCTAGTGTGGACTCGCAAGTTTGAACAACTACTAACCCTCGTCCCTAGTGTGGACTCGCAGGTTAGCATCACCCTCGTCCCTAGTGTGGACTCGCAGGTGTGAACCATATACTACTAACCCTCGTCCCTAGTGTAGACTCGCAGGCTAGCATCACCCTCGTCCCTAGTGTAGACTCGCAGGTATGAACCATATACTACTAACCCTCGTCCCTAGTATGGACTCGCAGGCTAGCATCACCCTCGTCCTTAGTGTGGACTCGCAGGTGTGAACCATATACTACTAACCCTCGTCCCTAGTGTGGACTCGAAGGTTAGCTTAAGACACAGATAACTACTAACCCTCGCCCCTATTATGGACTCGCAGGTTAGCTTCAAGATTTTAAGACAAGGAGGAATAACAGTTCAATTCACGACTTCTCGACCATGACACGACTCAATCAAGGCACAAGTGAACACGACCAATAAGACACAAGACTAGCTGTGAACACGGTCTACATAGCAATGTTCAAATATACAAGCAGGATATGAAAAGATACATGCCAACAATATGAGAAAAATTAGATAATAATAAAAAGACAGTACATGTAAATAAAGCTGTATAGAAAAGTAAGGTATACTTGCCTGTGGTCCTGAGCTGCTGGCACGGGTCAAATGCTGAGTCAAAACCTAATAAACCTATTTTATGAATTAATAAAATCACAATACAATTTGAGAGTACAAAATTGCCTAACTATTTGACTATTAGCCTTCTAGGTTAATTTGGTTTTAAAGCAAGAATTGGTTTTCTTTCTTTGAAGCAAAAGAAGGCCTTAGGCTTAGTCTTTTCCCAGCCATCTGACCATGGTCAAGTGATCAGATACACTTACAACCTACTCTATTCCTTCTAACACACAACCCAAAGGGTCATAATTGATACTTTTAGATATTTTAACTGATATTAGCACAACACTAATACTACTCCTAGACACCACTCCTCTACTAGTCCTCTTAACATTAAATACTAGACATAGGCTCATGACACTTTGTATTTACTATAGCACACCACTTGGTATTTCCCCTATACTAGAACCTGGGTACACAGGGTCCACAAACCCTCACTGCTAAAGGAAAAGTAAATCAACATGTGCATGATAAAGACTGAACAGAAATGAATATGAAGGTTGATCAAATGCAGGCAACCTATTTGAATTACACAAGGACTGAACACAAGGAGATATGGGACTGAAAGGTGAAGATGCACATGGACTGCACAGTTGTATATGTAAGTTGATACTTATATTTCTAAAGCAATTTAATAAGGAATGGGACAGTAGCAATGTAGGACTTCACATATCTAGAACAGGGGTCTGCTCTTATGAAGGCACCATAGAGGGAAGGACAGATGCAATGATGGATAAGGGCAGTACATTAGGATAAGGACTCGTACCCGAGCCTCAAGACTTTCCAACAACTGAACCATATCTAAAGTAAGGTCTAAGCAAAACCAAACCTGGACAGAACATAGAGATGCAAGGTCCCATATATCATACACATATGGATAATTGATCAAAAGACTAGGTAACACTGAACTCCCTTACAGATACATACAAACTGAACTAAAACCAAAGGACAGATCAACTTACATAGTCTGAACCAAGGTTCAGGTCTGAACTAAATGGTGTAGTGAACTTAGGATGACTGAATCTCTATGAGATGTAGGCTAATATAAGGTAACACTTGTACATTATCTACCTGAATATAACAAGGTATATGAACTGGATGTATTTGAGATGTGGTCTAATACAAATTTGCAGTAAGAGGACAGAGAACAAGATATGGAACTGGACAACAACTAAAGGAATGTACAACAAGATATGAGGAATGGCTTGCTATCCTTATTGATGTTGGACATCAGTGGACTTAAGGGAGGAAGGAAACTAAAAAAATGTGATAGCAAGATATGCTATAACCCTCATAAAGCAACCTGAACACAACAAATGGGCAGGGCAATTAGCAATGGGGTTAACATGTGCAATGGAAGGATGTAACATATGATACCTACTAGGTCCTAAATGTAGGACATATATGATTCTCGACTAAGGATATGAACCTGATACATAAGTATCAGTTGGTTTCAGCAACAGGAAAACAACTAGTGCATATTGTAGCATGTTCCACAATACAACTTATACATCAAGGCCAGCCTATTCTAGTAGTAAGGACAGATACAGTAGTATTTGTATAGGCTGGTACGGAGTCTATTTATCTGAACCTATATAGAAGCATGTAAAAAATGGATAAATGCCTAGGAGATAGACCCAAAGGCAGGACAATTGCAATGGTAAATTAATGTATGTAGGGAAAGAACTGAATAATATATAGAATAGGACCGTACATATGCTACATATTTTGAGCCAATACCCTTCATTCGACAGGGCTGATACATTAACATATGAGACTGATGCACTCATGTTTCACTCAAAGGACTGAACAATGGTTCTTTATTAGGTATCATTTTAAATATCCTAGCTCTGATACTTGAATCAGTATCAGGTATTCCCCAAACTCGATACTTGGTTTCTCCATTGATCCTTCCCCTTACTTGACATTAAACCAAACACCTACCCTCCGTTGGTGTACTAATGAGCTAATTAGTCTTATTGAATCAAAGCTTATGGGGAGGAAAGTTACCTGTCCGAGGAATCGATTGTCATGTTCTCAGTCGAACTATAAGCTACTCTTCCCGAACAGGAGGTGGCGCAAGAGGAGATTAGGGTTCTTCGTGAGGGATCGGTTGCCTCCAACTCATCTATATATATAGGGTTCGATTTTGTTAGAAGGAGATAGGATGGATCGGATTGGGGTCGATCTTGGTCAATCAATTTAGAGGGAAAGTTCTATCGAATTATTGGTTTAAACAACCAGAGTTATCCCCACCCATATGAGTCAGCCAGAAGGATTTGAATGGGAATTTTGCAATCACTCCCCCTCTCGAATATGGAATTTAAATGTTGGTCCCTCCTTAGTGATATATTTGAGAAGAACCCCCTCTTTCCCATATTATTTACAAATAAGTGCTAATATATATATATATATATATATATATATATATATATATATATATATATATATATATATATATATATATATATATATATATATATATATATATATATATATTACATATATAACTGATTATTTAATTACAAATATGCAATAATTAATAATTCAACAAAATAAAATAAAATAATAATTAGGGATTTCGGGTCAAGGGCTCACACTCCGAATCGTGGATTGACATAATCTTCAGATCCATCAACAATTTCTGGTTCTCAACCATCATCAACGGGCAAGCGGCCGGTTTCTTCAGATCGAGCCGAGGGGTTAGGCAGGGGCCATCTTCATCATTGCAGCCGAGGCCCTTAGCAAAAATCAGAACAGCCTAGCCAACACCCCCAGATTCCATCACTTCCACACCACCATAGGTTGCCCCTTGATCATGCATCTGGCTTATACGGACGACATGCTCATCTTCTCCGCAGGGGACATCGGGTCGGTAGAGGCAGTTCATAATACGATTGAGAAATACACCAGATGCTCAGGGCAACGCGTGAACCCCAACAAAAGCATCATCTACACCCACCATAAAGTCGATAGAAACCACTCTGCGACTCTCACCAATCTAACCTCTTTCGTCTCATCTTATCCTCCATTCACATACCTCGGATGCCCGCTGGTTTACGGCAAATCCAATGCGGACATTTTCGAAGGTCTTGTCAGGAAGGTCAGAATTAAAATCGAAGGATGGCCCAACACTACTCTCTTCCCGAGGGGTAAGATGATTCTGATCAAGCATGTGCTTTCTTCCATCCCTATCTACACACTGGCAGTTTGCTCCCTACCGAAGAAGGTTTTAGCATCCATAGAGTCTCTTCTCTCCAATTTCTTTTGGGGCCACAGTGATGACAAAGACAAACACCACTGGACCAGCTGGGACACCATGGCCAAACCTACTAGCGAAGGCGGTCTAGGCTTCAGAAGATTAGCGCACATTATGGCGACCAGCTCCATGAAGTTGTGGTGGAAGGTTCGTACGGAAAACTCGATCTAGGCTCGTTTCATGAAAGGCAGATACTTCCAACACACTAACCCCACGATCGTGACTGCCAACAGCAGAGCATCGACGAATTGGCGTCGAATTCTCCTCGGCCGTAACATCGCAGAACTTTGATGGAGCCCGTCGACGGCACCCTGAGGTGGTCCCTAACGGCTGGCAGCAATTTCAGTCTTGCTTCGGCTAGGATTGCGGCCAGAGGAGTCGGAGAGCCTTCCCCTTCCAATGCCCCTTACTGGCAATCCTGTATTTCTAACAAATGGTCGATCCTCATTTGGAGAGCGCAGAGAAGAAAACTTCCCACCGGTGACTCCCTCACATCATTCGGTTACAACCTTGCATCCAAATGCCACTGTTGTTCCTCTTCGAAGGCGGAATCATCAGAACACATATTACACTCAGGCGATCTCGCCTCTCAGGTTTGGTCCAACCTTTCCAGAAGATGCCACCCGAACCAACCTGCTGGGGGCGTCAACGATCTCCTAGCCTACTGGAGCATCTCTCACGGGCACCAGATCGTCGTAGCCGCCTGGATATGGGTTTTATGGAAGAATAGAAACAAGCACAGATATGATGGGCGTCAACTCAGTGCCTCTCAGCTTTTTCGAGAGGTCCTCAGACAAATCAGCAAAGTCAGCACTCGCTGCTCTCACTCCTCGAGCAGTTTTTGGGAGATGTTGTATTAACCTATTTCTGGCGCGGTCCGGTCAAGATTTTTTCTTTCTGTTTGCGCGAGTCGCGCTCTTTTGTATAGGCTTCGGCATTTTGCGCCTGATACTTCTATAAAGTGGGTTTCTATTAATATATATATATTATATATATATTTTATATATATATATATATATAGAAATATATATATATATATATAGAAAATATATATATATATATATATATATATATATATATATATATATATATATATATATATATATATTATATGCATGTTGTGATGATGTTCTTTTTTTTGGTTGATGATTATGGATCAATTGTAATATGAGGATAATTGGTTTTGTTGTTATAAACTCAGATATTGATATAAACCCTATAAATTTTATGCGTGCATGTATCTGTTCGTGATTTAAATTATTAGATCTAATAGGTATTGGGTTGATGAATATTATGGATGAATGTTATTAATTTGTTATTTTAATTTTTAGATTTAATTTGTATGAATTAACCTATATATATGCACGTTGTACTACAAGACGAATGAGTAGATAAATTGGATGATGCATGTTTTATTTGGGTTAATGGAAACCTAGATCTATGGGTTATGCAAACCATATGTAATGTTAATTTAGGTCCTTTTTAATTTCATGACTAATCTAGATAATGATATGGTGGTTTGCATGATAGTTGTAATCTATGAATAACGATAAATTGTTGTAATGTTTTAAAACCTTATTTTTAATATACTACAAGGTACTAGTATTTTGGTATATTATTTAGTTGTATTGGATAGCTTGGTTATTTGCAATATCTATTATATTATGCAATGCATATTTTTTAAGTCCGTGATTTAAATATATTTTTTGTTTATGTAATTACTATTATAATTTTAGATTTATTATTTATTTATTTGTATATTTAATCATTGACTAGTTGTAGACTAGTTCACTAGATTTGTGCCCGGACTTGGACCTTATTAACTCCAAATAAAAACCCTAGATATTTTTAAATGAAAATAGGTATATTTAATATTTAATTCTGATTTATTAATTATAATCAGGTTTGTATTATTTTTACAAAATTGGTTTCCAAGTGTTTTTATGCAACTATTAAGACCTAGTTTGACAAAATTGGACCCCAATACTTTCGAACTTTAAACCCCAATTATTTTGAGAGTAAGTTAGATATTTATTAAATTTTATTTTGATCTTTAATATTTATTTAGATTTGTATTTTTCATGCAAACATTTATTTTAGTAGCATCTTTTGTACAAAACTAGCTTAGTTTTGACCAAAGTTGACCTCGACGACCTTGGACTTGAACCCCGACCAAAATACATTATTTTGAACTTCTAAAATATTATAATTGTTATTTTATTCTGATTTAATGAACATTTATTGTATAAATAATTTTTAGCTAATTATTGTGTTTTATGACTAGCCGACGACCTGGAACGACCTAGTTTTGACTTCATTCAATATATGACATATAGGTGATGTCACCCTGATAAAAAACCTTAATTTTACTAATTATCCCAGAATTAACATGATTTATTTAGTAATTGTTTTGATGTGGTTTTTGGTGTAGTTTGGTAATTAGTTTGTTTTGGTCTGGTTGTTTGATAGTGTAGTCAACCTAGTAATTAATAACTAGATAGTAACTCAAGGGAATTAGTTAAGTAGAGCCTAATTAGTGTTACCTTGACTTGGTAGGTGTTTGCAACGCTTCTCTCGAGGACGCCGGAGCAGCTTCAGTTGGCTTACAGTTGGAATTGGAAGGCAAGTATACCTTGCTAAAATTTCTGCAGTTACATTTATATATAGTCAATTTTGTTAGATAGGAACGTGCTTCTGAGCTTACTCGGGTTCAAATTGACTTTGAGTCGATATGTCATGTGAGTCTGTAACCTAAGGGCTAGCCGACTTAAACCATATATTTGAAGGTACATAGTTATCTTCAGACCTAGACACAGATCTGACACGTTTTTTGTCTAGTGAGATAAGTGCATTTGAGGACGTAGATTAGCATGGTGACTAGCCATTTGCGCGTATAATCACGTTACGGATAGTTATAGAGGACTAGAGTTAGCTTGGTAGCTTTGAGTCGACTTACATGCTGTCGTCACAGTTGGACAGTACATTGGGAAGGGAGCATCGCCTAGTAAGCGTATGGACATCTTACCTTCCCAATGTACCCTAGCGATGACTCGACTGCATATGGACATACGCTTACTAGACGAATTCAGATAATGCATCACCCTAGCGATAACTCGACTGCATATTCACATAGTTTGTTAGCTTACCCAGTTATATATATGTTTACTGTTTTACATTCAGCATGCTATTTTGTATACTTGTATGTCCCCGAGGACCTAGCTCTTTTCAGATCCATACGAGTACCTGTATCCTACGGACTACGGAGTTGGAGCTGCTACCAATGAGGATCTAGAAGCTGATCCCCTGGAGTAACCTTGATGCGTCGGAGACTTTCTGCTTAGTTTTGGTACCTCTATCTAGCTAGCTGGCATCCCATCAGTTTTTCTTTATTGCTTAGAGACTTTTCTTATTTTATTACATTTTATCTGTGGATTGTTCTCCACATGACTCTGAGTTGCACCTGTGGATTTTTGAAACGTTACTTATATTTCAGCCAGTTCCTTCATTGTGATATTATTTATGGATGAAACTAGATAACATGCATGTGTTGTTGTATAGCTTGTTTATATTACATCGAACTACATCTGGTTAGGCTCCTTATTGGTGCTCTATACTTGTTCGTACAGCTGCCATGTATTCGCGTACCTGGTCCTACATAGTTTGGGACTGGGGCATGACATGCCTAGTAGAATTGCTAGCCTAGGTGGTAAGTTATATGTATTTGTAATAGTAGATAATTTCTCTAGATACACGTGTGTTATTTTCTCGCACACAAGGATGATGCATTATCTGAATTCGTCACATTTTATAAGAAAGTTCAAAATGAGAAATGATTCATGATCACTCGTATTCGAAGTAATCATGACAGCGAATTTGAGAATGCAGAGTTTGAGCAATTTTATGACACACACAGATATTTGCACGAGTTCTCCTACCCTAGGACTCTACAACAAAATAGAGTTGTGGAACGGAAGAACAGAACTCTATCTGAAAGGGCTAAAGTAATGTTGAATCAATTTAGTCTACCCAAATATTTCTGGACAGAAGCTGTTAATACAGCTTGTTATGTTCTCAATAGGGTTCTAATTCGACCTAAATCGAAGAAGACTCCCTATGAGTTATGGTTTGATAGAACACCCACAGTTTCTTATTTCAAAATCTTTGGTTGTAAATATTTTATTCTTAATACTAAAAATAATTTGGATAAATTTGAGAAAAAGGTCGATGAGGGTATCTTTTTAGGTTATACGAACAAAAGCAAAGGATACGGAGTCTTCAACAAAAGGTTAATGATCATCGAAGAATCAATGAATGTCACCTTCGATGAATTAAACCAATAGACGTCAACGACAATGATGATGAAGACATTATTACACTAAGCAAGGCGTCTACAGAACCGGAAACCAGAACCAGCTACCTTGAAAGTCTGCCAAAAAGAATGGACCTGGTAATAGGTGAGATCACCGAGGGCATAAGTACTCGTTCCTCTACCAGATATATATCTTCTTCTATTGGATTTATTTCACAGTTAGAACCTAAGACAATTGAAGAATCATGTAGTGATAACTATTGGTTAGATGCTATGCAAGAGGAACTAAATCAATTGGAACGAAATCAAGTTTGGGAACTTGTTCCCAAGCCCATTGATCATCCGGTCATTGGCACCTGCTGCGTTTTTCTAAATAAATTAAATAAGAATGGTTTAGTCACTCGTAACAAGGCTCGACTCGTAGCTCAAGAGCCTTCTGAGTAGGAAGGTATCGACTACGGTGAGACCTATGCCCAGTTACGAGATTAGTGCATTTGCATGTTTTTATAACTTCAAACTTTTTCAAATGGATGTAAAGAGTGCTTTTTTAATAGTTTCATAAAAAAAGAAGTTTATGTAGTTCAACCTCCAGGTTTTACTGATTTCAAAAATCCTGATTATGTATTCAAGTTGAAGAAAGACTTATACGGTTTGAAACAAGCCCCTCGTGCTTGGTACGACTGTTTAAGCTTTTTTTAACTTGATAATAGTTTTTCAAAAGGCAATGTTGACACTACACTATTTATAAAGTCTTTAAATAGAAAGCTTCTTTTAATTCAAATTTATATTGATGATATTATCTTTGGATCTACTACTGAATCTCTCTAAAAAGAATTCTCTAAGTGTATACAGAATGAGTTTGAGATGAGCATGATGGGAGAACTAAAATTATTCCTTAGACTGCAAATCAAACAAACCAACAATGGGATGTTCATCAACCAAGCCAAGTACATAAAAGATTTGCTAAAGAAGTTCGATCTGGAATCTGTCAAACCCCTTGGTATTCCAATGACAACTTTAACCAAGCTCGATGTAGATGAACAAGGCAAACCTGTCGACATACATAAGTATCGAGGTATGATTGGTAGTTTACTCTATTTAACTGCTAGTCGTCCTGATATAATGTTTAGTGTTTGCTTTGTACAAGATTTCAAGCTAGCCCTAAAGATTTATACCTGTGCGCAGTTAAGCGTATCTTTAGATACCTTAAAGTCACTTCTTCTGTCGGCTTATGGTATCCCAAAATCACGTCCTTTGACCTAGCCGGTTATTCGGATGCTGATTTTGCTGGATGCAAAGTTGATAAAAAAAATCACTAACGGCACGTGTCATTTCTTGGGTAAGGCTCTAGTCTCCTAGCTTAACAAAAAGAAAAATTCTGTTGCAATATCAACTACTGAGGCTGAGTATATCGCTGCAGGACGTTGTTGTGCACAAATTTTGTGGATGAAGCAGACCTTAGAAGACTTTGATTTATACTACACACACATACCCATTTTTTGTGACAACGGTAGCACTATCAACTTGACTAAGAATCCTATATGTCACTCTTGCACTAAGCATATTGAGATTCGATATCATTTTCTTAGAGACCATCAACCAAATGGAGACATCATTTTAGAATATGTAGACACAGAGAAACAATTGGCTAACATCTTTACAAAACCTTTAGCGGAAGATCGATTCAATTATTTACGTTAAGACTTAGGAATTTTAGATATTAATAATATCAATTGATTTTATCTTATTAATTATCTTTCTATATGCAAAAAACTATTTTCGAGACAAGGCTACAAAGGGTCTGTCTGTCACAACGGTTACGGCTAAAGCGAAATG
Source organism: Iris pallida (assembly GCA_029216955.1). Taxonomy (NCBI): domain Eukaryota; kingdom Viridiplantae; phylum Streptophyta; class Magnoliopsida; order Asparagales; family Iridaceae; genus Iris; species Iris pallida. Next base: position 39,103 of record JANAVB010033220.1, on the reverse strand, counting down.
GTATTTAAGTGTTCCCCGGTGAACCTCCGTTAGTGTTTGCCATTGATTGTAAAAGTACAGAACAGTTTTATGGGAGGACTGAACTTAGACTCACAATACAAACTCGCTCGTACAAAGAAAGCCTAGGAATAAAAATCTAGGTACAGCAATCTAAGTACAATTGTTTATTTTTGATTCTGGGGGGTGACGGTAGAGGCTCGGGAGAGTGCTATCAACTCTGTCTTACTCCTTGGATGATCGGACGTAGCCTTGGCTCTGATGAAGAAATGCTCTCAGGATATGTGGAGAGATTCTCCTGTGCACCGCCGCTCTCTCTGTGCGTGCCTCTGTCTCTCTATGTGTCCACTTGCTTCTCTTTCTTCTGCAAGGGAATGGCACCTTGCTATTTATAGGGCTTTGTGATAAGTAGGGTGTACAGTAATTAATCCTTTAAAAGCGGGCTGTTAGGGATTTGGTGAAGATTTGCCTTGATCCTGTTTTGTTGGTAATTAATCTGGGCCGTTAATCTTGATTGTAACAAATCTGGGTAGTTAATGTTGATTGCATCAAATTTGCATGAACAATTAATGTTGATTGCAACAAATCTGCATGGGCAGTTAATATTGATTGCAACAAATCTGCCTCATGATGATTTGTTGATATCAGTAAATCCGAGTGAATAAATCTTGGTCAATCTCTTGCCACGTGTCCCAACTGCCTGTTATGTTGATCGCCAAAAATCTGAATTATTGGGCTTTAATTAATTCCTGCCACGTGTCCCAACTGTTGCGAGCCGCATGAGCATAGCCTTGAACCGCATGGGAGTCCTTTGATCTGAGCCGTATGGAAGTCCTTCACTCTGAACCGCATAGACGTCCTTTAATTTGAGCCGCATGGATGTCCTTTAGTCTGGGCCGCATGGAGGCCCTTGCAACTGAGCAGCATGAAGGCCCTTGCAACTGAGCCTCATAGAGACCCTTGCAACTGAGCCGCGTAGATGTCCTTTAGTCTGGGCCTTATGGAGGCCCTTACAACTGAGCCGCATGAAGGCCCTTGCAACTGAGCCGCATGGATGTCCTTTAATTTGAGCTGTATGAACGTCCTCTAATTCGAGCCGCATGGACGTCCTTTAGTCTGGGCCGCATGGAGGCCCTTACGACTGAGCCGTATGAAGGCCCTTGCAACTGAGCCGCATAGAGACCCTTGCAACTGAGCCGCATCGACGTCCTTTAGTCTGGGCCGCATGTAGGCCCTTGCAACTGAGCCGTATAGAGACCCTTGCAACTGAGCCGCATAAAGAGTTTTGAAAATGGATCGTGCCATCTGTAAAGAGTTTCCTCGTCTTTCTAAGAGCACGTCGACGGTCATCATTTCTACATTATGTCAGAGCTGTCAATCCATCATTGTCAGAGCTGCCACTGTGTCAGGGTCATTAATGAGCCAACTACTTAGAGCATTTATAGCCCGCTGCATGAGGCCACGTGGCTTCTCTTTCATCTTTTTGAGCCACATGAAGCTCTCGAGCCTTTTGAGCCGCATGAAGGCTCCTTCAGCTATGAGCCGCATAAGGCTGATTTCCTGACCGCATACGAATTTATTTAATATTTTTCTATGCTTCTATAAGACCCCCTTTAAAGTTTTCAATTTGCAAAATTGAAATACTTTGAATAAGAAGCATGGATATGTCTGCATAAACTCTTTCTGCCGCATAGACTTCTCTTGCCGCATAGGATGTTCTGGCCGCATGGATCGCTCGGACCGCATGGATCGCTCTGGCCGCATGGACTGCTCTGACCGCATGGACCACTCTGGCCGTATGGACTTCTTAGCCGCATAATGTGTAATGCCCCGCTTCGCACGGTACATTATGCTGAGTCATTGACTCGAAGAGTTGTCTTGCCCCGAAAGAATGCATCGAGTTGAATCGATGCGAAGTGCCACGTTGCCCCGAAGGATGAGTGCGTTGAATCGGCTCGAAGATTCTAAGAAATCAAATCGACCAAGGTGCAAGTCCGAATCGATGCAAGTATTGATTTTAGTTGGTTTCGTGTGCAGGTTATACTTTGACGGGAAAATATTAGAGGTCGATCTTTTGTAATATTTAGTAAGGGGTCCGCGAAATCAAATCGTCGCCTTGCGACGGGCTAAGACTTGGGCATGCTAAGGCGAATTGGGCGTATAACTCAACGAAGCACGAAGTGCTCGAATGGCTAAGTCAGGAGAGTGGCCGTGCAACAATGTTAGGGAATCGAGCCGCGTCGGCTCGACGAAACGACGAAGGCGTATCGACTCAAGGTGGGAGGATTGACTTCTTTTTACTCCTTCATTCGATAAGTCAAATATATCATTGTATGCTAAAAGTTAACCTATCGACGCCACGGGCGTGGTCCGATCGGAGATAAAATCATAGTGTGAGTCGAACACTAAGTTAGAACAATTGAAATAAAACGTGCAACAATATGCACGAGTCGCTATGGGACATTGGATATCGCTAAGGCGAGCGCCTCGGTGCGCAAGCCGCAAGAACATGGGATAGCTGTACTCGGCGAGTGCCTTAGTGCACGAACCATACCGTGCCTTTGCTGCACGAGTTAGACGGCTAGAACATTGAAAGACAGTAGTCGAGCGCCCTAGCGCGCAAGCCCCGAACATCGAATGCTAAGTTATAGAACATGGATATACGGTCGAAACGTGCCTACGTGCACGGGATAATAAAAGATGGCTTCGTTGCGAGAGAATACATTTATGGCATGAATGTGGCAGAACTATCGGATATGACATGATGCCTCGAAAGGTGTTCAAGACCTTCGGGTCGTTCGGTTGACGAGCATTGAGTTGAGGCACGATGCCATTGAATCATTGAAACGAAGTACGAAACGTAAGAACACAGAAAGTTAACAAAAGAGATGCGAGATGATAAGTCTGAGTCTCGGACTCAAGACTATGTTTGGTTGTTTGAAGTTAATTGCTTGAATGATAAGGGCGTTGCATGGTCGAATGGGATGGACTTGAGATAATTGTGATGATATCTTCCGTGCACGGAACGTTCCCTCCGAACGTGCGCACCGGGGCACCGGGACCGTTCGGCCTAGGAGGGATGATAATCTTTGATAGGCGCACATTTGCGAAGTCCGATTAGCACTCGGTCGTAAATGTGAGAAGCCGCAAATGATGGTAGGCACGCGGTAAGTTTCGGTTGTTGGGATAGCAACCCAACCCGTGAAACGCCGGGCTACCCAATTCGATTTCGAGAGAGAAAAGAAGGAGAGAAAAGAAAGTAAGGAAAAATAAAAGATAAACACCTTTAGTCCATTCCGGCGCGGATACGCCCCCGACCTTCATATAGTTAAGGAACGATGGGTTGAAAGTGTAGGCGCAGATGCGTCCCGTATAGAGATCCTGCTTAGAGTTGCACATATAACATGACAGGGAAGGAATGCGGCGTATTCACCTTGCGTCGGTGCAAGGGCGAGTGCGTCGACTTGGTAAGAAGTCACGAATCAAACACGAGATTGTTTGTTTGCTTGCCTATTCAATTCGATAACATACTGCTATGATAACATGCTTTACGCTTTCGAATATGCCATGAAATTGACCCTAAGGAGAACATAGCAAGATCATAAGCTAAGTTGCATGATTCAACATAAAGATTAAAATATCGGTTTGGAAAGATGATCTTTGCTTCAGTACATGCGAGGACGAATGTACTGATCCCCCACCAGCTTCATGCAGGGTGCAGGGAATGGATTGATCGCGGCGAAGCGTTATTTGAACGTGTTAAGGCTTGGAATGCCGAAGCGCATTGAAGCGTGCTATCGCATTGACGCTCGGACTACGCAGCTGGATTGATGCGGCCGAGATATAGAAGGCATGATATATGGAACGGTAAAATACTTTGTGGGCAAGAGAGAACCTGAGTGTTGTAGCCAATCTGGCATGTATTGTTAGGCTATTGAAAGCCATTGTAATCTCAGTTTCGAATATCAATAAAGAAGAATTGTTTCGTATACTCTGTTTCCTTTCGTTGTTAATATCAAATTAAAAAGAGAACCATTTGAGAACTTGTCATCTTGCCTTGCACGAGCGCAACTCCAGGCTCGTGCGGCATCACGCCCCCTGCGAGGACGATGATTCGGGTTATTCCGGGTCGGGGCGTGACAAATTGGTATCAGAGCTCTAGGCTCAATTTCCTCTGGACGCTTGCTTCATTATAATTCGAAAAGTTGCCCACCACCACTTGATATCACTCTTGACTCTACTCAATGCCGTACTGGATGTTCCATACAATAAGTCTAATACAAATCGTGTAATTTTGCCGCATGTGTTTTGGAAATTACACGATGTTTACTAAGAAAGTCACGAAGGGTATATTGCATTGAATGCAAACGAGCCGTAAAAATGTTAGTTGCTGCAAGCGCAACAAATTGTGGAATACGATTTGAGATACTGTGGCAATGTAACATGTTGAATGAGAAATAAAATGATGCACGAAGTGCAACGAGTAATGGTGAATATGCGTTAAAATGAAAGTGAGAAGTGATAAGCCAATACCGAATGTATTAAATGGATTGTGCATCGAATTGGAAAGTCGAGAGTAATTCGTTGCACGAGGTGCGGTAAATATCGGAAATGATCGTTGCACGATGTACAACGCGTATTGAAAAGTGAAAATCATTGTACGTGGTGCAACGCATATCAAATTAATCGTTGCACGAAGTGCAAAGGAAATTGGAAATGAATCGTTGTACAAAAGTGAAATGAAAGTGTCGGAAATAAATCATAGCACGATGTGCCACGCGTATCGAAAGTAAAATTTGTTGCACGGGGTGCAACGTATATCAAATAAATTGTGGCATGAGATGCAACGTAAGGAAAGAATTGAAATCGTAAATCGATAGAACAATTCGTTCGGTTGCACACCAAACTTATGTTGGCAAGCGAGAACATTGACCAAATTGGGTCAAATTTTGATAGAATCAAAGTTACGGTTGTGATCAAGCACGATCACTGCGGAAATCGTGAGTCGGAAGAGAACGTTGGCCTATACTAAGTATAACGCGAGGGAAGTGGCTTGAATTCCGAGTGGTATATGCCATACCACATAGGCGATGAATGACTCAATTTCGAGTGGTATATGGTATAGCACTTGTGCGATAAATTGCATCGACGCTTTGTGAGAATTACAGAAAGTTTGTCCGCAACGGACGGAGGAGTACCGAGACTCGATTAAAAATTTGTATGACGGTATGTTGATGCAAGTGTTCTTCGAAATTCGGTTGGGACGATAAGGCGAGACTCGTATCAATGAACGATACGTCGGACGAGAATGATAAGTCGGTCGGACGACCGAGACTAGCAAAACGATTATGCCTTGACGCAATAATCGGATCGACGAAAAAGGAATACTCGAGCTTACAAATGAGTCGCACGACTTGCGATCTCGGTAGAAACGTTGGGCGAGACGAATCAAATCGTACGACTTGCGATCTCGATAGAAATGTTAGGCGATGCAAACATTGAAATTGAATCGCACGATGTGCGACGTCGGTAAGAAAGTTGGTTGACATGATAAATCGTGCCTAAGAAATAGTTGGTTACATTACGGCAAAACTCATTTTGAGTACGACTGAAAAACACGCAAAACTTAGAGGGCGTGATCGTATAACTCGAGGGTTCGATGTTGGATAATCGGTAACTCAGTTACGCGATCAAAGTATAGCGGGATGCGGTGAATCAGAGAACGAGTAGATGCGTATGGAAAAGTTTGTTGCGAACTTGGATGTATGCGATACGAGTTAAGTTGATATTGAAACGGATTCGAAGTCGACCCTCTTGCTATCGAAATTGATATGAACTATCAAGATCGATATGCAAGGAAACGTAAGCACGATGTGAGAATACAAAATAGAGTGCGCCTTGCGCTATCAAAATTTTGTAAGAAACGATACGAGAATGAACGAACTTGGTTGATCGTAAATTTTGTGATTAATCAAAGACGAGACTATAAGTCATCGACGATTGTTCGATGCGTATAGCATCTCGTGTGTCGACCCGAGAATAAGATAGACTCGAAATCGATACGAGTAGATGTTTCGTATATTGCAAAATCATCAATGGTAGTGCATGACTTGACTCAGAGGATAGTTGCGCATCAGTTGCGCCGATAGAAACGATTTTGTCCAAAATTGGATAGTCGCATAGAATTGTCGGAACGTGATTTGGCTCCGAAATAAGATATAGCATGGTTCGTAGTAAACTGTCCTTCGGTGATGATCCACAATTATCGAGCGTAGCTTCGGGGCAGCTGACCCTAGAAGACTTGACCGCCAAATCGGATTGAATACTGCAGACCGTAAGATAACCCATGCGATATCGCATATGAGATTGCATCGATAACAAATACAATGTGGTGCATGTTGACGATAAGTCTAGGCGATCGAGAATTGTTGGAACAACTTTCGATTGAGAATGGTAAAGTTAGATTTGAGTATTCGTCGGATGAATATTTGAATGGTTATGTTGGTCGACGAACAAACTAGAAAATTCACCAACGAACTTGGTGATTCGAATAGTCGTTTGCAAGAATCGTGCTATGCACGAGAGAGAACGATAAAGAAATGACTTACGACTTGTACCGTTAGATTCGGATTCACCTCGCAATTGAGCTTGCGTGAATCGAACCTATATTCGATATTGCGAGACGGATAAGTCGAGAAATTTGGCTAGTGAATTTCCTACTCGATAGGAATCGAACGTAAGGCATATCGTAAAGACCTTCGTGTCAAAACGATCGTTGCCTTGAGCACCGTCGCCTTGATATAAACTTTCATGTCGGATAGATTGTGGCATTTGTGCAATGTCAATTTAAACTTGCGTCGGAAGAAATCTAAGCACGGGGACTATGTAAGTAACCTAGAGGGCGTAGCCCTGAATGCTGATGCATTTGCAAGTCAACAAAGGAAGTCGTATCGAGATAAGTTGCATAGCAAGACATCGGAAATAGTTGGGTGACGATTTCGAACGCAAGGCGTTACGGAGATTCGTTGTGATTGGATGCACGATGGCTCGACGCGACGCATAGAGTTGGTAGTCCATATGAAACATACAAAGTGAGAAATGCAATTTTTGAATCGCATCGTGTGCCTAAAATTTTTGTTGAAGAATCGCGTATGTATCAATATGCATGTGCGCTAGAATTACGAGAACAAGTAACAGAGCCAAATCCGATCGAGAATACGAGATGGCAAGCTATTGAGAATAAGAGTTACATGTTTGTGTTGTTCCGATATCTTACAACTGAGCTTGGCTGAAATGCATATATTGGTGGGATGCCTAAAATATGTGTATGATTCCAAACTAAGTTGTATGATCCAAACGATAGTGAGACGAGATCGTGGAACGATCTAATGAAACCCTTGGAAATTTAGTATTGGTTTCGGTTCGGGACGAACCTTGTTTTGAGTGGTATATTCTGTAATGCCCCGCTCCGCACGGTGCATTATGCTGAGTCGTTGACTCGAAGAGTTGTCTTGCCCCGAAAGAATGCATCGAGTTGAATCGATGCGAAGTGTCGCGTTGTCCCGAAGGATGAGTGCGTTGAATCGGCTCGAAGATTCTAAGAAATCGAATCGACCAAGGTGCAAGTCCGAATCGATGCAAGTATTGATTTTAGTTGGTTTCGTGTGCAGGTTATACTTTGACGGGAAAATATTAGAGGTCGATCTTTTGCAATATTTAGTAAGGGGTCCGCGAAATCAAATCGTCGCCTTGCGACGGGCTAAGACTTGGGCATGCTAAGGCAATTTGGGCGTATAACTCAACGAAGCACGAAGTGCTCGAATGGCTAAGTCAGGAGAGTGGCCGTGCAACAATGTTAGGGAATCGAGCCGCATCGGCTCGGCGAAACGATAAAGGCGTATCGACTCAAGGTGGGAGGATTGACTTCTTTTTACTCCTTCATTCGATAAGTCAAATATATCATTGTATGCTAAAAGTTAACCTATCGATGCCACGGGCGTGGTCCGATCGGAGATAAAATCATAATGTGAGTCGAACACTAAGTTAGAACAATTGAAATGAAACGTGCATCAATATGCACGAGTCGCTATGGGACATTGGATATCGCTAAGGCGAGCGCCTCGGTGCGCAAGCCACAAGAACATAGGATAACTGTACTCGGCGAGTGCCTTAGTACACGAACCATACCGTGCCTTTGCTGTACGAGTTAGACGGCTAGAACATTGAAAGACAATAGGCGAGCGCCCTAGCGCGCAAGCTCCGAACATCGAATGCTAAATTATAGAACATGGATATACGGTCGAAACGTGCCTACGAGCACGAGATAATAAAAGATGGATTCGTTGCGAGAGAATACAGTTGTGGCATGAATGTGGAAGAACTATCGGATATGACATGGTGCCTCGAAAGGTGTTCAAGACCTTCGGGTCGTTCGGTTGATGAGCATTGAGTTGAGGCACGATGCCATTGAATCATTGAAACGAAGTACGAAACGTAAGAACACAGAAAGTTAACAAAAGAGATACGAGATGATAAGTCTGAGTCTCGGACTCAAGACTATGTTTGGTTGTTTGAAGTTAATTGCTTGAATGATAAGGGCGTTGCATGGTCGAATGGGATGGACTTGAGATAATTGCGATGATATCTTCCGTGCATGGAACGTTCCCTCCGAACGGACGCACCGGGGCACCGGGACCGTTCGGCCTAGGAGGGATGATAATCTTTGATAGGCGCATATTTGCGAAGTCCGATTAGCACTCGGTCGTAAATGTGAGAAGCCGCAAATGATGGTAGGCACGCGGTAAGTTTCGGTTGTTGGGATAGCAACCCAACCCGTGAAACGCCGGGCTACCCAATTCGATTTCGAGAGAGAAAAGAAGGAGAGAAAAGAAAGTAAGGAAAAATAAAAGAGAAACTCCTTTAGTCCATTCCGGCACGGATACGCCCCCGACCTTCATATAGTTAAGGAACGATGGGTTGAAAGTGTAGGCGCAGATGCGTCCCGCATAGAGATCCTGCTTAGAGTTGCACATATAACATGACAGGGAAGGAATGCGGCGTATTCACCTTGCGTCGGTACAAAGGCGAGTGCGTCGACTTGGTAAGAAGTCACGAATCAAACACGAGATTGTTTGTTTGCTTGCCTATTCAATTCGATAACATACTGCTATGATAACATGCTTTACGCTTTCGAATATGCCATGAAATTGACCCTAAGGAGAACATAGCAAGATCATAAGCTAAGTTGCATGATTCAACATAAAGATTAAAATGTCGGTTTGGAAAGATGATCTTTACTTCAGTACATGCGAGGACGAACGTACTGATCCTCCACCAGCTTCATGCAGGGTGCATGGAATGGATTGCTCGCGGCGAAGCGTTGTTTGAACGTGTTAAGGCTTGGAATGCCGAAGCGCATTGAAGCGTGCTATCGTATTGACGCTCAGACTACGCAGCTGGATTGATGCGGCCGAGATATAGAAGACATGATGTATGGAACGGTAAAATCCTTTGTGGGCAAGAGAGAACCTGAGTGTTGTAGCCAATCTGGCATGTATTGTTAGGCTATTGAAAGCCATTGTAATCTCAGTTTCGAATATCAATAAAGAAGAATTGTTTCGTATACTCTGTTTGCTTTCGTTGTTAATATCAAATCAAAAAGAGAACCATTTGAGAACTTGTCATCTTGCCTTGCACGAGCGCAACTCCAGGCTCGTATGGCATCACGCCCCCTGCGAGGATGATGATTCGGGTTATTCCGGGTCGGGGCGTGACGTAATGGTCCTGTGCCACGTGGGTGTTTCATTATTACTCTTGATTTATTTTGATTTGAAGCCGTCTTTTGGGATAGGATCCCAAGAGACAGCTTTAAATATTTAGATTTTGCCTTAATGATTAGGATTAATATTTTTTGCATGCAGGGGTTGGAAACCCAAGAGCCGGCCTTCTTTTCTAGGCGGCGTGTCATGCGAAGCGTCCATTGATCCTCACGCCCCCCTTCAGCCTATAAATATGGGGTTTTTAGGATAGAGAGGGACCCTTTACTTTCTTTTCTTGCTCAAGCTTTTCTTGTCGTCGTCTTCTCTCTCGACCACCGATCAACGATGGCCCCCAAAGCTTCCAAGGCTTCCTCTGCGACGAAGGGTAAGGGAGCGTCTTCTTCGTCGACTGCGGCACCTGAAGTTCATCCTGATGTCCACCCTTCCATTGCTGGTAAGAATTTTTGTGGAGGATCGTATGCTTCAAAAACCCTTAACAAAGATAGCTCTGTTGCATGTTTTATGCACAAGCCGTATGTGTTGTATGAGCCGCATGAACTTTTCATGTCCGAGCCGCATGGGGTATACTCCATGTTTGAGCCGCATGAGAATGACTGGGCTGCATAAGCACCTTTAAAAACTGAACCGCATAAAGTCTCACTAAAAACAGAGCCGTATGAGCTCCTGATGTACTGGGCCGCATAAGCTCCAACGGATTAGAGCCGCATAAGCTTATCTGAACTGTGCCGCATAAGCCCCGGAACACAAAGTTGATTTCACCTGGCAATATTCTAACTTTGTCTCATTTTTATCCTTGATTCTTGCAGCATCCCTGCCGAAGACTGAGATCGTTGTGAAGGAGGAGATGCTGCCTCCTTTCATCAAACAAGAGTCATCGTTCATTAAGGAGGAGGTGACACCAAAAATGGAGGAACAAAAAGAAGAGCTGGCGTCTATAGGGGAGGGAAACACTCCCAACGTTGAAATTGCTGTAAAGAAGGAGCCCCCGTCTGAGGATGGTAGTATTGGGAGTTCTGACCCTCCTGTCCCGGACGAGGATCTTACTCAAATAGATCCTTCATATGTAAAAAGGTTGAGGGAATGGTATATGCGCCCCCACAACTAGGATTCGTGGGTTCCCATAAACGTCCATCTTTTGTTCTAATATTTTTGTCTGTCTTTAGCTGTAGTTTATGTTTTGCTTCTTTTGGGCACCAATGTAATCTTTTTTCTTCTTGTCCGAATGAAACGATGGAGAACTTTTTTAGCTTGCTCATGAAATGTAGTCATGTGAATATAATTGATTTTGAATAAACGGAATACATTCGCTCCCTTCTTTGCTTTGTAGTAGTTGCCCTAATGGGGGACTTTTTGTGGACCTATTATCCTTGGCGTACTCCGACCTTGGGTACGAATAATAAATCGAAAGGAAAACCAACATACTTACTCAGAGGTAATGAGGACGTGGTAAATATGTGGGTTTCTTCGATGGAGCCTTCCTATTTAGAGGTAATGAGGACGTGGTAGGAGTGGACACCATGAAGGGGTATATAGAACAACTCAGAGGTAATGAGGACGTGGAAGTTCTACATGAGGGGTGGTTTGTTTTTGATGGAAGTGAAACAACTCAGAGGTAACATCGACGTGGCTGTTTCAAGAAATTTGTGGATCTGTTACCCTGTTTATGCACTGAAGGTGCGGGTATTGGATCATGAGGAGGGATCCCTTTTAGGAAGAAAGTTCAGAGGTATGATTATACATGACTTACTACCTAAAAGATATGATATAGATTCATCTGGAGTGACCACAGTGTAGGTTCAGTGGTACATGCGGGTACATAACTCAACAATCTAGAAGATTTGGAGTCAGAATGTAAGTTCAACGGTACCAGAGGGTACATAACTCAATATTCTGGGATTTGGAGTCAGAATGTAAGTTCAGCAGTACCGGAGGGTACATAACTAAACATTCTGGGATTTGGAGAATGTAAGTTCAGTGGTACCGCAGGGTACGTAACTCAATAATCTGGGATTTGGAGAATGTCTTTTTAGACATAATACTTCTTCAGGAACTTGTCGTTGATGGGCAACATGAGCAAGTTTCCATTTTGTTTTGCGAGATGGTAAGCACCATTGGAGAATACAACCTCGATGACAAATGGGCCTTCCTACTTTGGCTGGAATTTGTCGGCGGTTTTATGAGTCATAACCATCGGCCTCCGAACTGTCAGAACGAGATTGCCTACTTGGAATATTCTGATTTTAACTTTCTTGTTAAAAGCTTCCGAGATACGTGCTTGGTACAGCTTGATTCGTTGTTGAGCTAACAGACGCTTCTCATCTAGAGCCTCCAACTCTTGTAACCGGCGATGGTGATTATCATCCGTCGTCAATCGGTATGTGAAGGCGATGCGGAGCGAGGGGATCTGAGTCTCTAGTGGAAGAACTGCCTCACTCCCATACACCAGAGAGAATGGTGTGTTCCCAGTGGCCGTCCGTACTGTAGTGCGGTATGCCCATAAGCATTCGCCAAGCTTCTCATTCCAGTCGCGTTTATTGGAAGACACTAACTTCTTGAGCAGCTTGATTATAGTTTTATTGAACGCTTCTGCCAACCCATTCGCTGCCGGATTGTACAGCATTGAAGCAACATTCTGGATCTGGTGTTTGTCACAGAACCGATAGAATGCGTGGCTTGCGAACTGCGGACCGTTGTCGTGGATGATCCTTCGGGGAAGTCTAAAGCGATAGATGACGTGATGCTTGAGGAAGCTGATCACGTTTGAAGTCTTGACTTCTGCCAACGGAATAGCCTCCGCCCATTTGGAGAAGTAATCTGTGATTGCGAGTATAAAACGATGTCCTCTGGACGAAGGCGGAGTGATCGGACCAATGATGTCCATTCCCCATGCTTCAAAGGGCCAGGATGCCATCGTCGGATGTAAGAACTCGGATGGTTGATGGATGAAATCTGCATGGACTTGGCAGGCTTTGTACTTTCGTGCATAGTCTATCGCATCTGCAACCATCGTGGGCTAGTAATAGCCCATTCGGCGAAGACAGTCTTACAATTTTGGGCTGGGCTGATGGGTCCCGCAGACGCCGTCGTGAGCTTCGTGTACAGCTTCCTTGGCTTCTGTATTTGACAGACACCGAAGCAGTAATCCATCGTATGATCGTCGATACAGCATTTTCGTCTCTGTATCGTAGAAGAACCTGAGATAACGTCTTCTGATAGAAGTGGCTTCCTTCGGATTCTCTGGCAGAATGTCGTAGACTACGAAGTCGATGAATGGTTGTCTCCAGTCTGGTGCTTCGTCGACCACCAGAGCGGAGTAACTCTCAACACATTGAACATTATTCTTGGGGCAGACCAATATACGACCTATTACTTCAACCAAGTGGTGAGCATGATTCGAAACTGCTAAGGAAGCGGCAAGGCCTGCTAGGGTATCAGCTTCAATGTTCTGGAGCCGGGGAACGTGTTCTATGAAGAACCCTTCCAGGGACGAGATGATGTCAATAGCTATTTGGTGATAGGGGATCATGTCTTTATGACGAACTTTGTATGAACCCCGAATATGATTGACGATTAGTTGTGAATCGCCGTATGCTTCAAGATACTCTACCTCCAGCTCCTTTGCAAGTCAGAGGCCAATGACCAAAGCGTTATACTCGGCCACGTTGTTTGAACCGGGCTCCATGAGGGAGTAAGCCCTATTGATCACCAGTCCGAAGGGAGAAATCAGCACCACTCCGATTCCAGCGATGATGTTGTCCTTGGGCCCAGTTCTCGAAGTGCCGTCGAAGAACATTCGCCAGATGGCATTATGGGAGACCGTATTTGAATTGGCGACCTTGTCTGGTATCTTTTCGTATATTTTGGTTGTTTTCGAGCCTAGATGGGCTGCTAAAAAGTCTGCCAGAGCTTGACCTTTAACAGCCTTCTGTGGGACGAAGATTATGTGATATGGAGACAATAATATCGCCCAGGTAGCAAGGCGAGAGCTGAGTGCCCCTGGTTTGGTCATGAGGATCCTGAGAGGGTTGACTTGTGATATCACGTGTATGGTTTGTCCCGTGACGTAGTGTCGTATCTTCTGAATGGCGAAGACCAGAGCAAGGCACTCTTTCTCTACGGCAGTGTATCTGTACTTCGGCCCCATCATCTTTCGACTGAGGTAGTAAATAGCTTGCTCATGACCTGCATCATTATTTTGTGCTAGCAGAGCGCCGAGAGAATGTTCTATCGCTCGTATATAGAGCAGGAATGGCCTTCCAGCAACCGGGGCTACCAGAACTGGAGGGTTCGATAGATATTCTTTGATGCTGTCGAAGGTGCGCTGGCATTCCTCATCCCATATGAATGAAACGCCCTTCTTCATGAGGTGGGTGAATGGTTGACATCGTTCGGAGAGGTTAGAGATAAACCTCCTGATGTAGGCCAGCCTCCCTTGAAGGCCTCGGAGTTCACGGAGATTTCTCGGGAGAGCCATCTCCATGATTGCCTTCGTCTTCTCAGGGTCTATGTGGATACCCTGGGAAGTAATGATGAAACCCAAGAACTTTCTACTGGATACGCCTAAGAAGGATTTTGTGGGATTCATCTTCAAATTGTGCGCTCGCATCAGGTCGAACACTGTCCTCAGATCCTGCAGATGATCTTTCTTAGAGCAGCTCCTGACGGCGATGTCGTAGACGTAGCATTCCACTGTCTTGCGCAAGTGGTCTCTAAAGATGACGCTCATAGCTCTTTGATAGATGGTGCCAGCATTCTTTAAACTGAAAGGCATGATTGTGAAGCAGTATGTGCCAATTGGTGTTCGAAATGATATATGCTTTTCGTTATCAGGGAACATCTTGATTTGGTTGTACCCCAAGAAACCATCCATAAATAACATACGCTCGAAGCCTCAAGTGTTGTAAATCATGATGTTTGTGATAGGGAGAGGGAACTCATCCTTAGGACATGCCTCATTCAGGTTCCGGAAGTCGATGCAGATTCGAATCTTCCCATTCTTTTTGAGGACTGGTACTATATTGGCTACCAAGTCTGGATGTTGTTCCTCGCGGATGAAACCGCTAGCTATCAGTTTGTTGACCTCAGCTTCAATGGCATTCATGATGTCAGGGCGGAACCGTCGTTGCTGTTGCTTGACCGGCTTTGTGTCTGGACGAATGTCGAGTTTGTGAAGTGCAACCTCGGGGTTCAGTCCTGGCATGTCTTCGTAACTCCAGACAAATACGTCGATGTATTATCTAACGAGTTGTAGTAGCAATTCCCGCTCTTCGTCTGTCAGATTCTTGCTGATGAAGATCGGCTTTGGAGAGGATTCATCACCGAGATCAACTTGTACAACCTCATCTTCGGTGGGAGGCTCTCTTTGTTCGAACCGCTTCTCCCATTGTGCATCTAGCTGTTGTGCCCACGGCTCTAACTCAAGAAGTTCAGGAATGTCTTCATCTTCTTCGTAGGCGTCGGCAAATGCCATATTGACGGACCAGACTTGCCTGAACATGTCCCCAATACTGACGTCTGAATCAGAAGTAGGTGACCCTGACGAATGAGAGTGACATTCGCACTCCTCATCGGAGCTCTCCGGGGTAGTTGCAGGTGTAACATAACCTAACCCACATCTGGTCTTGTTGTAGTAATCTCGTGGTTTCCCAGCGGGAACCGAAAATTATAAGGGTAATCACCGTCCAGTGCCGTAGTTCAAGCCTGGCGTAGTTTCTAGATTATACCCCTATTTTTGCATAAGGTACTTGGATCGGGAACTATACAGATAGAGGGACAATCTCCCGGTGTCAGGTTCGAGATCAACTTCTTCTATCTTGAAGGGTTGTGGATCATTCTTCCGGCCGAAGATGATTGGATGATCCTCTCCTTTGACTATGCGGTAAGCGTCTTCCACTGGAGTAAGTTGGTTTGCAGTGTAGACATTTGTCATCTGTGTGTGTAGGTGGGTGCCTATACCGTGTTCCATGGCATACATTGTACAAAACTTATTAAGCTCGAGGTAGTTCAAAAATAGCCCTTTATTGATGAAGTAAGGTATCTTTTCCAGTGGGATTACATCATCTGCGGAGGGAACATCAGTGTGAGCAGCCACATACTTGG
This sequence comes from Iris pallida, assembly GCA_029216955.1. Classification (NCBI taxonomy): domain Eukaryota; kingdom Viridiplantae; phylum Streptophyta; class Magnoliopsida; order Asparagales; family Iridaceae; genus Iris; species Iris pallida. The sequence goes on along the minus strand of JANAVB010033220.1, from coordinate 23,228 downwards.
CCAACTCTGACTCTTCTTCGGCTACCCCCTGTGTCAATGAAGACTGGAAGGATTATTTGGGCAGCTTAATCATCAGGGGCTCCACTGGTGGAGCAGAACGTGGAGTCATTGGCATACTATCGACCCCCAGTTTGGTGCTTAGTGCTGGACAGGGAGTTTTTGGCTGGCTAACAGTCCCCGGCTTAGCGCTCGGCTGCGGATTCATTCTGGAAAGACAAATCGTCATCGGCTTGACGGAGGGATTGAGCTCCTCTGATTGTTGCTGGCTAGCTCTAGGCAGCCTGATTGTCAGTGGCTCTGTCTTGGGTCTTAGTGCTTGACCAGACCTTGGCAGTCGGATTATCATCTGTCCCTCTTGTACAGAGAGGCTGATTGCATCCTTCTGCAGAGTGGCTGTAAGTGGTGCAGTTCGGCCAGGTTTGTGGGCTTGGAGGTGGATCGTCAGAGGTTCTTCCGATCCAGTTGCCGCCTCAGTTGGAGCTTGAGTATCTTCTTCGACAAGGTGCCTTTTCGACTTCTCGTACAAGCATGAGTCGGAGTAGTAGGATTTGACCCCTTTAAAGGGATCAATGTCAACAAATTCTGTCCTTACGAAGCCGTACTTATCGACGTACTTGAAGCACTGGTGTAGTGTGGAAGGCACGATCATATGATCGTGTATCCAAGGACGCCCTAGGAGAATATTATAGGAAGTGTCCGTATCTATGACATAACAGGTCACTTCTGACTGAAGGTCGCCGATTTGGCACTTCATGCGAATCTTTCCGATCGGATAGCTTCTGTCTGAATTGAAACTGCTGATGGCAGTACTTGTCGGTATCAGGCGATGCATTGGGATGCGAAGATGGTATAGCAGGCTCTTCGGGATGATGCTTATGGAAGAATCGGGGTCAATATGGATCTGATCCACCTTGATATCGCCAATCTACCCAGTATAATACAGAGGGCGATCGTGCAGGTTGGTCTTGATAAGCATATCCTGCAGAGTGAAGACGATGTTGGACATTGCGCCTGTGCAAGCGCTGTCCTGGAGATCTGCAGGCGAGCTCTCCCCAGTGAGATTGGACTAAGCCAGATATGCGTCGACATTCTGGAGTGCCTCGCTTAGTGCGATGCGAACATCTTTGGAGAGTCTTAGGAGCTCGTATAGTGACAATTTGGCCGATGTGTTGGCCAATTGTGCTAAGATGTCAAAGTTGTAGAGCCTCTCCAGCCTATGAGGCGTCTCCTTTTAGAGCGGTTTGTCAAAGCGAGTCTCCTTCGGCCAAGGCTTGTCAGTCGTCGAAGGCTGAGAAGGTCCTGGAGCATCAGCAGTTGTCGGCTGATGATCTTCGGCTGAATTACCCGATGGAGGTTGGGTTTGTGCACCGGATCAGGTAACAACAGTCGTAGTTTCCTCGACCTCTTTCGAGATTGTGCGGCATGATTTGACTTTCCCACTCTTCTTCTTGCTGGTGGAGGGAGGTGCGGACTGAGTCACTTCAGATACCAGGTCCGGATGGACCCACATGACCTCCCCCCGTGATGTGGTAAGGGGCACTAGACCAGCAGCCTGGTCTCAGGGAGGTGGAAGGTTAGCGACCTTCATCTTTTCTCTGGGGACGGGTACTACTCCATCTTGAGTCTTTGTCGGAGGAAAGCTGTCGAATTGTACTGACACCATGTTGGCTGTTACGGTTACCTCTTCGAAATCAATGGCCAGGGCCGTAGAATCGATGAGATGCTGGATGTATCGCTTCAGTTGGTAGCAGTCTTGTGTAGCATGGTGGACATAGCGATGGTAGTGGCAGTACTTGGGGCTTTCCATCTCTGCAGGTCGAGGTTCACGTCTTGGAAGAGGGAGCTGGACCTCCTTGTAAGAGCATGTCCAAGATGGGCTTGACATGGCCGTCCTCGAAGGAGTAGGTCATCTGAGGCCACTGCTTTTCTGCCAGCTTCGGTTCGAGCTTCGGAGCTGTATCGGCCACCATAGCCTGCTTGCCCTTGTTGTCTCGATTGTTGGAAGAATTACCACCATTGTTGTTGTTGGTGTTAGGGCGTTTGCCCTTGTCCTCTCCTTCCGAGATGTGTAATTCCAGTTGGCGAGCTTTCTTCAACTTGTCTTCTGCGCTAGTAGCGCTGATAATGAAAGTCTTTCAATCCTTAAACTGACTTTCGTCCATCCAGAGGCTGATTATAGGAAGCAACCTCTTTTGGCAAATTTTAATCAGGGAGGAATCAGGGTTACCGGAAAGCAACTTCATCGCGGTTTGGCGGAATCACTCAATATAGTTCCTTGTCAGCTCCTTTTCTCCTTGAACAACGTCCATGAGGGTGGACATTGTCACGTCCTGTCCTACTTTGTAGAACCTCTCCAGGAACATGTATTTGAAGCCGGTGAAGGAATGGATGCAGTTGTCCGACAAGTTGCGGTACCAGTCGAAGGCGACCCCTTCCAACGCTCCAATGAACAACCGCGTAAGGATGGCGTCGTCATGAGGCAGATGGTCGATCGTGACTTCGAAGTAGGTAATGTACCTGCTTGCAGATGTCTTTCCATCATACGGATTGATGTTGAATGGTTTATATCTTGGTGGGAAGGGAACATCTCTCCATGCAGCCGGATACGGTTGTCGTATCCTGAGGTCTTGGCAGGTTTCTCGGGTGTGGAACATGGCCCGGAGCTCTTGTACCTCTCGTCTTGCCTCCCCGGCCTCATCTGCAGCAGTGGGAGCCGATATTTCTGGAGGATTATCACCCGGGTTTGGTGCAGCCGAGTTTGAGTCCGCATTGACCGCGAGACCCAAGCTTGTTTGGCCAGGCATCTTTTCTTGCAAAGTTGGAAGGGCCGCTTTGATCTCGTCCACGAATTTGACCAAGGTATGAAGTATGGATTCCAGAGTGTCAATGCGTTGGCGATCACTGCGACCGTCTTGGTTGTTGTCCGTCATGAACACCGTCCTCACGTGAGGAGAGATAGAAGGAACGGTTGAGGACGTGCCCTCTGAGTCATACCCTTGTACAGAGAAGTCGTCAGGATATATGGGAATATTCTCCTCTGGTTCGAACTCAGAAGGAGTGGTACCCCCAGCTTCAGTGCTTGCCTTGTCTTGAGAGTTGTGGACGTCCTCGGGGACGTCTGAACCTGCTGCATCTGTTTGGGGAACTGTTTTCCCTGGATTATCTTTTTGGAATACCGGATTGTCGTGGATATTCGAAAGAGTGCTACCTCCGGCTCCAGTGCCTCCCAGAGATGTGGAAGACGAATCTCCAAGTGTGGCAGATTTCGTCTTTGAGCGAGTTCCTTGGAAAACTCCTCCCGTAGTGGTCATGGACAACCGCTTAGAAGAGAGTTTCTTGGTTAAGTTTTTCGGGCTGGAGACGTTTGTTTTCTTCCCTCTCCCGCTGCCAGGGATCTTCTGAGCAGAATTGCAGGAGGCGACGAGAAGCGCCTCGTCTTCTGAGCTTGGGTGTTGCAGTCGTTGGAAGACGGATCGCCGCTCCTCTTGTGTGGCCGCCTTGCTGCAGCAGCAGTTGATAATGACTTGAGTGCAGTGATGTCCATGAACGGACTCTCTGCACCCCAAGTTTTCTTTTCTTTCCTTGCGTTTATGAAGAATCACGTTGCGCAAGTCACTCATTTTGTGGGCCCAGAAGTCCTGAGTACATGAGCGTGTTGGCATCCTGCCTGCTCCCTGATGTGGGGGTAGTACGAGTACTTGCCCCTGATTATTGTTGGGAGGTTCTTGATAACTATCTCGTTCGTTGGCCGTCGGGGGCTGGACACGGATAGTTTTATACAACTTTCCATCAGGGGCCCGCATAATAGTCAGCGGGATGCCCTGATAATCAGAAGTTGGGACAGCTGACTGAGCTCGACGAGCCCGCGCTGTCCTAGACTTCTTCCCTCTAGCACCTGAGAGTTCATAGTAGAAAGAGTCCAAGTGGTACGTCACAGAGTTTGGCACAACCTCCTGAGAGCTTCTAAGGTCAGGACCGCATGAGAGGCGGTCAAAGACTGACCGTGAGCCGCATGGAGCAGATGGTATGCGGTTGGGATTGGTGGCCGTGCAGGCTGTCTGCATGTGGCTGGCATGTGTGGCCGTATGAACCTTTCGTATGCGGCTAGAAGCGGTGGCCGCATAAGGAGTCTGCATGCGACTGGCAGTCATGGCCGCATGAACATCCTTCATGCGGTTGGAAGTTTTGGCCGCATGAGCCTCCTTCATACGGCTGGAAGTGTCGGCCGCATGAGCCTTCTGCCTGTGGCAGGCTTCTGTGGCCGCATGAGTCTTCATATGGCTGGCGCCCTTATGCGGCTTCTTTTTGGATCGCACAGAGTTTCTCTTTGCCCCTGCAAGTCCAGCATCGTAGTATTTTCCTCTGTCGGACTTGGGGACAGCAGAGTCCTCTATGGTTCGAAGTGGGGCCGCCTGCGAGACTTCTCCGCCGTCTTGGGCACCAGAGAGTACTCCTTCGAGAGCTTGGGGAGGAGCGAATGATTTAGGCCTCCACTCCCTGCGGGCCTTTATCGTGTGGGCTCGCCGCTGGACCGGGCCAGCGCTTCCGTCGGAGAGCATTTCTTCAAACGCCTGCTGGTTGAACCGGACGACCAGCATCTTTTGAGTGGAGCCAAGTTTGGCTGCGTCCGATTGTGTCACCAACTCCTCAGCCGTGGAGAAGTGGGTCCCCAGCAGAGTCGCCATCGTGTTTGCCATTGGTTGTAAAAGTACAAAACAGTTTTATGGGAGGACTGTACTTAGACTCACAATACAAACTCGCTCGTACAAAGAAAGCCTAGGAATGAAAACCTAGGTACAGCAATCTAAGTACAATTATTTATTTTGATTCTGTGGGGTGACGGTAGAGGCTCGGGAGAGTGCTATCAACTCTGCCTTACTCCTTGGACGATCGGACATAGCCTTGGCTCTGATGAAGAAATGCTCTTGGGATATGTGGGAAGATTCTCCCGTGCGCCGCCGCTCTCTCTTTGCGTGTCTCTGTCTCTCTATGTGTCCACTTGCTCCTCTTTCTTCTACAAGGGAATGGCACCTTGCTATTTATAGGGCTTTGTGATAAGTAGGGTGTGCAGTAATTAATCCTTTAAAAGCGGGTTGTTAGGGATTTGGTGAAGATTTGCCTTGATCCTGTTTTGTTGGCAATTAATCTGGGCCGTTAATCTTGATTATAACAAATCTGGGTAGTTAATGTTGATTGCACCAAATTTGCATGAGCAATTAATGTTGATTGCAACAAATCTGCATGGGCAGTTAATATTGATTGCAACAAATCTGCCTCATGATGATTTGTTGATATCAGCAAATCCGAGTGAATAAATCTTGGACAATCTCTTGCCACGTGTCCCAACCGCCTATTATGTTGATCGCTAAAAATCAGAATTGTTGGGCTTTAATTAATTCCTGCCACGTGTCCCAACTGTTGCGAGCCGTATGAGCATGGCCTTGAACCGCATGGGAGTCCTTTGATCTGAGCCGCATGGAAGTCCTTCACTCTGAACCGCATGGACGTCCTTTAATTTGAGCCGCATGGACGTCCTCTAATTCGAGCCGCATGGACGTCCTTTAGTCTGGACTGCATGGAGGCCCTTGCAACTGAGCCGCATGAAGGCCCTTGCAACTGAGCCGCATAGAGGCCCTTGCAACTGAGCCGCGTAGACGTCCTTTAGTCTGGGCCGCATGGAGGCCCTTGTAACTGAGCCGCATGAAGGCCCTTGCAACTGAGCCGCATGGACGTCCTTTAATTTGAGCCGTATGGACGTCCTCTAATTCGAGTCGCATGGACGTCCTTTAGTCTGGGCCGCATGGAGGCCCTTGCGACTGAGCCGTATGAAGGCCCTTGCAACTGAGCCACATAGAGACCCTTGCAACTGAGCCGCATAGACGTCCTTTAGTCTGGGCCGCATGTAGGCCCTTGCAACTGAGCCACATAGAGACCCTTGCAACTGAGCCGCATAAAGAGTTTTGAAAATGGATAGTGCCAGCTGTAAAGAGTTTCCTCGTCTTTCTAGGAGCAAGTCGAAGGTCATCATTTCTACTTTATGTCAGAGCTGTCAATCCATCATTGTCAGAGCTGCCACTATGTCAGGGTCATTAATGAGCCAACTACTTAGAGCATTTATGGCCCGCTGCATGAGGCCACGTGGCTTCTCCTTCATCTTTTTGAGCCGCATGAAGCTCTCGAGCCTTTTGAGCCGCATGAAGGCTCCTTCAGCTATGAGCCGCATGAGGCTGATTTCCTGATCGCATACGAATTTATTTAACATTTTCCATGCTTCTACAGTTAGCTGGAAAGTACCCCTACAGCTAATTTGAGACAGTCGATGCATAACAAAATTTAATTCGTAAAATAATTTTTATTATATTAATTGAAATATTTTCAGAATTAAATAATTGAAAAAGAATAATAAATACAAAGTGACATTTTGAATTCTGTAAAAAATACCTCAACAGAGTTCTAGGCGAACTCGGCCCGAATTTAGCCCGAACTCGGTTGGTGTCGGGTTTTAAACAGAACCTGAATGGCCCCCACTTGTATTTCTTCTTCCTTCTCCTCCAAACAGAAGCACAACAGCCACGAAAAATACCATAAACCCTAGTTTTTCATCTCTTGATTCCTCCCTACTCCTTTGGAGTTTTGTTTCAAAACTTTGGATTCAGGCGTGGAATCTCCTCCTCTTCTACATACTCTATTTTGAGAAGGTATAATTTCTTCTATCTCTTCGTTTCTCAATTTTTTAATTTCATAGAAATTTTCTATTTTCTATTAAAAATTATGCCTAGAATCAATAATCCTTTCAAGAGAAAGAAGACGGCTAGTGAAGAAGCCTCATCTTCTGATCCTATACAAGGATCTCTCATTTTTCTCGTCCAAACGGACGACAGGACATTCAATGAATTTTTCTTTGAAAATCTAGAACAATCTTTGCTATGGTATACGGATTTTTCAAATCACAATATTTGTCCCGGCGTACCGATAAAGTGGACGATCTTTCCGTATCACAAACCTTATTTTGAAACTTTGGGATTGCATATTCTTATTACATATTCATTTTCTATTGCCACAAAATAATTCGATTATTTTACTGCAATATCACTTTAGCTGATAATGATTATCTTGTGAAAAGTCGTGTCGCCGGCATTAATATTCAATTCAATGATAACGATTTAGCGACAATCCTAGAAATTTGAAACGTATGTGAGCCGCTTGTCGATATCACTTATTTTGAATTCTCTAATGACACGACTTTGAACAACTTTAAGAATCAACTTTGTGCTGCTGATCCCGTCCATCCAGGCAAGTTCAAAGCCATAAACTTGAACTTGTTTTTCTACGAGTTACATTGGATTATCTATTCCACTATACTACCCATGTCCACCTTAAAAGACGATGTAACTAGTCTTGAATTGTCTGCTATCTATGACATTCATCATGGGATTCTCTTTTCTGTCCCTAAGACTATTATCCAGATAATAGCTAGCTATCGCGAGAGGAACAAGAATCTTCTCTACGTGATGATCCTTCATATCATCTTTCATCATTTTGAGATTGACTTATCCTCTTATGCTCGTGACTCTGAGCCCAAGCATCTGCAGCTATCTCGTCGTAGTGCCTCTATCCCTCCTGCTCCTTCTACTACACCACCTCCTCCACCTCAGACTTACCCTATGTCGTTTGAGGGCCTCCATCAGCATTTGGATGATATGCGGCGTACTCAGCTGGATGAGCACAACTTTTTGCGAGAGTTTGTGACTGAGGCATTGAGGGAACAAGAGTTCTGCGATACCAATCGGTTTCAGGCACTTGCAGATTCTTTTGCGGATCTGCGTTTTGCTCAGACTGGTCAGCATGCTAGTTCTCTTCCACGAGATCCTACTGTCTCTGGTTATCGCTATGAGGATGAGGCAGTTCATCACTACTTTAACTCCGATAACGCATATGATTGATACCGTGGTTCTGGTGCTACTCCACATCCATCTCATGGAGCTGACACTTCTGGGGCTGGTCCTTCTGTATATGGTGCTGATGCTGATCGTGCTGACGATGATGAGGACTTGATCTAGATGCTAGTTCTTTTGTCTAGATGTTATCTTTTTAGACTATGTTTACGTCTATGTATTCTTGGAAATGTTCCTACATTCCAAGATAGTATTACTTTCTTTTATGCACATTTATGACTGTGTTTGAGATGCTGAGTTGGTTATTTCAAACTTTTATTATTATTATTATGCATTTTTAGTCTCTTTTGGTATACAATTATGTTTAACATTATCTTTTAGCTACTGCTTCAAATCATAAACTGCTTGTGAAATTTGTTCATTTTCTTTATATTATCTCTGCGTTTTTTCACTGTTTGTTTTTTAAGCATAACTTGCGGGGGAGCTTATCTCTTTGCAATTATTTGCTAAGTGACAACGGAGGATAAAAGGATCCAACATCTTTTTCAAGATATTCTACCAAGAGGAGACAGTACCAAACAAAGATAGTACCAAACAAATTTTTTAATAATTTTTGTTCAAAATCAAGACCAAGATGTTATATCGGTCAAGGTTTGTCAATTATCAAAATGGGAGAGATTGTTGGCCCATTGGTCATGCTCGAACCGGATTTTAATAATTGATCTAACCCTATCTCGATATAAGGACTACTTGGACGAACTGCTACAGATTGTGTTTGCTACCGTTTAAGACTTTGTAACTTGGAGCTGTATTTGTCATCGCGTCTGTATTTCAATTATCAATATATTTTTACATTTTATTGAGTCTAGGAATACATTGTAAATCTCGTCGTACTGCAAATAGGCTACACAAGAAACGTTTTCAAAATACCCTTTTTATTTTAAAAATAAGCCCACTCACAAAGCCCAAACTACCTCCTAACTGCTTAACCTTTCAATAGCCCAAAACCTGAGTTGTCAACCCAAATCAAACCAATTCTAGCCTAGCAGAATTCGCCACGAATTCGCCCCGAATTTGGTCCGAGTTCGGCTAGTGGTATATTGCTTTTTAAACTCAGTCTTTCCGCAGTTACGGATGTAACGACTATATGCCGAGATTCTTTCATATAATTATGTCCGAATTCTGTCCTAATTCTTCCTTTGAAAATCCTATAAATAGAGAAGAATTTATACCATTTCAACACACCAATTCAATTTCTTATCTTTTCTCTCTAAGCTTACTACAATCTTCCAATGTCCTACTAAGTTTTCAATATCAAATCTCAAGCCAGTTATAATCCTCTAGTCGATTTGCCAGTGTGATACGGTCTAGAAGTTCAGAGTGATTGTAATCAAGAGGCTTGATAGAAGTAAGATACTTCACAATTGAAGTTGGTTGAGTGCTTCGGATCAAAGCTCGCGTTTTTAGAAGTTGCAAGGACTTCGTATGAAAACTTGCAGTTTTTTCATAGTGGATTTCAACCGGGAGCTAGAGTTCTCTCGATCGAATTAGTCTTCACAAGAGGAAAATCAGTATACATCGCCATGTTTGAGTTTGCTCTTTGCACTTTACTTTTACTTACTCATATCTATGATATATTTCTGTGATCTGCTACTAATATTTTTTATAGCTAATATTCCGCTGCCTACTCTATTCACCCCATTTAGAGTATATCGCTTCACATTTCGTTCCTACATGGGTGAATAGAGTGTGTGTGTGCAGCGGAATATAAATCACCTCTAAAAAGTATAAGGCAGTAATAATCTAACATGAAGCAAGCAGTATTTTAAATAAATGCGTAAAGTAAAGAGATCAGAGAGAAAACTCAAATACCAAGGTTTATACTAGTTTTTCTTTGAGAGGACTAATCTAGTCTTCAGTAGTCAGCTCGATATTGAATCTACTATCTTGTAAAACACAAGCTTTGAATCTGAAGTGCTTGCAGCTCCTTACAACATGTATTTTTTTATCCGAAGAGCACTACTTCAACTTGCAAGTCTTTAATCCGAAGGACTTGTCGACTTCAGGAACAGAATAAAAACTGAGATATTTTTAAGCCTTTTGTACAACTCGACCAAACTTCTAGATTGATCCGAAACTGGCACCGACTTGGCTAGGAGTTGTGAAGCTTTGTTTTGAAAGTGAGAAGATCTTTGAGAACACTTGAATGAATAGAGAAGAGAAGAGAAGAGATGAATGAGTGAATAGAATGAAGAATTCTCCTCTATTTATAGTATTTTCTTGGACATAACTCGGGCAGACTTCGTTTGTCCAACGTTCAAAAATTCGAACTTTTGGAGCATGTTCTTTAGGGTGACCTGGTCCCTCGAAAACTGGATTAGGGGGACTGAGTTCGGTCCGAGTTCGGTTGTCCTGTATCCAGAAAGGGTTCATGATGAATGGGCTTTGGATTTTTAGTTTTTGAGCTATTTGTTTAGAGGACTGGATTTGTATATGTGGACTGATCAAGGAATAGATTAGGCAGGCTATTTTGTAAGTGAACTTTGTAGCTTAATCGTGTGTCAATTTCGTTCAACTGTATATTTTTCTTAGACTCAATAAATAAAAAAATACATAATAACAGAGAAAGAAGAAGAAAATTCTAGAAAGAAAGAATTTAGTTGGCTCTAGAAAAATTGATGGCCTTATCCATAGAAAGCGACCTTCGCCTCTCCGTCGTAAGACTAGGCAAAAGAGGGCCTCCAGTTTTTTCTTTGGAAAGAGTTAGCCCATTTATCCTCTCTTCTTTCTCTAATGGGAGTTGTTGAAGAGAGAGTTGAGAATGAGCTCCTCCCTCTCTTGTGCCTATGCCTTCTCCCTCTTCAGTGGGACCCGCAAAACTCCACGCCATTCTCCTACCCGCCCCCAACACCTTCTCCTGCCCTTACGAGGTCATTCTTGACTCCATGGCTCTTTTGTGAATATTGTTTTGTTATTAGTTGCTCCTATCTTTCTGATATTTTATAACAAAACCAAGTTTTTAATATGCAAATATATAGTATTTTTGGTGGTCTTTAATATGCAAATATATTCTTCGTAGAACCTGATTTCGTATTAGTATGTAGTTGGATCGGACAGTTGAATTTGCAAGCTATATCAATGTTCTCTAGTTTCAACTTGGTACCTTGAACGTGTACGTTGTTGCACTTAACTGCCGTATGTTAGTTGACCGATTGCACTTGATAGTCAACTGGGAAATACTTTTGCTACTAGGAAAAAAAAAAAAAACTAACTCTTCTCCATCTCCTTTCTGACCCTCTCCCACCCGCTCCAGCCCTCGCGGTATTAAGTTGCAAAAACAAAATTCACATTGCTAATTTTCAAAGTTCAGGATATTTAGTTGTATATTTACTTGAATGCAAATAAGCCTCACTTTGGATAGATGGATAGAGAGTGAAAACATAATACTGTTTCTGTATGGTAGCGATATAAATATATAATTACCCTCTGTTCTAGAATTTTGGTGCAATGGTAGGAACTTTAACATGGTATCGGAGCAATTCAATTCACGTTAAAATCTCACCTAAATCATTTAAGTGGATTTAGGGTTTGGGATCCCCTAATGCGAATATTCCGTAATGCCAATGCAAGGTATGCATGAGATATTGACAATTTATCGTAGCCAATATCTTACACATTCTTCCATATTTGTTTGACATTACATAAAATTACGAGATATTAGCATTATGGGAGTCCGAATCCACAATTCCAACTCCTAAACCATAAAATGGGCATTCCGCGTACGGGAATCATGATATAAATATATTACCCTCGAGCGTTATCTCAACTCTGGAGTTTGGTGTCGTGGCGGGACTCTAACAAACTGATTCCAAGACTTGATATATAAAGATAGTAAACATAAGGGAATGGATTCTTGTTTTTAGACGTGAAAGTTCACTTTCTTTAAGGATTTATTTGCCCCCACTTGGTATTACATTTGCTAGCAGGTTGCAGGCAAATCTTCCTCCAAGATACAACAAAGCCTTTGAAGTTCTGCAAAAACCTATTTCCAAGAACTTCTTGTGAATGTTAGGATTTGTCTTATATTTGGCTATCATAATAACAATAGAACTTGGAGATAAGTGCTAGTCACATCTTATTCATATTGAGTTTTCAAATAATAAAAACTATGTCATGCTTACTTAAGATTGTATTTCTATGTATCAAGTCAATGACATGTTATATAAAGGGACATAAATTTAAATCCTTGTGCCCATAAAGGTGTTGAGTAGCCACCAATAGATGAGAGGACGAAAGTGAAAATAAATAAAGAAGTTGAAAAAGAGAGTGGATTTCTCAGGTCTTCTTAGGTTCTCTTTGTGTAATTTTCTTTTATTGGAGGTTGTGAAGTTGTAATTCTTGCAATCTTGTAAGCTTTGTAACCTTATTTTAGTAATAATTTCACTCTTTCAGTGGTTTTTACTAGTTAGGTAATCCATGTTCTAAGAGTCTTGTATTTTGATCTTTGTTTTCTGCAAAAGTCGGCCACAGGGTTCTTCGTTGTGCTCATACGTTTGTCACGGACACGATTCTTAGGGAATACATTACATACTTATTACCAACAAATGGTATCAAAACTTTGGTTTGAAGATTCAGAAGATTGGCTAAGACGATGTGCTCGGACGATCGAGGTGAAGAAGTTCGATGGAAAAGAAAACTTCGGGTCGAGGCAAAGTAGAATCAAATATCTATCAGGTAAACAAGGCCTTCACATGTAGTAAATGATGGCGAATGGGAGTTGATGGGGATGCTTGCTACTAGCATCATCAGATTGTATATAGCGAATAACATAATCTTCAACATCGTGAATGAAGATATGACTATCTGGCTTGAGAAGTAACGAATAACATGATCTTCAACATCGTGAATGAATATACGACTATGGGGCTTCAAAAGAAGTTCGAGATGCCGTATCTTGCAAAGAGCCTTTTAGGAAAGATTTTCTTGAAGCAGGAGTTATTCAGTCAAAGGAAGAAAGGTAAAAAATTTATTGGAGCATATCCCAAACCAACTCAACATTGTTGGTATTAAGATGGAGGAAGAAGATACGACCCTTATGCTTCTTGTATCGCTTTCTACTTTGTGTAAGCACATTGCGACGACACTTTTATATGAAAAGGATATAGTGGAGCTGAACACTGTCATGGACGTCTTATTGTTGCTAGAAAGTATTCTTTCTTATGGGTAAGCAACTAAGGGGGTAAGTGGAAAGATATTTGACGATAGATCAAGAGTGATACTATCTCAATTGGAGTCAAAGAAGAAGGGTATAAGGTGTTATTATTGCAAGGCGATTGATCACATTGGAAAAAATGTGTGCTGTATGTGGTGAAGAAGGATTTGGAAGTTGCGACATTGATGAGGAAGCAAGGGGTGACACTTAGGATGATATGCTTACGGTCTCCCAAGGTAAGGAAGTTACTTTTGGCTAGATATTAGATTATTGTAGATCGCTAAACAAATGCTCGATTTTGTCTTGTTTTGCTTCTTTTGAGAAGAAGATTGGTACTGTTGGCTTGAGTGATTACTTGGTTTGTGAGATTGCTAGTAAAGGGACAATAAAATTCAAGGTTGATGGAGTAATATGCAGGCTTGGTGGCATATAATATGTACCAAAGATGCATAGTAATCATGGTGGAGTATAATACGTACCAAGATGCAAAGTAATCTTATATTGTTGGATACATTAGACTTTACGGGCTGTCGAGTCAACCAGAGCTGGAATTATGAGGGTGACGTGGTGGGGCGGACCATTTTCACGAAAGTAGAAAAGTTTGATAATATTTACCGGTTGATAGGGGATACCGTTCGAGGTGGTGCTCCTATGGTTCTGCGGTGAAAGGGATGTATATTCGGGATGGCTCATTTGCACTAGGTCAACATTTTGTGGCTTGAGTACGAATAAGTTTTTTACTTGATTTAGATGTGATAACAAAGATTTTTAATATTGAGACATTGTTGATGCTGTGGAGATAAAGCAAGAATTTAAGCCTAACTCGAATTCAGAGTCGGCTTGTGACTAGTTGGCTGATTCCCCAAGGAGGGGTGGTTTGTGAGATCAAGACTACTGATGAAGAATGAAGGTTGCTACATGTTTGGTGAGTCCGATGACGAATATAATCTAAGATGGTAATTGTTAAGATTTGGCTAATATTTGATAATTATAATAATAATGAATCGTTGTCATCATCTATTTTCATCATAATGTATAAGTGATCCTCCTAAGATCCACCAAAATCGAGCATATAAGCTCTCAGTATATCCTCCAATGTTTGTATAGTCCATTCAGATTGCGTGTCTATCTAAGGGTGATAAAGGGTACTGAACATCATATGGGATTCGAGATTCTCCTGCATACTCTGCTAGAATTGGGATGTGAACCTCAAATCTCTGTCTGATACGATACTGACTGGTACTCTATGTAATTTCATAATCTATCTCATGTACATATCATCTAGGGCCTCCACATACTGACAAACTCTGAATGGAAAGAAATGTGCTAACTTGGTGAGTCAACGATCACCCAAACTGTATCTCTTCTACTGGGGCTCTTCGAAAATCTAGTGACGAAGTCCATGGTGATATCTCCCCATTTCTACTAGGAAATCAAAAGTGGCTGCAATAATCCTAATGAATATAATCCAAGGTGGTGCTTGTTAGGATTTGGCTCATATTTGATTGATGATGCCGGGGCTTGGAGAAAAGTTCTAGTCACACCTTATTCATATTGATTCCACATAAGGAAAGCTATGTCATGTTTACTTAGGATTAGGTTTCTATGTAGGGAGTCATGACATGTTATATAAAGGGACCTAGGATGCCTTGTGTTATAGATCCTTGTGACCATAAAGGTGTTGGGTAGACACCAATAGCTCGAGAGAAGAAACAGAGAGGTTGAAGAAGAGAGAGATTTGATTTTCTTTTGTTTAACCACTAGGAATTTCTTGGCTTCTCTTGTGTGCTTTCTTTTTTATTTAGAGTTGCAAAGTTGTAGCAGTATTGTAAAGTTTTTAACCTTATTTTAGTAGTGATCTCACTCTCCGGTGGTTTTTACATGTTAGTTTTTTTCCACATAATCCTACTTTTCCTACTCTTAGATTTTGATCCTTTTTTTTGCAAATTTCAGCCATCAGTTCCTTGTTATGTTCGTAGGTTTGTCACGGGCACGATTATTGTGGAATAAATTTGGCACTTATTCCCAACAATGAATTCTCTTTGAAACAAGCAACTTTGATGGCTACAAAATTGGGAGAAGGAAATAAGATAAGGCATAATGTTTTGAGTTTTCTGAAAGTGAGTTTGTCATTCTCTTACAAGAAACCAAAGGGTGCCAATTGGGGAAGAGAAACCTGTTCAAACTATATGATAGTTCGAATACAACAGTCATAATTTTAAAAATTCAATCAATGGCAGTTTGAAAAAGCTAAATTTTATTTCTTTAAAAAATTTATGTTGACCATTGGTAAATCTCACCCATAGACTAAGGTTGCTAGATGATTGTCATGTCCCGGAACGGGGCACTACAATGATCACCTCAAAAAATCACACAACTATTCGCACAACCGCACGCTGGTTACATGGGTTTATTCTCTTACCTATTAGCCTTCGATGAAGTTGTCTGTGAAGGCAATCACTTATATATAAGGGGAAAGTTTTATTTCTGTCCATTAAGGCACCAAAGTTCCAAGTTTGTCTTTTTTTTGTTTTTTCCACAAACAATATTTTACCAACATGTAAGTGTTATTGCTTGTTTCTTTGCAAACCGGTAAAGGACAAGAACTGAAGGAAAATCCTATATGGGATAATAATGCAAATGATCTCAACCAAGCACACAAATGAAATAAGCCTAGATAATATACTAGATGGATACAACTATTGTGAATGTGACAATTATTAATGTGTAGATACAATATGCAATGAAATCCACTAGAAGATTGAAAAGAGTCGATGACGGTTATTGAGTCTAAGTAGCAACCCTAGATGATCACAAGAATCTCAATGTGCACTTGACAGAAAACACCCTAAAATCGGATCCCAAAAGATGATCATGCAATTATCTGGTTATAGTTTCATTGATATCTTGTTAACTATGAAGAAGATCAAAAATGCGACATGAGTGCTAATTGTGGAAATAATGCACCAAAAGCTCCCCTTGAAAAAACAAATAAAAGTCTTGAGTACTTTTTTTTGAAATGTAGTTGACAAGGTTAAGGTGATAACATGTTTTTGTGAAGCGTGAACAAAACATATTCAGAAAAGTATTAATTCTGAAAAGAAACCAAATAATCTCCTGCAAGTACTAATGAATGCTATTGGGTAAACTTTTTGTGATTTCAGCAGTGATGGACAACTCTAGAGAAAGTGAATCATCTCCTGATAGTATCAATGAAAGATCTGAACCAGACAAGCTAGTTGATAGCATGGACTTTGGTGAACTCTGCAATGAGTTCGAATGCCTCAGTAGCCCAGCTGTGGAATCAACAGCGAGACAACTTGCACGGGATATTTTAGAACTGCGAGAAGGAAACCGTGCTTTAGGATCTTATGCTGTTTCGGTTAAATATAAGGTAATTTGGATTTTTTTTTTTTTGCAAATTTAAATGCTTAATATTAGATTCATTGTTTGACTAGGTTGGTGTTGAATCTGTTTGTAAGCTTGTTGATTGAGAATGCTCCGAACTGGCCTATTCCCATTTGCTTTTTGTTTCGTAATTTTGTAAATTCTTATGAAGATTCCCCAACTTTTTATAGGTTTCCTTCTCCTTTAGAGGTTAGATTTACCTTCACTCTTCAAGTGGTATCTGGCTATGTTGCACGGACATGGATTGAACACGACATATTTCGGACACAAGAACATGGATTGGACACCTAGTTTGGCATGCGCTAGTGTATTTCGGAGTGTATGTGGAGTGTCCAGTACGGGCAGTGGCACGACATGACAAGACACGGCATGGATTTTTGGAGTGTCCGTGCTTCTTAGGTATAGACTGGACATTTGTCATTGGTGTCCATCTTTTGTACTATGCTCGGGATCTTGGATGGTTCGTTGTTGGTTTAAGCAGCTAAGTTAGTACATTCTGGCTTCTTTCCTCACTCTAGAGTCAATTCCTTTGCTCATGCATTTGAGTTTAAATATTAACTTACTACCAATATCACTTATGGACTTGCTCAATATATGTCAATTGTCAAGAAGAGGAGATAAAATGGATAGTCACATAGCTCTTGGTTTAAATAGTAGGCACCTTAACTAGCAGAAATGTTCACGAAGTTGGAAAGTACCTTTAACCTGCTTCATTAACCATACTAACAACTTGATGCATACAATTTAGAGAATAATTGTTGTATATTTTATTGATTGGCTACTCCACTACTTATAGGGAGTCTAGCTCCTCTTCATACTACATTTTCCAATGTGGGACTAAGTCCCTTATTAGTTCTCAACACTCCCCCTCAAGATGGGCGATAGATATTAATCATTCCCATCTTGTTACATAGCTTCGACAGACTTAATGAACTAAGACCCTTAGTCAGACAGTCTGCCACTTGTTCTTCTGAGCGAACATGATCAATCTTCAGTATCCCTTGTTCCAGCTTCTCTTTGATGAAGAATCGATTGATCTCGATGTGCTTCGTTCTGTCGTGCTGAACTGGATTGTTAGCTATACTTATTGCAGCTTGACTATCGCTCAGAAGACGTAACGGTGCTCCCTTGTCCAGCTTCAACTCTGTCAGCAACGCTTTCACCCAAAGCAACTCCGACACTCCTAAAGCCATTGCTCTGTATTCTGCTTCAGCTGTAGACCGTGCTACCACTGACTGTTTCTTGCTTCTCCATGAGACCAAGTTTCCTCCTACAAAGACACAATATCCCGTGGTATACCTTATATCGTCTATGCAGCTCGCCCAGTCTGCATCGCAGTATCCCTTAACTTCTATACATTTATTCTTCTTGAACCATAGCCCTTTCTCCGGCGTCCCTTTCAGATATCTCAAGATCTGAAACACTGCATCCATATGATCCGTTCTTGGATCATGCATGTAGCGAGTTACTACACTCACCGCAAATGAGATATCAGGGCGAGTGTGTCCCAGATAAATCAATCTTCCTACAAGTCGTTGATATCTTTACGATCAACTGGCTCTCCTGCTTCTGCTCCCAACTTGCACTTCTGGTCAATTGGAGTGACTGCTGCTTTGCATTCCAGCATCCCTGTCTCCTTCAGCAGATCTAGTGCGTATTTTTTCTGTGAGAGAACAATTCCTTGTTCGCCTTCACACACCTCGATACCTAGAAAGTACCTCATCGCTCCTAAATCCTTCACCTCAACTCCTTCGCGAGTTTTGACTTCAGCTTAGCGATCTCGACTTCATCATTACCTGTGATTACTATATCATCCATGTATACAGCAAGTATAGTGATATGGCCTCTTGCATACTGAAGAAAGACCGTATGATCTGCATTTGCTTGATGGTATCCCATGCCTGTAACAGTCTTTCTGAATATGTCAAACCAGGCTCGAGGAGATTGCTTGAGTCCATATAGTGACTTCTTTATTTTGCACACTTTTCCATGCGATGTCCCTCCGTCTGATTCTGTAGCGTAGCACCCTGGCGGGAGTTCCATGTACACTTCTTCTTGTAGGTCCCCATGGAGAAAGGCATTCTTCACATCTAACTGGTATAGCTTTCACCCATAGTTTGCTGCAATGGAGACCAGAGTTCTTACGGTGCTCATTTTCGCTACTGGAGCAAACGTCTCATCATAGTCGATGCCATATGATTGTGTGTATCTTTTGCAACCAACCTTGCCTTGTATCGTTCCACTTTTTCTTCTGGCGTCGCCTTTACTATGTACACCCACTTGCATTCCACAGTTTTCTTTCCTTTGGGTAATGGAACCAGCTCCCACGTCTTATTTTTCTCTAGTGTCCCAAGTTTTTCCATTATTGCAGCTTTTCACCTTGGATCTTTCTTTGCTTTCTGCCAACATTTGGGCAACGAAGTAGAGCCTAATGATGCAATGAAGGCTCGATAATTCGAAGAGATGTTAGAATAAGATAGGTAGTT
This sequence comes from Iris pallida, assembly GCA_029216955.1. Lineage (NCBI taxonomy): Eukaryota > Viridiplantae > Streptophyta > Magnoliopsida > Asparagales > Iridaceae > Iris > Iris pallida. The sequence goes on along the minus strand of JANAVB010033220.1, from coordinate 4,227 downwards.
GGCAATATCATGTTCATAATCATCAAAACGACTAGGAGCCTTACCCGTATTGATGCGAGAAGATCTCCTTAAGGGAGCAATAGGTGGTGGAGAGATCATACCATCAGAGTCAGAGAGATCCGCATCAGAATCAGATTGATTCAGTACGGGGGCAACATCTTCAAGAGTTGGAGCAGGACTAGACGAGGGACTTGGTACAGTAGGCACAAGGTACGGTACTGGCACAGTACTGGACTTCTGCTGTCTCCTTCTGTAGACTTGGAGCTCCTTTTCCATTGTCTGCTGCTCCCCCTGTTTAATATATGTATCTTCTTCATTCTGTATCAGAGTCACTGCTTTCTCCCCCTTTCGTCCAGTTTTCTACGACCGGACATGGGATCGATCCGACCACCACAGATGGGATTATTTTCTCCCCCTCACATCTAACACCCTCTGTGTTAGGTGTGTCACCAAACGTTGAACCGTCATCCGAACCATAATATGGTTCCAGTTCTCTGAATGTAACGTCCATGCTTACAAACATCTTCCGCTCAACTGGGCTCCAACATGCGTATCCCTTCTGAGTTGCCGTGTACCCGACAAAGACACATTTAACCGCTCTAGGATCCAGTTTGTCAACTCCTGGCCTATTATCTTGGAAAACATATACACCCAAATACTTTCGGTGGAACAGTGTACGTGATTGCACCAGTAAGCATCTCCAACGGTGTCTTCCAGTCCAATACCTGAGATGACATTCTATTGATGAGATAAGAGGCCGTTAACACCGCCTGCCCCCATAAGTGTTTCGGGACATTCATAGCCAGCATCATCGTCCGTGCGACCTCCAGCAGGTGTCTGTTCTTCCGTTCGGCCACACCATTTTGTGCCGGTGTATAGGCACATGAAGTTTGGTGTAGTATTCCATGAGTAGATAAATACTCAGCAACCTTCTTATTTGTATACTCCGTCCCATTGTCAGACCGTAAGAACTTAATTTTAGTACCATATTGTCTTTCTACCCGGCGATGAAAGTCTCGAAACGCCTCAAAGACATCACTTTTATTCTTCATAAGGTAGACCCATGTCACGCGAGTATAACAATCAATAAAAGTGACGAACCATCGAAAACCGCTAATACCAGTTGTAGGACAAGGGTCCCATACGTCCGAATGTATCAGATCAAATGCAGCTGAACTTCTACTTCCTGAACTCACATACGTGCTTCTGGTATGTTTACCCAACTCACATGCATTACAAAATAACTTCTCTTTATTAGCCCTTTGGTATAAGGACGGATACATTCGACTAATAATTTTAAAAGAAGAATGACCGACACGCTGGTGGTGGAGTAGCAATTCATCTTCTACACTGCACCGTGAATCTTTCGGTGGTGTATCTGCTACCAGAGATGCCAATGCTTTGTCCAGTCCAGTCCTGTCCAAGTACCACAGCCCCTTATGCCATGTGCCAGTACCTAGTCATCGTCCTGTCACCTTCTCCTGAAAAGTCACCGTAGGAATGTTAAAGGAAATAGTACAGTTAAGATCAAGAATAATTGCACTAATAGTAAGAAGATTGACAGGAAAAGATGGAGCATGTAAGACATTGGTGAGAGTGAGAGAAGGGGTGCATGCGACAGTGCCTTTATCCATGACAGGGCTGGAGTTACCATCAGCAGTCTGAATGCTCTCCGGCATTGGTAGGTGAGTATAGTCCTGGAACTCACCGCGGGATCCCATGATATGGCGAGATGTCCCAGAGTCCATAATCCAACCTGGTTGGTGGACAGCTGCGGCAAGAGCACGCGCAGGAATACCTGTGCTGGTTTGGACAAAGCAAGTGATGTGATCCCCCGAGGTAGATGACGCCCCATGACTGCCGTCCGAACCCAGCTTCGTGCTGCGTAACCTCGCGAGGAACTCCTTCTCAAGAGGGGTTAACTCAGCCAGGTGATTTTCTTCCCCTTCCTCCGTTAGATTAGCTTTGTGTCCTCCAGAATAATTTCTCCTTCTACCAGCATAACCGTCTCTACCACCTCGACGTCCTCCGCGCCCCGTCCATGATCACTCGACTGACTTTGCAGGGGTTTTGGACAAAATCTGATGTAATGCCTGAGTCACCACAGTTATGGCAAACACGGCCACAGAGGGAGGCTGATTGAAGGCGGCAAGGACAGACTTGTCAACAGCAGCTTGCTCCCCCTGGAAATAGCCCTTGTTGGACATCAACTTCAATCGAGCTTCTTGTGCCATGGCAGCTATGGCTTCTTCTAAGGTTGGAAGCATGGGCTGTGCTAGGAGTACATTCCTTCTATGCTCAAACACAGGGTTAAGACCCTTCAAGAACTTCATCCGTTGTCACAAAATATAATCCAAGAACTTTTAGAAATGTTTCGCAAATGCTGGTTCGACTTGTGCATCTTCCATCCCAAGAGGATCATAGTGATCCAGATCAGACCAGTACTTCTTTAACAGTGCTGCATACTCAGAGATGGTACGGTCGTCCTGGGCCACCCTATCAAGTTCATCCTGCAGTTGGAAGACCCGCATAGGATTGCCTGAGCCTGAGTACATATCCTTCAAAGTCCGCCATATATCAGCAGCAGCCTCCATCGCCTCTACATTGCCCGACACCTGGTTGGTCAAGGAGGCTGTCAACCATCCAGCCACAACATTGTTGACAATTTTCCAAATAGCAAACTCCTTTGAGGAGGATCATCTGGCGCCTTGGTTTGGCCATTGACGTAGCCAACCAAGCCTCGTCCCTTCAGCGTCCGCATTGCCTGCCGTGACCACTTCAAGTAGTTGGACGTTCCTTCCAACTTCGTCTCCAGCTTGTCCAGCTTTTCCATTTTGTAGGGTGACGGATCCACATCAGTATGGATCACACGTAGGGTTGCCTCGGTTAATCTCTTTGATAAAATATCATCAACCAAGGCCCATCTCTTCTGCTGTCAGTTTACCACTGATCGAATCCATGACGGCTTCAACTGTGATTCGTCGTCTTCGTCGGCTTCGTCGTCGTCTTCGTCGGCTTCGTCGTCGTCGTCTTTATGTTAGGTCTTCAACAGAGACCTTACGAATGTGCTGTTAATGTGGCCAACACGGCGCGCGCATGTAGATCCTAATTTGCAGATCGAGAACGGAAAAACAAAATAAAGCATTTTGTAATTCCGGATGGCGTAATCTAGGAACAGATGGTGCAAATAAAGCATTTGACGTCCATCCGTCTTCGAATAACCGTCCACATAATCTCTCTCGCAAATTAGGATTTTTTTTCTCGCAAAAAGGGGGGTCGGCAACAGTTGGGGTCGGAAGAGGGGGGCGTCGGGGGGGGGGGGGGCAGCAGCAGGGGGGTCCATCGGCGGCAGCAGGGGGGGCGTCGGGGCAGCAGGGGGGTCGTCGGCGGCAGCAGGGGGGGCGTCGGGCGGGGTAGGGGGCGTGGGGGGGGGGGGGGGGGGAACTGGGGGGCAGCAGGGGGTTCGGTGGCAGGGGGGCGTCGGGGGGGCAGGGCGGGTGGGTTTGCCGGGTTGGGGAAGGGGTGGAAATTTTTTTTTTTTTTGGTGGTTATGGCTCTGATACCATGTAGAGAATAATTGTTGTATATTTATTGATTAGCTACTCCACTACTTATAGGGAGTCTAGCTCCTCTTCATACTACATTTTTCAATGTGGGACTAAGTCCCTTATTAGTTCTCAACACGTACAAATATTGACAGAAGTACGTGGTGTACTAGACAGTACTGTTTTTCAAATCCATAGTATGACCTCAAACAGTAGCCAACAATACTACAAGGAACTTTTTGTTTAGTTAGGCTAGTTTTCTTTTATTTGAACCTATGTAACATGGTACATACCTATTAAATTACCTTACACTGTTGTGCTTGAAGCTTGATCATCACCAAGTCCCTTCCTTGTACTCGACAGGCCTTTGCTTTCCGTTGGCCCATTTCTTCATCTTGCACGCGGCCTTCTCCAGATATGTCTTGGCAATATCCCCCTTCATCTTGAAGTCCGAGGCAAACTGGTTGGTCGTGGGGCTACCCGGGGATCCCGCACTCAGCATGTACGAGGAGAACGGCTAGAAACCCATTACCAACGCGATGGGCTACTATGGGATGACTGATTCCTCTGAAGATTGTAGCAGAACTGAGCAATGTCCAAATGTGCACTCAATCCGCTGCTTGGAACTCACAGTACTTCTCAATTAGAGAGTTGACCCGCTACGTATGTCGTCCGACTGCGG